>VXAU01005059.1:1401100-1460295 GCA_013399695.1 Formicarius rufipectus | reverse complement strand
TTTTTTTTTTTTTTTCTTGATGTATTGAGTTTGATCCCTCAGGTTTGGGTCCTAGGCTGCCATTTTTCATAACTGTCTCAGATCCTTTGAATGCTGAAAATCAAAAAGCTTCGTAGTAAATAATTTTTTTTGATGTTTTAATCCACGTGTCCAATTTCAATTATATCCTCAGCTGTTCCTATAGAAAACATCACAACGGAGATATTTTATCATAGAACAGGAATACATATTTGGGTTTCATTTGTAGATTCTTTTTAAGATGAAGAAAAGAAAGATGATTGATTTTGATATGCAAATCACAGGACTGCATGTGAACAGCTTTCTGCAGTATGTTTTTACTGAGGTCCTCCTTTTATGAAATATACTATTACAAGAGTAACCTAACTGAAAAAGTTAAGTTGAATGTGGGAGCACTTAAAAATCAATGACTTCTAAATTAATTTAAAAATTATCATGTTGTCTTTAAGCAAGGGTTCTTTGGTATCCAAGTTTGCATCCACAGAGGGTTTTTTCAATTTCTTTCATATTTAAAAAAAAAAAAATTTACAGTGGGAGAAACAACAAACATGACCTTCCCACTCAGTGACACATCCCTTACTTTGGAAAAAAATTGCTATAATGTACTTAATCATTTTTAGATATCCAGTTCAAGTCTTCTTTGTTGAATGTTAAAGACAGACCATCAGAAACTCCTAACTCCCAATTTCTCAGTGGCAAGAGTTTTGTTTATGGCAGCAACATTTGTAATTTTGAAATAGACAAGCTTGTAGGGAAGTTAAGCAAATAATTGATGAAGCCTTCAAGAATGTGGTGACATCATTTCAGAAACAGGAAAGTGTAGTCAAAAAAAACCCAGACATCAGTGTGCCATTGATAATGATTTTCATGTGTTTCACTACTACTGACTGCCCTGTATACTTTATGGGAGAAGATGACATAGTGTAAGAAGATCTATGTTATCTTTATGGATAAAGTAGTACCTTGGAGTTCAGAAGCTCTAATATTACAAAGAGAGAGAAATTTTGGGATAACGAATATATATGGGCTTGTTTAGTTTTGGTTTGATTTGTTTTGTTGTTTGTTGCTGGCTGTGGAGCAAATATTGATAGTTGTGTTCTTTGACAGACATCTACAGTGAACAGGGAAATTAATTGCTTATCAGATGATCCACCACATATAATTTAAATGACATTGAACACTTTTTGGCAATAACTAGTTGCAACGTAGTTTTCTAAATATCTAAGCCATTGCATCAGTGCGATACTTCTGGCATTTCTCAATTTGCTTTCACCCCCTCCTCCATCCTGGAATGCTCAAGAGAGGATGAATAGCGTAAGTATGCCAAAAGAGAAATATTTGACCTAAACCCCTCTTTTTTGAGTCATTTCCTTGTGAATTGTTTTTGAGTTTGTTACACTCAATTATGACTGTGCTTTTTATGTCTTCTTTTACATTAAATTTGCTAAAGGGTAGAGTACCTGAAAATCAAAAGAAGTCATGTCAGTTGAATCAAATTAAAAAATTTTTAAAAAGGAATATAAGAAAAAAATATACTGAATATTAGAAAAGACCACTGCTTTATCACCGGACAGTAAGTCAGTTCTTGAAAATATTTATATTTATCTGGAAAGGTGTTTTCTGTTGTGTTTGTTGTTTTTTTCTGTAATAATGAGTGTTGTTTATTTTTTCCACTTGTTCAGAAGTCAGAGGTCTTTATTAAGTAGCTGTTTTCTGTTGGTTCAGTTTGCTGAATTACTAGCTCATTTACTCAGGTGTTTGTTTTGTTGTGTGATACATTGCTTTGTAATGTGTGGTGGCATTATTAGAATGCAAAAATATTGTTCTTGTTTCCTACTCCTGCATATTGTATAAAATGTAGCATGAGTTTTAGGTTGATTGAAAAGTATGGAAAGTGTGTATGCTAGGAATTATTTTAGGGTCAAGTATATTATTGCTTGTGCTGTTATAGAGTTTTAATGTATTGAGGGGCTAAGATGCTATTTATAGCTGCTTCTTTAAAATTTAGTAAATATTGAGTATTTTCCTTTGGCTGTTTGCATTAGGTAATTGCCTGCAGTGTCAGAGTTTAAGTTAAGCAATCAAGCTAGACACATGCTGAATGCTTTTAGTTCTCCCATGGTTTTTACGGCATCAGTCAGTAAATACTTTTATGTTGTTTATTGTGGCTAAAGATGTAATAGGTTGTGTTTTTTCAGAACGTGCTAGTGAAAGCATCCATCAGCTGAAATATACCTTGGCAAAAGGTGAGGATGATGCTGGATCTGACCAATCCTCCATGCATGAGAGCGGTGATGATGTGGACAGGGAAAGTGATGACAATGGGAATGCAGCCAGGCAGGAACTGAAGCACAGTCAGGCAGGTAAACTTACTCTGAAAGCAAATCGTTTCATGATTGGTAGAAATGAAACTAATTTCTATGAAAAAAGTAATTATTTTTTTAATCATATTTTTTTTGTCTCTTTCTAGTTAATCAACTTAAAACTTTGCTGCAACATCAAGGGAGAATGGGAAGTGAAGTGTTTCCATCAAGAAGGAAGTCATCATCCTGTGTACTTTTCTTCTGTTTTCCTTTGTGTTGTTTGAATGAATAGCATGCATGTTGTGAACGATTTTATAGTATACAGGAAGCAAAAGAAGCGTTGAATCATTTTTATTTTCTTAAATACTGGAGATTGCTGATGCCAGAACTTGCTATGCTTATGACCATAGCAGAAGAAAAAGGAATCTATGATACAGGATTGGACTTTTCTTTTGTTGATCATGCGGTGTGGCTCATTGATCCTTTCTGTTTTGGAAACAGTTGGGATAGGCAATGTGGAAAAACTTCCATAAAAGCAGCCTCTGTTTTCCTGTGTCTGTACCTTAAGGGTTCTCAATGGCCTGCTTATGCTGTAACTGCTTCTTCTTTAAAGGACTACAAATGTTTGTGTAAGAACAGGTTTTGTACTTCTCTGCCAAAATGCAGTGTCTCTGTCTAATTTTGTTTATACCTTTACAAGGGCTTCTCAGTTTCTGAATTCTTGCAGTAGAACTACACCAAAGTATGTGGAATACACAATTCAGTTACAGAGCAGCTGCTGGTTAATAATATCTCTATGGGAAAATAATTCAAATACATTGTTTCAATTTTATCTTTTGACAACCTTCACTGATTACTTCTGGTTTATACAAGAGGCTCTTACTGTCAAAGTTGAGGTAACAGCAGAGTAATCTAAAGCCTGTATTCCTCCTTTATTCTTTCAATGTACGTTATGAGCCTAGCTCTACTGTCCTGACATTCAGAAATTCTATTTGAAGTTAACTTTTTTGAGTGTTCTAGGAGTCATGAGTTTAGGATGGTTGTTGTGACAGGTGTTTTACCTCATTATGATGGAGGAAAGAATTAGTGTTTAGTAGCTCTAGGGAACAATGCGTCATTGGTTGACCTTGGCATGACATGAATCAGTATCCACTTGTATTTAGCCTTGGATGGGAGGGAAACCATCTTTTATTCCACCTTTGGTGAAGTTTTCTACTTATATTGGGAAGCTTTAGTAGAGTGGAAAATTCAGAAAATGGCACACTTTTTTTAAAGAAACATGAGGTAGCACTTTCAGGGAATGGATTAAAGGGTGGAGGAATAAGCAGAGAAAAATGTGAATTTAGTGTATTGGTAGGGCGTTGTCCCATTTCTTCCTCTGGAAGTTTCCAGTGAGGGGCATTCTCTGACGTGGTATCCTTGTTCTCCTTTGCAGCGGTCCTCCACCTGCTTGCTAAGTAGGATGTGAAAGTGTTCTGAAGACAGACCAAGTGTAAAGCTAAAAAAAAAAAAGTGAAAGTGCAAAAGTGTGCATTCAACAAAAGAAGCCCAAACCCCTATAAAATATGAACTTGTCTGGTGATTTACTGGACATTGCTTCTTGTATAAGAAGAACCTGATTCCCCACAGGTCAAGGAAAGCAAACTTAGATTATGAATAACCTTAACCTTTTGCTTTGAGTTATGTGGAAACACCTGATGAATATTGAATACTGTATGACTGCATGATCTATAGCCAAATATAGTATTTCACAGAAAGTATACTGTTCAGTAACCTTTATCACGCTTCATACAGGTAAATAACATTGTCTTACCAAAATTCCCTTTTTCAGTCATTGATAAGAGTTGCAATAGACATCAAATGAGTACCTTTTTTTGTTGATTATACCCAAATGGTTAGGTGGAAATTCTTTTGCTCTTCACTTCATCACCCAAGGTCAAAGCCCAGCAAGATGGCTTTATACAACAAATATAGTTCTGCAAGCAGGGTTTTGGCTAGCCTGTCTGCACCTAGCCTCCTGTTCCTGACACTGCTGTTACAGCTGCAGTTTCTGTGGTGGATTCTGTTGTTTCTTGCCATTTTACGGGGTGGCAGAGTTTCTCTAATTCTGTGGGTTAGAAGTTTGAAATTTGAGGTACTCAGGAGAAGTACAAGGCAGACCAAATGATTTGTGATGCTGGCAAAACTCTTTGTCACCTTGTAGAAGGCTAGCTTTTAAAGCTTCCAAGGATTTATACTTTATAAATCCTTTTCAGTATTAAGTATGCAAATGTGAACAGCATTTCTGGGACTCAGGCATAAATGTTTGGTAGTTCATTCTGATCAGATGCATATTTCAGTTCTGATTTTCATGTTTGGCCTAATTTAAATACATACCTCCCCTGACCTTTGTTCTTTCACCCTAAAACATGTTACATTATTAGAACATTAATTAAAAATCCAAAATTAATTACTAATCAGTTTATAACAATTATGTTGTAAAAAAAAAGTCACAGAGGTCCTCTCTTCTCTTTATGTTGGGAAAATACTGCATGTTCTTTTCTTTTTAGTGAAACCATTCCTTACCACTATTGTTTACATTCCATTTTGGGTTAAACATTAGCACTGTTTTTCAGTGAAAAATAATTTGAATAGAAATGGAGTTTTTACACATTTTCTAACACTTTGTGGTGTAATCTTTTCAGGGAGGCAGCTGGAGGTGTCAGCTGCAAGGTGTTCATTACACTTTCAGAGAAGAGGGAGGGTTGAATAGAAGCCAGAGAAACAGAAAGATGAGTTACAAATATTATCAAGGCTGTATTATATATACTCTAACAAGTGTGGTTCATCTTTTTCTTTTTTAATTTATAGAGTAGCTAATATTAACAGACTTTAAATCAAGGTGAATTCTGAGTCAATGGAACATGAGACTTACATGCTCTGAGTCAGGTGGAATGTGTTGCAAATTTGGAGTTCCATCTCTAAATGCTTTTCCAAATGGTTCTGGATACATTCCATTTGTTTCTTCCGTTGTCGTTTCAGATATCTCAAGAGTCCTCCCTTTAGTATGGCTGATACTTATATTTGGTATAATTTGACAATAAGCTTTTTGTTGCTAGAAACTTTCATCTCTCCCTGATTAGAAGATTATATCTTTAGCTTTAAAGACTGGACAGGGAATCTTAGTACATTGTTGACAGAACCTGTAAATGAAATAGCTAGTAAATGTAATAAATAACCATTAGTAGCTTGATTTGGGTTAGGGAGTTTTGTTTGGTTTGCTTTTTTTTTTTGTTTAGTTTGGCTTTTTGAATGGTGAACATTTCAAAAATAATACTTAAAACTAAGGATGTAGGCTTCTGAATCTTTTAGGAGTTTGAGTCCTACTAATCAGCTAGTTCCTAAAAATGAGTTCTATGATTTTTAAGTCTTTAATTATATTTGAGGAGCATATAATGGAATATTCTTTCACAAAAAGGTGTGTTTCTGACACAAGATCAGAGATGTTAGAATTGTATCAGTTTCAAAGTAGATAGGGATCAGCATAAAGATGCTTGTTTTCATCCAGAATTGTGAACTAATGCTAGAAATGTACCTGTCGTTCCTCTGAGAGGATTCCATTAGCAGCTCTGTGTGCATTTCGAATCTATACTGGAAAAGTGTACATTGTATTCTGTATGTAAGAAACATCTCATGACAACAAAGAGAAAACTAGAAAATAACACGTACTGTTCTTTATTTCCTTCAGAAACACCCAGAAGCTGCACCTGGAGACTTACCAGCCCTTTCTGATCTTGTTCCTATAATCAATGATCAGTCACAGTACATTAACCATTTGGAAGCAGAAGTGAAGTTTTGCAAGGTATCAGACAACAGATTTGACCTACTAAAACCGTGGTCCCGCCAAACGTGAAGCATTGCTTTGAAAGCAGCTTACACTTAGACTTGAGACAGACTTTTGTAATGACCAAAACTGAGCTAAATGCAGTTCATTAGATCCCTTACCATGCATCTTAGTGTCTGGTGCTTAAGGGTCTTTAAGGCATTTTAATGTCCTATCACAAATAATTTTTTTTTTAAAGCAGTTACATGGGAATTCAACCTGCAAAAATACAAAATGTCTTGAATATTCATACTCTCTTTAAAAGAAAATAGTTGAGAATGTTAATCTAGACTTTTGGTCTCAAGATGTATTCCAATGTTGATAGATATCTCAAGGAGCCTTTTACATGCGGTTCCTTTATACTATAGGAGGAATTGTCTGGGATGAAAGATCGGGTACAAGCAGTTGTACTTGAAAATGAGGAACTCCATCAGAAACTGAAATTCTTAACTGCAGAATACACGTTGAGAGAACAAACTCTTCTAGATGCCTCGGTAGGTTTTTATTTTTTGTCATTTTGATCAGTGCTCAGGGACCTGACCTGATTCTTTTTATGGAAGGCTACACAAATGGTTATCCACAAACTGAATTGTAGTCAAACTTTAATGAGAATTTGCAAACATGGATTTCCTTGGGTAACATCATTATCATAGCTTGCTAACTTAATTAACTAGTTTATTAGTTCTTGTATTCTACTGAAATTTTTAGGAGTCAATACTTACATAAGTAACATTTGTTAAAAAGCCTAGATAATTATAACTAAAGCATTAATATTTTTTTTGTTTTAGGCAAATACTCAGAACTCCTGGCCTGTAGGTGGTAAAGACTGTAGCGCACATCATCCTGCCACCTCATCACAAGCACATAACAAAGATCAGGCTTCTGCTACAGCTGCTGCTACAGACTTATTAAAATGGCCTTTAGAACTGGTTGGTATAAACTTTATTCTCAGAGTTCTACCTTTGCAAACATTTTCAGTCTTTTGTTGTTACTGTAGTTCTGATGATTAATTTTGTAGCGGACACAGAAGGAGTTTTGCTTGACTGTATCTTAATCTGAGCTCAAATTTTATTCTCCTAAACCTCATCTTCTCATTATGCCCTAATTAGTATTATTATCAAGTTAGATACAGATGGCAGTTTGTATCTGCAGATGTTGACTTTTCAGAGACATGTCTCATTTAAAGATGATGGCTCCACTGTACTTTGGAGATTCTTAGCAGTAACACAATGCCCAAGCAGGTGGGAACTAGCTGGTATAATTTATGTAGCCCTCTACACAAACTCTGTTGTAATGAGTTGTTCTGCTCTTGGAGCAGGCACAGGGTCAGTAAGGTACAAAAGTAGCTTTGTGTGTCTGCTTTCCTTAGGCTGAACTACGCACTTTGTGCTTTAGACATATAGAGGAATCCTGGCAATTTAGAGATGATGTTGTTTCTGTCCTGTATTTTTAGTTTAGGAAGATACTAATGTTTCATTTGCTCTGAGGGTAGCATTGTTATGTTTTGGGAAAAAAAAAAACTTGGTTAGCTGAAAAGTTTTTGTATTTTTTTAATCCATGTGCATATATGTACCATGAAATGTATACAATACTGTAATTCTTCAATTACATGTATTTATTTTTTTCACTGAAAAGTATAGTTTTTTTATTTTTGTGTTATTATTTTAGAACTGGAGACCTTCTCAGTGATCCCTAATGCCTGCAGTTGTTTGAAAGCTAGGTTTTACAGTAACTGCGCTTTTCTTCATCTGCCACATTTAAAACAAGAGAATCATGTTGATCATGACTTCTTTCTAATTGTCATAGTGAGCTAAGTTCGTAGTTCTTTGTCTAGTTCGTTATCACCTTTGCGTTTAACATGGGCATGGTTGATTAATATACCTAATTCTTCACCAGGTAATAAAAGTAACTCAGTATATTTTACACTGTAATATAAATAAATAGCCTGTCTACTTGCAGTTCTTCAAAATTCCTCTTTAATATCTGCTGACTTGTGGGAGAGCAAGAGCAAACTCGAGACATGATCATCAGTTTGTGTAAATCATTGTAGAAGGCTGCTGTTGGACCTGAAACAATTTACCATATGAGGTTCTGGCAAGATGTATAGAAATAAGGAAATAGAAGGGTTGTTCATTTTGTAGACTTTCCAAAGTGTAAAATACTTAGGTTTCTCTGCCACTAGTGCTTCAATAATTTTATGTCCTCGGGAAAAAATGAATGTGGCTAAAGTCTAGGTTTATTTGTAAAGACTATTGTGAAGAAAGCAAAAGACACTTCTTTTCTCCTGTCTTTTCCAAAGGAGAGTCTAAAACTTCTTTATCAAGAAAAAGTCAATATCCTTGATGCTCAAGTACAGTCTCTAAGGTAAAGTTAAATGTTTCTTTTTTCCTTATAATGATTGTTAACGAATTACCATTGCATAACAACACAAACTACTCTTGATGTGAATTTAATGAACAGAATGTCTGAATGTTGTGTACCTGAAAGCTGGTTTTGCGGGAAGCAGTCTCAATATAAATGTAGCAAAACTGAATGTACTGCTACTTTATAGTAACAGTATCAACATAAGATGTCTATCCTTTTTACCCTCTTTCATCAGGGAAATCTCGTGTCTGCTACGGTACACCAGTCAAAGAAAGAAAGAAGCAGTTAAAATTGTACATTGTGTGAAGCATAATTAGCTTTCATCTATTAATATTTTATATTGCAAAGTTTAGATATCTTAAGCATCAAACTAGGTTAGGCCATATAATGATTTTGGAGCAGGAAAATACAATTCTGAAGTTTGCAGGCAGTGTTTCTGACTCTGTAACCTGCATATCTTTAAACACACAAAAAAATATTTGAAAGTAAGTCTTCATGTACTTCTCAAAATATTCAAGGTTTGAATAGGTAGCGAACTATGAAAAAACAGAGGAAGGGGCTACCACTTCACGATATGGTTTTCAGGATTGAACTTCCCTTTGTGCATCTGCATTAATGATATTTTTGCTGAATTTGTGTAATTTCACTTTTCCCTAAATAAACTGTGGTTTCATATATCTGAAAACTCCAGGCTTTTCTGTGTGTGTAAAAAGAGTTATTGAAATGTGTAAAGCTAGTTGGTTAGTGAATGTAAAGGAGGATCTTACATTTCAGCTGTTTTTATTTCTTTTCTCCATTTGTATTAAAGTGTTTTATATTCTCAGAAATAACTAAGTAGTCTGAAAATTTCCACAAGTACATTATTGAGCCTCTTGATTTCTCGTAAGAGGCATGATCTTTCAAACTGTAAGTTTTGCAAAGCTAAATTTTAATTGAAGTGAGAAATTATATCACTTTCAGTGGGACTGTCTTTAACTTCAAGCATGAATTTACATAGAACTTGCTGGTTTCTGTCCAAGGTTTTCCAACAATAGGTCTGTTGTACCAAGACTGTCTAAGGATATATACAGAGCAAATTCTGTTCAGGTTATAAAGGATTATATTTAATAGACCAGCTACTAAAATTGGAAAAAGTGCACAGAAGATTTTCCAGATGGAAATAAGCATGCATGCAGTGTATATATAATGTGCTCAGTAAATCCAATGCAACCAGAATGTGTCAGACTTCCTATGTGTGTGCTGCCCAGATGGCCTGCATAACGAACCAAAAGCTTTGGATTCATTGCACAGTTTGTCAAATTGATCTATATATGCACAGTACACGTTTGTCTGGAACTTCCTGATGTTAGCATTCCTACTGCTTGTGATCTCCCCAGCCTGACACATGCTTGGAAATTCTGGAGAAAATTCCTCAGAGCACCTGGTACAAATTTGGGAGAGAAGTCAAAAAACTTGGCGTGTTTTACTGCACATGTGTTTGACCTCAAGGTTGTGTATATTGCTGGATCAGAGTGAATGTGCTGGATAGATCTGGATTCTTGTTCAGAGTGTAGAGAATAAATATGAAGTTAGTGATGTCATTAATAAAAACAACTGAAAATTGTTAGAGTATTGAAATATTTATACAACTGATATGTTTTTTGCTAATGAATCTATAATATATAAGCCTACAAGTCTTTTGATCTAGTACTTTTCTATGTAGCTTCACTATTTTCTGATACTACAGGGAAGGAGCAAATTAGCATAATATTGTTTTGTCTATTAATAATTTTAATTGGGCAGTTCAACTGTTATTTCTCTGTTAAAGTCTTTCTCAGCTTACTGAAATGTGTAAAATAATGTTAATTATAGAGATTCTTACAGTTATTTTTAGTATGTTGGATGTGAATATAACTTGAAATGTTTGATTTCACAAGTAATTTTTTTTATTTCTTCTAGAAATAACTTCTTTATTTCTTCTTTCTAGAAAAGACCTTTCAGAATCTCAGAAGACATGCAAAGATTTGGAAGGAAGGCTGAAACACCAGAAGTCACTTGTTTCAGCCACAAATTCTAGCCGGGTTGGTGGTCTGTGTCTGAAATGTGCACAACATGAGGCCGTCCTTGCACAGACTCATTGTAATGTTCATGTGCAGACCATTGAAAGCCTAACAAAGTAGGTTCGGGGGGTTATGTACTGTCTCATTGAAAGTATGGTTGCTTACATGAAACCATTTCAGTCTCAATATGTTGGGTTGCATTCATAGAGAGATGTGCACTTTTGGATCCATACACTCGCAAGCTGAAGTCATAATGCTAAAATCAATGAACAGAGATCCCAAATGCTTTAAAATCCACAGCACTACTTATTTCAGCTGGGAAAGAGTGGCAGTCACTATCATGTAATTATGACTCTCTAATTATGAACCCTAACCCTGGGCTGTCGAGAGAAGGAGACTCTAGTCTGCTTCCTACAGTTTAGGTACAAACGAGTCCTTCACTCTGTCAGCACAAATATTGAGGAAGTCTGTGTATTTTGATTGATTATTTCCTGAAAAAGTTCCTCATCTTTCTGTAGTTGGATTTTTTTCTGGCTCCACTTTATTCTCCTTGCATTTAGGGAACTTTTCAGATACATCAGCAGTAGATCAGATGCTTGGGGTAGGGTGCATTACCTACCAAAAACTATGTGTACTAGTTCCTCCCTGGCTGCAATAAGTGAGGGAAAAGAAGTTCCATTGGATAAAAATAAATTAAATGGTTTGCTGCAACCTTTTTAATTCTAGATTTTATTTATTATTTTTTTTTTAAACAGCTGTACAGACTGATGTATGTAATTCAAAAATCCCAACAGCATTATGTGGGGTTTTTTCCTTAAGGAATTCTGCTAGTCAACCATCTTCAAAAATACTCTCCCTTTCTACTTGCTAGTAATAATGATAAGATACTGCAACATTCTCAAACTTATTGAACAGCCATCTATTTGTCGTCAGATATCTGAACCTTCTTAGGATTTCTGAAGTTTTAGAATGAGCCTGCTGGAGATGGAATACTGGGTCAATTAGAAGGAAGGAAACTGAAGGGACATAGTCCATAGTATGTATGGTCTGCCAAATGGGTATTATCCATATGCGTTAGATGGCTATTGCAAGGATTTATGAATTTTTTTCTGTCATCAAGTCCGAGAATTTTCTGGGAATGCTCTGTTGCCAAGAGTCATGTTTCAAAATCTGCATTTATAAGAAAAGTAATTATTTGTCCAAGATGATGAAAAATATGAACAAACTATAAATCGGTATATTGTTGTCCTCTGGTATTATAGTGCAGTTTGAAACAAAAGATTTGAGCTGACCTGTTTATCTTAAACCATTATTTCATTTGGAGGTTTAACAAAATCTAAAAGCTACAACTACACATTGTGATTCAGTTTATTAAAATCAAAGGTTTTTCAATGGGGATTTTCAAAGGAACTTTGTACAGTTTTTGTTGAGATGAAACTTCAAAATATGACTGTTAGTTCTCTGACAAATACAAAAAAATGTGTTACCATTTCACACATCAAGAGGAGAAAGAAATCAAACCCAAACACAACAGTTTTCAGCCAGAATCTCAAGTTGCACCTCAGCCACAGACAATTAAACTCTTAAGGTAAAAACATTTAACATACCAAAATAATGAAAAGGTGAAGTTAAGTATTACGGTTTTGCCAACTCTGTTTCACTGTTTAGTATAGATCTTAGTTAACAAAAGTTTGGAGAAGGTACAGAATCAAGGTGGCTTATGTTTAGTTTAGTTCCAGTTTGCAGGAAAGGGATACAGATTTTAGTTTGATAAACTTAGTGACCTGAATTGCTTGTTGAACCTAATCCTTCTTTTTCTTATTCTTTCCCCCTTTTTACCTTATGTTACTTATATTGCTTCAATCTGCTTTTATAGAAAGAGGCTTTTTTTTGTTTGTTTGTTTAGCATGGATACCTATTTTGTAATGCCAACAGAATGCTCAGCTTCAGTACATTAATGACTTGAGATCAGCTCTCATTGTTGGCATTTTCTCTAACGGTCCATCCTTCTGAAGAGAAGGACTGGTCATCAAGCAAGTGATATTTTCAATAGCTAGAAGTATGCTGCCTTTCACTCTTAACTTATAAATTTTAGTCTTACTTCACTTACCACCACCCTAATGTGTTTTATCTGTTACTATTTTATATTTGAGATACCTGTTGTTTGGTTTCTTTTTCTCTTAAGAAAAGATATGGAAGAAATATCTCATTTTTCTCTATATGCAGAGAAAGAGATGACTTAATGGATGCACTTGTTTCACTGAGACAAAACATGAAAGAGATGCAACAAAGAGAATCTAATGCTTGTAAGCAAGTTGAACATGCTGTGCAAATGGCAGAAGAGGCCAATTTAGAAAAAACAAAGGTAAATTCATCAAGAAATTAGAGTTTTTCAGTGTTCAGATCTACTGCAAATTAAAATAGTTTTCATGCTAATGAAAATGTATGTGTAAGACCTTTGTCATATGCTGATATGATGTTGTTGTTGGCTGGACTTCGTGAACAAAGATTTTGGGATAAGCCTGCACAGTGGATGTTTTAGGTGAGGCACAACATGCACAGAACTGGCCCCACTCCCTTTACTCCTGAGGTTCATCTTGCCACGGCTGAGCACGCTCGGACGGCGACAGCGTGATTCGAACCGGCGTCCTCAGAGGAGGAGCCAGCTCCACAGGCGGGGGCCTACGCCACTCGGCCAACGCCCAACGCATGATATGATGTAGTATCTTTAAAACAGTTGCACCATGTGACAGTTTCTGAGCAGTAACATGCATTCTGTATTTGTGCTTCTGAATTCTCATCAATATTGTAGGGAGTGTTACATTTTTCAATTTTGATGTAGTTTCACAGCTAGGTGATATAGATTGAATTGTAAAATTTTCAAAGGCATTCATGATATGTAAGAGGATAATTTTCACATCACATTTCTGACCTACTCTGGTGAGAATAGTTAAAATGCTTACAAACAACTCTTTTTTTGCCTCAGATAAGAGCAGTGCTAGAACTGATTAACTATCAGAGCTCTTTGAAGATGAGAAGTCCTGTCTAATGCTACCTATGGGAAGCTTTTGGTGTTACGTAAATAAAAATCTTTAAATCAGTTTTGATCTAATGCTTGTGTTCGGTCTGGTTCTATACACAATCAGCCTATATTGACCTAAATTATTTCCTTGACAGGTAGTGACATCTACTGTGTTATTAGTGAATTACAGTGGAAGTGAAAGGATTGTCCAGTTGTTCTATTGATCAAATTGTTATTAGTCATCCTGTGCTGTGAGAGAAGAGTCTGTGCATGTAGGGTCTTGTGAAGTGTTGTCTTTTTTTTATGCTCTAAAATTGTTTTAATATAAAGGAACAGGAAAAAACTTTTTACTGATGCTACATTAAATTAGCATTTTTCCTGTACTGGTATATCTCTTCATAAGTACAAACCATCATGTTTTTTTTCCAGTCCAATTCTACTCTTCAGTGCTGTTTTTCTTGATAAGTAGCATGGAATCCAATAGAACAATCTGTATAAGAAAAATGAGGGGTTAACACATTAAGTTTTTTAATCCTGTGGTTGCAATTTCCTCACTCTGTTGACCAAAAGTCCAACTTCTGGTGCTTATCATTTAAAACTATCTTTTCTTTTTGTCTTTTTGCTTGTCTCTGTAGTTGGTGGCCTTTTGCTCATTGCATAGAGCAAGGAGTTGAATTTACATAGCTGAAGAAAAATCAGATATGTATTTTCAACATAAACGTCATAAAAGAGTAATTGTTTGAATTGCTCATTATGTAGTCAAAACAGTGGAACTAACAAAATACACATTTCTTCTTGCAACCAATTTCTTCTACAGTTGCCTTGTTTTAGATGTCTACCAAACTACAGCAGTTTTACGTGGGCAACTGTTTGCTGATATTGATTATACTTTCCTATAGAATGCAATTCTATGCAATCCAATTCAATGCAACAGCAGAGGGATTCTCTCGCCAAGGTAGACCTGTGATATGAAAGGAATCCTGTGGAGAGTCTCACAGGATTAACATAAAACTAATGGAGACTGTTAGAGCATTCCCTGAAAACAATGGGTTAACTTGTTTCCATTATGGACAGCCTGATGGCAAGAAAATTGGGTGCAGGGGATTGGCTTTGAGTGGAATTAAAATGACCAGTTTAAAAAACTTAATTTGAAAATAAGGGTTAGTAAGGTAGGATTCCTAAAAGGAGGTTACTCTAGCTTCTTTGAAACAGGATATGCTGAATATCAGTAAATGATTAAATGAAATCTAGTTTACTCCTGGGGTAGCAAAGCTGCCTTTAGAGTGCTTTGAACACTTGGAGTAGAGTATTTCAGATTTACACTTGACGTAACACTCAGATTCTATGCTTTGGCAGAGATATAGCAGCAAAAATTGATAAATATTTTTTTCCATACATTTTTTAGAAGATAGTGTTTTGAGAATGTTCTTCAATTTCTGTTTTTAGTTTTTTGATAGAAAACATTTCTATAACGTGTTTTAGCACCTCAAATTAAGCAGTGCTCTTATGAGGTTTTTAGTAGACTTTATTTTTGACAAACACGAAACTTTAAAAAAAAGAATTTTAAAAATTGTATGTGGCTTTACTTACTGCTTTCAGGTTTCTTCTTACCATTCTGCACTCAGTAATTCCCATCAGAGGGAGAACAAGAGGAAGGACATACATTTTAATTTTTCCTTATGTTTTTTCTAAGGTATGTAGTTAGGCAGTAACCACAGTATTTGCAAGAAGACAAATATGGGAGGCTGATTGTAGTGATGTGCAGTCAGGAATTTTAAATGCAAGGCAAGTAATCACAGTTTTAGAAGAGTTCTTCTGTCCTTGCCATGACTCTTAAAAGCAATTAGATTTGTATGTATGTATAGTATGGACATACAAACATATACCTCTGTTTTCATTTTGCTAGTCCTATTCCAGAGTTAACACAGTAGGGTATGTCTAAACATCGTGGCAACTACATAAAGATAAAAAGATGACCTTTCTCATAGCAAATTGGTCTCTCTGCAGGCATTAAATAAATACTGTATTTGTTTCAAAATTTTAGTTTTCCTCCACTTAAGAAGTTGGATTTTTTTAGGCTCTAGTCCACTGTGAGCAACTGAAAAGTGAGATGGAACGGCAGAAGAATTGTCTTGAAAGGGAGTTGGCTGCCCAGCTAAACAAGAGGGCTAATGAAAGAGAAGCAGTGCGAGAAGAAATGAAGAAGAAAAGGGAGGACTTAACAGCAATGGTATGAGCTGGTTCTTTTTGTGTTTGTGTATTACAATGAGTGTATCATCCTCTTTAAACTTTCTATTTTCTTGTCTTTCATTTTCAGTTTTGGATTTGAGAGCTCAGCAAGTCACTTCTACTTTTACTTTAAAGCAGTGGTAGATAAACGGTCCTTTGAATTAACTGGGGTTTATGCTGTGTCATGAGATGATACATACTAGGTTGTTGATGTTATGCACTTTAGTTTGAGTACTATTCTAATGTCAAAGTAGGAAAGGGTTAAGTAATATGTGATGCAAGGTTTATACTTAGCTCTTTTATAAAAATTATTACTTAGCTTGCCAAGTCAAGCACTCAGAAGTTAGCACATGTCAAATTTAGAATTCTTTGCTACTTTGATCTTACATATACATTAATGTTACAATATCATAATTTCAGAGTGATCTTATCATATGCTTAGTTTTCCCACCTGCAGAAATGTGTTGGAATCTCTTTTCTCACTTTTACTGATGTTTATAAACTCTCTGAGACAGAATCTGTCTTGTCATTTATGCCACGACCATTGTGGTAGTCTTGATAACCTTGTTTTAGGCTTCTAGATGCTAGTTCAACTTGAGTATAAAACATAAGGATTTTCTGACCAGTGGGGTCTACAGAGAAAACCTTGTGCTAACAGCAGTTAGCTTGTGAGGCACTTCTAAGGTGGTTGAAATGGAAAGAAAATGTAGAGAGAGAAATAATGAAATAGTGGTTTTCATGCTTGATGGTGTGCAACCTCTTCAGCCATTTTCTGGTGGAGGTTTGGAAACAATAGAGTGAATTTCTCTGCTGATTGTAGGCTTTTTGCATCTTTTGGGGTTCTTTTATAAACTGTATGTCTTATTTCTAGAAATCTGGAGAGCACAGAGTGAACAGTAGAAACTATTTAAGTGTGTTTAAAAGAAAAAAGGGGGAACTTCTTTAGTAGTGTTATTGCTTGTAAAATGAATGGAAACCTACTAACATAAACAGGGAACCAAGGTGATCTGGCGGTATTTCTGGTATTATGAGATGGAAAAATGTCCTAAGCTGCTCCAGGAAGCCAAAGCTTTCCATTCCAGGTCCAGATATTAAAACAGGAATTAAGCATGGTGATAGGGACTACGTGGTATTTGAGTGAACTGATCATCAGAAATTTGTTGACAGGGAAATTGAAATAAAAAAAAATAAACCTTCCCCAGTCGACAATGAGACATTATTAAGAGATTCCTTGTTTGAGTCCTTGCTATCTATCATGTTATCCCTCTTACAAACTCATTTGTTTAGCTGCAGAGTTGCTTTAGAATGGAGTATTCACTTCAAAGCACAGCCTAGTAGACAAGCATTTCATACTTTTTTTTGATAGAATATGTCATTCTATGCCATCACAATTCCTTACATTTTATCATCCACTGAGATGTGTTTTACTGGAACTGATTCACACTGTAAGTAGTTGTAATCCTTTTTTAAAATCCTGCATACACATTAAGCAACATATAGTGACGCTATGTTGATGTCATACTTGGTAATTAAAGATACAGGATGACTTGTGGAAGGCTATGATTTATTTTAACTTCCATGTTTCATGATTATGAGATAGTACAAATGGAGTACTGTGCATCAAGTAAACTTTCATATCACTTTATGAAATTATTTGTTTGAAGGGGAGAATTGGCATGATACATAAATCAGGTGGATGTATAAGGAGTGAAAAATAGTTATGAATATATAATCCTTTAGGTCTGGCTTTGAATTTCTGTAAGTTAGCCTAGAACTGTCAGTCACCGTTATTTCCACTTATATTAGTAAGCTTCAGGGCTAAATAGCTGAAGCTGCACTGTCTCTGTTTTATTGTTGCATTTTTTACCACTCAGCAAAATTTCATCTGAATGACATTAGAATTTTTTTATATACTGTCTCTGTATGTGTTTTGTACAACATCATGCTTTGATCTATAGTGTGGAAATGTTTTCTGAACTTGAAAATTAATATAAGATCTCTTGTTGCAATGAGAGATTTCTGTAGCTGGGGGAACATGATTTGGTTTTAAACATTCAGCATAAGGATAGATAAGAAGGTATTAAATAGTACTCTTACAGCTGCAAAACGAATGCAGCTGGCTGCTTCTGACATTGTCTATACTTAAAAGTACTGGAGACTAATCCAGTTGATGAAAAGTTTCAAATAAACTACTGAGTGATAAATGAATTCAAAATTGCAGACCTAATGTTAAAAGAATTTAGCCATGTTCTCTTATACTGTTAACAATACATGATATGTTGTTATTGTACATGGTTTCAGTTTATTGTATTTTTAATGCTATGTATTCTGTCTATGTACAGTTGCTTTTGAGGAGTGTCCCACAAGATTTAGATCTGTGGTTGGTCACATTGTGTTCTTGGACTTTTGCAGGTGACAGCCTTGTCTGAGGATGTGGCTATTTTGGAGGCTCAAGTAAAGAAAATTACAAGTGAAAAGAACTCTCTGGTTACCCAGTTAGAAGAATCACAGCATCAGCTTGCATCTCATGAAATGGAGATGAATAAGGTAAGCACATTAATAAATGAGTATTGAGCTGGGTTTTCCTTATCATTGTGACCTGAAAGATGAGAATTTTTTCTTTCTCCATTTTCCTTTGTTTTGGTGAAGAACTTGTGATAGATGTAGACTTCATTTGCATATCACAGAGACACAGTTATAGCAGTAAAAAGATAAATTTTCAGCCTGCTTAGACACCTTGTCATATAAAAATTAACTTTTCTACTTTGCAGCGTATGCAGGTCACTATTTAATACTATTTAAAACTCTTTAAAAATTCAGTAAACATTACATTTCGTCTGAATGAGACACCATAGTATTCAGCAGTGTCCTTTATTGCCACTTCTCGGACATGCAGTGCCAAAATAAAGGGAGCTGTATCAAATCACTGTTTTTCAAGTACTTTCCTTTAGACTTTGTATGTAGTATACTGCTTTATTCATTAATGTTGATAGTATACCTTTTACAAAAATATCTTCTAATTAAGAATTATAGCTTAACATCTGTCTAGTGTAAGTTTATCACTTTTGGGTGCTTTATTTTGCATGTTTCTCAATCTGTTAGAGCTTTAACGTGGGTCATAACATGGGAATGAACACTTTGTTCCAGTCTCTTGGAATGTCTGTATACACTACCAGTAGTCCTAGTGCCCATCTCCAGCCAGTAAGTAGAAGGTTTTGACAAGCAATTAATTCTTTAGACATCTAGAGATTTCTGGAGAGGTTTTCAGCAGTTCCTGTCTCTCCCTGCTTCCTGGTCTGGTAGAAATAGCTGAAAGTATTGCAGAAAATTCACAGGAAAAACTCACCTCAACTTCCAGAACTTTTAACTCCATTTCAGAGGAAAGACAAATGAGTGAATATTTTAAGAATGTCAGAATGGTTTGATTAACCATTTCTGAAATACACGTTTGATCTTTTAGGCTGTGTTCACAGATGATTAGCACCACTTACAGGGGCAAAGAGGAGGTGAAAAAGGTAGTGGGTATAAATATTCATTGGTTTGAAAAGAACAATTTTGTAGCTTGTTAATTTGAAGCTCTCAGGAGAGTGATACTGTGGTTCCAGTCCCTGCTTCAGTTAATGTTAATCAGTAGGAAGCTGAATAGGTGGTCACCTTGTAATAGTCTATGCTGTGTTTTAATTGCACTGTCCTGAGAGATTAGAAAACTTTATTTGTGTCACTGTACTAAACTGAGAAGTCTTAAAGATCCTGGCGAAACCTCCTGACCATTGAGATGGGAGGAGTCTGTCGATCACCCTGACGTTTGTTATTGGCTGTGTAAGTGACATCTTTGTCTGTTTGTGAATCTGACTTGTTTCCAAACGAAGTTTGCCATTATTAAAAACATTGAATAGCAACACTTTTGTTTTGAGTTTTAGCTGATTTTTTTTTGCTTCTCGTGTACCAAAAGTCAGGGGAAGAAAATTTGGAGTGAGGATCAGCTTCCTTCATTCCTGAGGAGACTGAAAAATCCATTATTAGGACAGCACCATCTGCTGATTCTTGTGTGTTATTCACTTTGTACAGCGTGTGGAGGAGCTGAAGCTGAGGATTGCTGTATTTCTCTAATTTTACTTGGAGGAAGTGACATACTGCATTTTGCTACATTCTTCATATAAAGGAAGGAAGAGGTAGAAAGACAGGGTTTAAAAGCTATGTAGTTGCATATTATGATTTTTTTTTTAGTTTGCTTGTGATATTTTAGTGTTTAAAAATGCTTTAGAATCAGAGCATTTACTGCTTTGCGTTACTTGCAATGGCTAAATTCACAAGCTGTCTTTTGCATTTATAAGTGATGCTACTTCTTAAAAGTTATGACAGTTGGCTTAGCATTTTCCTAGAGTGATTTCATTGCAGGATGCATGTTTACCTTTTCCCTACCTTTTTTTTTTTTCCTAAGAAGAAGGGTGAAAAAATAAAATGAGAAGAGGTATAAGACTGAAAAATTAATTTGGGTTGTGGAATATGTGAGAACATTTCTGGGAAGCACAGAGGACTGTAGCAGCATATTTAAAAGGGTGGAGATTTAGGAAGCAAATCTGCTGAAAGAATATAAGCAGGGCAGGAAAACAGTGAGTTGGAAAGAAAGTTGACTGGGAGGAACTGTGAATAAACACATTTGCATTCTCGTTAGGACATGTGCATGTATTTATGTTTGGTTAATTAAGGTGAAATGACCAGGCACAAATTGGAGGTGATGGCACAGGATAAGGACAGAAAGGGGACAACTTAGACTGAGAAACGGAAGAAATCCCTGCACAGCAGTAAAGAAAGTTCTGTGGGAGGGACGGGTGATTTTTTTGATTTTGTTCTTTATTTCTCTTTCACTTTCTCCTAACCCCTCTCCAGACGCTCTGAAGCTGAGCAGCTTTCAGGCAGAAAGGATTGAGGAGGTACTATTACAAACACTGCAACAGCGGAGAGTAGTGTGTGGAAGTGATTTCTTTAAGTGTTGACTTGATCCATTTCTTCTGGACTATGGATATATTTAAATTAGGCATTGTTTTTTTAAAGAATTTATCTTCAGTTTGCAAAAAGTGTGTAATGCTCTGATTAAACTTTGAAAATTATTGTGGTGGCATCTAAATTTCATTTTTAACTGAAACACTGGCATGTTAAAAAAATGCACCTTTGTATAGGAGTGTGATACATCCTTTACTTCTAGGTTTTGAAAGTGTTCATGTGAACTTTCTTGCGATTTTACAGAGATTGGAAGAAGAATATAAAACCAGCAACTGTATTTTAACTGTATTTGATGGCAAATATTTACAACATAAATATTTATACCTAGCAAAATATATTTAAATCTAGAAGGCTTTGCACATTTCAAAGTTAATGACTATATAAAGAATTCAGATCTGCCTTTTTATATAAAAGCATTTACCACAGTAGCCTTAAAATATTTGTAAATTAAAATATGTTGCATTTCAATGACCTGTAGAGGGCACCAAAAGATCTAATTGCAAACCCTGGTCTATGGATTCTACAAGCTACAGATCATGTTGTCTGTGTAATCTAACAGGTGTGTGGAGAAATGCGCTATCAGTTGAATCAAACCAAAATGAAGAAGGATGAGGCAGAAAAGGAGCTCAGAGAGTACAGAACAAAAACTATAAGGGAGCTTGAAATTAAGGACCAGGTAAGAGATAATACTGCTATAACTTTGCAGTTACTAGTAGCCTAAGTAGGGTTATTTCAGAAGCTGGAATGATTCATTTTTCTAATAGTGGTCATTTATTACTATTAAATGGTTTCTAAATTAATGGCAAAAAGCCAGCTATTACTGCTAAATAAATACCTCTTGGTTATCTTAATCTTGTTTTCAGCCCTAGTATGTTCAGTTTTGTGTATTACTCATCCCATGCTTTCATACAGAATTACTCTATCATATGTATTCATACGAGGTACTTAAATTGTGTGTACTGTATACATATGTTTATACACTTTTTGTCACAAATAAATCCACACTTAATTACCTATACATACAGCCTGACAGAACATTAAAGAGTCTAAGCATAACCTAATGATACCAAAAATGAAAATAATTTCTCTTCCAATTTCTTTAAAGAGTGAAGGTTAGTGAATGCTGGGTTTCATAGAAGTTTAAAAAACAAAAACAAAACAAAAGTAACCTTCTAGGAAAAAAAATGTCACTTGTCATTAACTGTTGCTTATCTAAAATTGGGTTTTATAATTAAAAAAAAAAAACCAAAACAAAACAGTGTATGCCTTACAGTTAGTCTGTGAGAGAGCATCCCATGCTGTAAGAAGGATTATTAGAGTAACCTACAACATACTTGGCAAACAGCTTGAACAGGTCTAATCTGCATCTTTTGAAGTGCCCTTTTGCTGAGATTCTATCCATATTCTCTAGGACTTCAAACTTTCAGTTATTCCTTCATTAAGTTGTGATTTGCACCTGAATGGATGTCTTCTGGTACACAGATATATAAGATGTATATAGGGATAATTTTCTTAATATTCATTTTTTTATTAGGGCAGCCTAACCAAACAAGTTTTGAATCATTTCTGTTTCTTGTAAATAACTGAACAAATAATTCCTGTATTCCATACATTATATATGTAGGGAATATTTGTAGGGAAAAAATGCGGTATTTCTAAAATTATATTTTTATTTAGCAGTTTGCTGAAAGCTTGATGTAGGACAGGAAGTTTATTAACTTAATGAAGTACAAGCTTAGTCTGGAAAAAAATATTAATCAAAATGATAATGAAAATATATGTAAAATCCAAAGAAGAAGCTTATTAGATAAAATAACCCTTCAACATGTATAGTAATTCCTGCAGTGCAAAAAAATAGAGGTATTAAAACTTTTCTTTTTCAGGGTTGGTTTGTTGTTTTGGTTTTGGTTGTTTTTTGTGTGGTTTTTTTTTAGGTTTTTTTTTGTTTGTTTGTTTGTTTGTTTGGTTGGTTNTCTTTAGGCCTAAGGACACTGAAAAACAAAAAACAGCCTTGTCATCTGTGTCTTGACAGATATCACAGATAAAAGAGTTGGCATAATCTTGGCATTCAAATAAAACAGGATGTGTTTAATAAGATACTTGAAGAAGTATCTTGGATTTTATGTTCTATTCTCCAACTTGCTTCAGGATTGCCTTTTGAAGAAATTGCAAAATTTAACAAAGTATTTTAACCTCATTTATCGACATACTGCTGTTTCAATCAGTGTGGGGATGAATGCACCAAAATGTGGTGATTATCATTTGATATTAAGTGATGTGAGGGGGAGTTCCTAACAGCAAAGATTATTAGATAATTATATAAAGATCAGATAATTCAGTAATTATGTAATTATATTGTTGAAATATGATTCTTGGTTCCTCAACAAAAAAGTAAAACAAACCATTTGTAAATTCTCAGACTCAATATCTACCAGCTGTTTTATAGCTGTGGCTCTAATAACCCAGATAGTTCTGTATAGGTCCTAGTATTATTTAACATGTTCAAAGGCAACCCAAGAAGAGCGTTCATACATTTTTGTCTTGTTCTGTTGTTGTTGCTGTTGGGGTTTTCTTAAATCAAATTTTAACAAATGTTAATAAGTCACTGCATATTATTTCATTTAAGTGAAATGAAAACAGCTTAATCACATCTAGCTTTGTACTTAAAGAAAAACCTGAAATGTTTTACCTTATATGGCAGTGAATAGCAAACAGTAATTGTTCTTTGGTCTCTCAGCCATGACCTGACCTTCTGGCTAAGAGACAAAGCTGATACCTTCTTTGGCCACCATCTGTTCATAATAAATACATTTTTTTTTAAGTAAAGAGACAATAATGTATGAATATTTTCATGCTATTCTGTATTAAACTATGATTTTTTCTATTTTAAACACAAAGAATCATGATTCATATTGAGAGTGAGCTTACCGTGTCTTGAGGTATAACTATTTTTAGTTGTGATGTGGATAAATTTTAGTTTTGAAGCTTTTTTTTTTTTTAGTTTATATACAGTGACTTCTAAAAAAAAGATTAAAATTATTCAGGTGTGTCAGAATAGGCAAAAATCCCCACATATACAATTTAGGATCACCAGAGACATATATGTCAAATAAATACAAGAATGTGTTTATCATATGATGGTGTTTATAAAGCTTTTCAAGATTGAATTTACATCATTTATGGAACTTAGAGGGAGTAAGTTCTTAATCTCTTTTATCCTAATATCCTTTTCCTATCTTTATGGTTCAGTTAGGACTAATACCAAGGTGTCAATATTTATTATGACTGCCTGTTATTAACATTTTACATGAATAGTTCTTAAACATAAAGAAACAATGAACATTTAAACTGAATAACTGTTCTGTAATATCATCCATCATGATCCTGATTAACATCAGGATTATGGAGGGAGGTGGGAGGAAAGACTTGTACCACACAGTTTCTCTACACAAAACCCACATCTGTTCATCCAGCCTGGTATGTTGTAAAGTAGCATCACCTACTGCCCTCTCTTCTTCTCGCTCAGCCCTCCCATTGTGGATGTAGCCGTGTTGAAATAACAGTGCACTACTTAATACTTTTACTGCTTAGGAACAAGCTTTATAAATTATCTGAATATAATTGCCTTCATGGCAGTAAACTGTGTCCACACTAGGGGTTGTACTAGCACAGCTATATCAGAGAAAAGTCACGCCCTAACCTAAATAGTCATTATCAGAACAAAAATTGTGTGGCATATTTGACACAGCAGGACTTCACTTTTATAATACTTCTTTTGTTAATTTGTAAGCACTGCATGGCATAATTTGTGCATTTCTAACAGAAATCATACTTCTGACACACTATGAAATTGTTTCTCAGATTAGTATCACTCTTTTTTTTAAGTATCACTTCTTTTCTGCTCTGCCTTATAAAAATGAAGTTCACTGTTAATAATTTGTGTTGACTGAAATAATTTATATTTGGTTTATAAGATCTGGCAAACTTCAGCATGTAGAAATAAAACCAGTTTTTACTATTGTTTTATGCTGTCCAAGCCAATTTGGGCATCATCCTTTGTTAGATCTTACCAGTAACATTGTTCCACTTGGAGTTGTGATATCCTTGTAATAAAGTAAAAGGACATATTAAATTTGACTTTAGAAACTAACTGCAGCTTTTAAATTTTGTTTTACTGTGTTTTGAGGAATCAGGTAAATACTTCATGTAGAAATAAATCCAAGCTGGTAATTTTAACTTGTAAAAAACGTCTTTAAATTTGGGTGGACAAAATTTGAAGGGGAGGATTACAGAATTCTGTCACCTACCTTGTAGGTGACAGAGTGAAAATCTGCAGAAATACTATTCTAAAACCTACAGATTTTGAAGGGTTCTCTGCATGGCATTTCATGAGGCCAAATAAAAAGAAGTTGGAGACTCACTGATATGCACAACCTATACAAATGGGAAGAGCTACACATCAAAGCATTTTTTGTGTAATATGACAGAACCTAAATGATGCCTCTGTACACTATAGACTGACAATTTTGCAGAGAAATAAAAATCTGGCAAAATTGCAGTCCAAAAGCATTTTGCCAAAGGGTATTTTGGGAATGTTTATCTCATTTGTCATAAATCTGTGATTTATAGTAACCTCATTTAGACATTATAAGAGGAGAGATTACTGACTCTGTCTTTATCAAAAATAATTCGTGCCAAGAATTTGGGTACATATTCTGGAAATGCTGCAGTGTCCGATCTAACATCTTCTGAAGACCCTGATTCACTGAAACAACTTTTTATGAATAGATATCAGGCTTTCTTAAGTCAGCTTTTTATATACTGGAGTTTCCACAAGCTGTGACATTCAGCACATCACCAGATGTTTTGAAACTCACAAGTTTTAATAGCAAGGGTGAAAATGGTTTGGATTATGTGTATTCTTGTAACAGTCCTATATCTGACCTTTTGTTACCTGACTAATTATAGAGATGCTCTGAAAGTTCTGTTTTGTAACAAAATATTGTTAAATTAATAAACATATACTTGAGTAATATTTGGCAGGGAAGAAAAGTCCAGAACCCAGCAGATAGCTTGAAAATCTTAGCATGAAGTTTCCTTACCTGGTCTGACATTGAGTCTTTAAAGTAGCATGCCCAAATTGCTTTTGGACAATCAAGCATTAAGAAAATGTAACCTTTATTGTAACTGAACTCCTTCTGATGAATCATATTGTCTTTTGGGCATTCCACGCATTAATTTGAAAACGAGTAAATAAGGATACTTCATGCCTTGCTTTGATACGAATTTTCTGACCTGCTCAGGAGGAATATAATTATTTTTATAGCTGAATTTACTAGTTCATCTCAAGATTTTTGAGGAAGACTTTGACCTACAATCCTGCAATATGTAACAAAAATGTTTAATTGCAATTAGAATACGTCTGCTGCTGCTGCTCTGTTATGGCATTGCTTTCCTCTGTCAGCCATCCATTCCTTAAGGATCAGTGGTATGAGCAGCCTTCATTAAATTCTTTGTCATGTTTCTGTAAGAAAAATCTAGGGACCAGGATTCCCAGGAGTAGAATTTTCTGTACTAACTGCTCTGCATTTTGTGTGGAGATCTGCTTCCCCTAAGCAATTGGCCTGCTAGGAGGAATAACACAGTTGGTAATCAGGATTTAATTTTTCATAGGTGTAGTTGGCCAATGTAATCTTGACCCATTGTCTGTTATCCAGAGTGATGTCAACCCACAGTATACGAAAAGACAAAATCATATACTTAGATAAATACTTGTTTTGTTTTCATTTTTTTCTTCTTCACTGACTAGAAGAAATGATTGTTTTATCAATAGCCATTGTCGTCAATCAGGAGAAAAAAGTAAAATTCCCTATCACTTGTTAGTTGTTAGTGCATAGGTTTCCTTTCCAGTTATTCCTTAATGCTGTCGAGGAAGAGGGAACCAATCTCACATCAGTAGTCTCAAATAGTGTTTAAAAGGATAAAAGGAGCAGGTTTTATTCTCTCCTGTTTTTCAATAATGAAGTAGGAGTAATCTTCCCCTTCCTTCTTTCTACATGTACCCCTCCTTTTCTGGAATTCTTTTATCAGCAAGCAAACCATATGTTTTGCACCACCCATTCTCCCCCATTCCCCTCAGTGCAATCCATTAAAAAAAAAATCTTGTTCCACTGTCAACAAAATCACTTTCTTATCTCTGCTAGTGGCTGCTGAGCTAATCTGTAGTACAGAAATGTTCTCTGTTAAAATGTGACTGTAATAATTTCAATGGGATTGGAAGTACTGAAATCGTATTATGGTTCAGATATTTTGGCAAATTAAAAGCCAATATTTTCATGGAAATAATGAGGTAAAATCTTTGTATAATATGTTTCAGCCATTCACTCTTGCCTGTTTCCCAGGGTATTTATCCACAGGGACCATGTTGCTCTTTGAGAGTTTGCACAAGGACAGGCCTCTAAGATTATTTCTTAATTAAAAAATTGCATTGTGTACTCATAAATAAATACTTTGCAACATAAATTTTTTCTTGCGCCAGATAACAGTTGCAAGTAGAAAGTTTATTTCAATGAGATTTAGAATGTGTTCTTTTAAGAGCATCCACCCTCCATGCTATTCCTGTTCTCTTCCTAGCAAACTGCAGGGTCCTGTCTCTCTTAATTCCCAGCGGATTTGGAAGCAGAGGCTTTGTGGCTGATGACCTTTGCTTAGGTAATGGCTCTCCTCTGGAAGCTCTGCCTTTTACTGAAGCACACAAGGTGTGCAGTACTGCCAGGTGCCATAACATTTCTTTGCACTGGAACTGACAGAAGTGCTCACAAAACTACCTCTTTTTTGAGGAATTCAAGAGTCCCACCACATCAGGTCAGAATGAGAGCCATCCAACAAATTACAACCTGCATTGCTTATCTAGGCTGTCTTTGCTTGGTGCTCTGATTGTTAGAGTTCAATTGATTTTTGAGGCAGTCATACAGGAAAAAAAAAAAAAAAACAAAAAACAAAAAAAAAAAAAACCTCCAACTTTTCAAAGGGACCATGTGTATTTATTAGTGTTTCTGCTCACGTTATTTGTCTTTCATGACAGAAAAGGTTTTCTGATTCCTGCTTTGGACTAAATAATTTGTAGAATTTGCAGCTGTCTTGTGTGTTTTGTGAATTAACCTTCTAGAGAAAGGTGGTCTTTCTGAACTCTTTCAAGCCTTGTGTACATTGTGTTTTTATATTCTCATGGCTTTATAATAAATCTCCTTCCATAAAGGAGGTTTTCCCTATGGACCCAAATTCAATTTTCATAACTGCTTTGTAGCTTCGTTCAGATTTGCACAGGAAGCAGCAGCAATTCATACAGAGGGTAAAAGGGAGAAAGACCTTGTTGGGATGTGCTGAGGTTAACCTTGTGATGGCCCTAACTCTCATTACAAAGTTGGATGGTTCTTCAGGTGCAATATGCTATGTCAGATGGTCATGCCTGGGAGGTCTGAGGTTTAGAGACCACTCTGAATGTGAAGTTGCTTGATTGATACCAGGATTAGGATAGCAATGACTGCAAGCGACCCCTGCTGCATGTGGACTGATAATAATCTTTTCTCCAAGTAAAATACCCAAAATCTTGCTATAAAACCAGTCTTGTGTTGTTGGGTTTTTTGATTTAAAAATAAAACTACCAAGAACCAATTAGTTTTGTCCCTGATTAATTAATATATTGATAAGGATAGAAAGCAACATGGGTTGAGATCACTGGTAAGTGGTGTGAAAATTTCCTGTCACTGGTACATGTAATAATATTAAAGTGTATGTGAATGGCCATACTGGGAGCACCTCTTTGAAAGACCTTCATTATAGCCTTAGTCCTGTGCAATATCACTGGTCTCATTGCTTTGAAGAGCTACTTTAGTAAATAAAGCTAAACTTGTAAATAAAGCTACTTTTACTTTAGTAAATAAAGCTAAACTTGTGAACATCAATGCCTGTAAAAGTTCATTAATTTGAAGTTTATGAGTTTTTGTAGATGTTGGTTGCTTTTGGGGGGGGCATTCCTGCAAATACCAACCATCACAGTAATTATATTTCACGATTTATTGTTTTATATTTGTTCTTTTGTTTTTGGTTCTATGTTATGCCCCTTTAATCTTTAATAGTAACAATAATAATAAAAGTTAATAAAATTAATTAATAAACTTAATACTAATGATGGAGAATGAAGTATGAAACTAAAGCAGTGTACTGTAAATTCACATAAATATTTTCCTCTCCAGAATTATTTTACTGCAGAACCTTGTGCAGTGGTATAGTCAGTGCACATTTTTTTTTAACATTACACTATGTATTTTCTTGCCTGATGTGTAAGCATACTGGTACAAAAGTGAATATTATAAATCACTTATGAATTAATTTGGTTTGAGTTTATTTTTCATTTTGTTAATAGTCTTCTAAAGTTGTTTTTACATTTACTTCAGAATGCTAGTTCTTTTATCACCACTTAGTTGTTCTCATTTGTTAAAAAAAAAAGTATTTATCTTTTCTGTCAGTTGGCAGCTATTTAAAATTCTGTTAAAAACATCTGCTAGTTTGAAATTTCAAGTTGCATTTTTGCATACAATGGAGTCAGCATCAGTATGAAAAGAATTAAACAATTATTTTAATCTTTAATTTGACTTGTTTTGAACGAAACTATTATTTCCTTTGATCAGATTTTGTAGAGATAAAGAGATGTGCAGATAATTAAAGAGCATATTTTTACAACAAAAGTAAGTATTACTAGGTGAGGATAATTTCAGAGACATTACAAAGAGGATATTTGCAGACTGATTCAGTGTCTGAGAAATCATCTTTTATGTTTTCCAGTAAGTTGCATTTATCACTGAATAAGCAACTACAGTGTGTTCACCTAAAAATGCAATCTGCAAATCTGAAGATAATTTGTAAATGTATCATAATCTAAGGAATAAGAAGTGAAATAGTTAAGTGCTTCAAGAAAACATGTGAAAGGGTCCTATATGCTTCAAAGTGGAAAACTTAAAATATAAAAACTGGTTGCTGGTAATATCGAAAAAAGGATAATTGATATAGAATTAAATTGCACTGCTGTGATACTTCACCAGTGCTTTAATTTTTGTTTAAGTCAAACTTCTTTTGTGTAACTGAATGTGCATGCAAAATGGTGTTAATGTGTTTGAGCTTACTAATAATGCTGTTACTTTTCTGAGGTTTAGCCTGCCATCTTTCAATGGCAGAGTGCCTGTTGATATTCCTGGGAGTTTGGGCAACTGCAGAGCAAGACACATTAAATAGTACTTTTGAAATTATGTGCAGAAGTAATAAGAACATTAAAGTTGCGGAGTTGAGCACCAGTTGCCTGTTCTAACCTTAATGTAGTCTTGTTGTACATATACATTATGATAATTCTGTTCCTTGTTATACTGAAAATCTGTTTCAGATTTTCTTAAATGCAAGATTGTCATCTGTCTTTTTGCAGTTCTGTGCTCCATCTCTTGTCTCTCACATACATTGAAAAGTTAAGTACCTTGAAGAAATAACTTTCTGATCATGTTGTAAAAAGCTTTATCACAGGTGATAGGCACTGAGGGATCAAATTAACACTGCATAAGAAACAGAGCTGTCAGCAAAATGCTTTAGTTGGTGGTTTGTTTCTGTTTCTGTCCCTACAGTTACACTGGAACTCAGATAGCAGCTACAGAACTGCTTGCAGATTCCCAGTAGAAATTGTAACTAAAGTAATGTGAAAACTATTTGAGAAAAATTATCCTGATAAGGTTCCTTGTAGGACACTGAAGAAGATTCATTGATTCTGTGATTCTGTGACTGAACATATCAATGTTCTCTTTAGATTCTGATTATATTTTGATGACCTAATGATGGACTAGACATATTTCAGTATAGAGTGTTTATGAGACGATTATTGTTTGCAGGAGAGAAAAGAGGATTGGGGTTTTTTTTGTATGAGAATGTCTCAAGTTCTGAGGTTTCATGCTTCAAACTATTATCTGAGTTCTTTAAGCAAAGTAACATATAGTGTTTAAAGTATGGTCTCTTTTCAGTGTGATGATGCATGGCTCCAACAAATTAGTTTCAATGAGCATTTTCTGGTGTTTTAAAAGAACAATTTAGTTGGTAATCCTAAATATAACTGAATTAGATGTTTCTAGTTCCTGAGTTGCTGTTAACTTATTTTCTTGGGTGGCATTTTTCTGTTATCCCTTTCTCATGAGGCTGTCTGCTGCTTCTGCCATGGTCATTACCAGAATTCGTGTGTAGAATTACTACTCTTCATGTGGCTCCATGCTGCAAGTACCTCCAAATATTGGTAACTTAAGATGTTTAGATATATATATGTATGTATATATATGTATATACCTACATACATGAACAGAAACGTGTGTGTGAGTATGTAAAGGAACTGATACTGGATTTTTTAATTCCTGATGAAAGTAGCACAAGTAAAATTGTTCTTCAAATGCCATGTTTGCTTTCTTGATGTTTTTAGTAGAAATTATACGCCTGTGAATCTTTAAAGATCGTGTCACGAAGTGACACTTCTGTGTCTGAGAATTTCTCCCTACACTTTCATGACAACTGAAATCTATGCATGTGTTCTTGAGTTCAGCCCTGAAGGTTCAACATCTGGCTGATGGAAATGAAACATTTTCACCAGAGGTTCTTGCACTTGGAATTTGTTTCCTTCTGTAGGTCTGTGTCAAAACCTGACTGAGCCTGTTTAACTCGAGGCAATGGTGTAAAGCCCATCTGTTCCTTGAAACTTTTCCCTGAAGGAGTGATCTAGAGTGTATTTATATTCTCAGCTGTGGTTATGCTTTTTCAAATACTTAGTTGATGCTTTTTGACTAATTTGTGGTTTGGGTTTGTTTAAAGGTATTTAAACAATGAATTGATGTGGTTTTGAAGCAAATTTTTAGAATGTTACAGAACTTCCCTATCTTTGTCAGTGAAGAACTCATGTCTCTGCTGTGAATTGAGAAATAACATTTATGAACTGCAACTGTTAAGAAGAATAGAGAACCCACTGAGACTTCTGTTCTATTTAAAATATACCAAATTCATGAAAATACATACAACAGCAAAGCTTCTGTAACTGAATATCTCTGAACACCTGGTTTTAAAATATATTGACAGTGTAATAGGTTATTAGACTCTTTAGAAGGGAAGAGTACTAATGATTTTGTAGATACTTTTACTGTATTTGCATTTGAACTTGGAATTACCAATTTAATTTGATAGGAGGTCCATGTGATAAAGAAGGTTCTAAACAAAATTTCCTTCAGGAACCTTTGCTGAGTGCTCTTGTGAGGATAAAGTGTACAGTTAAGTAATTAGCAAAATTAAAAATTAAAACACAACATTATGAAATGTTTTTCTGAATGAAGAGATTGTATTTGTCTGACATCATGACTTATTGTAAGTAGGTTAACATTTTTGTGGGAGAAAAAGAGACAACATTGTTATGAAGGTGCTTCAAATGTAAATAGTGGGACAGAGTTACATTAATTTGTCTTTGTAGGCTATTTGAATGAATAATTGCATTATTTGAAGTAGAGTCTTGTCTACATGAGGAAATTATCACAAATAAGCTATGGTATGAATTTAAAGTATAATAGCTATTCAACGCTAACTTCTTATATGAACAATTTTATCCTGTACTGCAGATGACCTTTCACAGTTTAGTTGACTGAAAATCATGCGAGTTCCCTCCAGCCCCAATGATGAATAAATATTTATGTTGGGAATTAGTACAGAACAATTACTACATGATAAAATCACATTGTTAGCTTATTCTGTCCTCTACCGGCCTTCTTGGAAGCATTCTTAGTACAAAGTATAGTATTGCATTACAGATGTATTCCTACAGGTTACCTGTATGTTTTATATGGATTTAGAGAGAAATTTATTATTTCTGAGAACATCTGTATTCAAATATATATTCTGAGATATCATAAGTCTATTATGCTTCACTGGAATCAAAGGTGCTGATCATGCAAACTGGACTATTGTATTTGTAAAATAAATTAATAGACTCATCAACTTTAGTTACTATGTTGCATCTAAGGGCTATTGATGTTACTAAAATGACAGGATTAACAGCAGCTGGTACATTTAGGGTTCAAATATAAGTCAGAAATTACATCTTTTTAATAATGACAAAATCACTCAATTACCTTTATTATCATCTATAATATTAGGTGACAAAGCTAAATGCCCACTTGTCATTGCTTCTGTGATCGGCATTAGAAAAAGAAAAATAAATTACCGCGAGCTATCCTATGTGAAGTAGCTTCTGAAGATGGCCACTGTTCCATTGCTTTTCTGGCTTTCTAATGCAGTGAATTCAGGAAACAAATATGGAAGCTTTCACATGAGAAAATCAGAAAGTGTTTGAATGCCTGTAACTTAAACCACATGAAGACTATGACATTGATTGTGTATTAGTGTATTTAAACATGATACACATTCTGGCTTTTCATAAGAATGTAATTTCAAATACTTCAATTTTCTTATTTTGCAGTTTTTATCAGCTAACTACTTTTGTTCTAAAACAGGAGTGTGCATTGTTTTTTAGGTACTTTGATTACCTTTTTTAGTTTTGAAATGTATCTCTATGCATTTCTTAAAAATACTTTCTTTGGTTCTATAATTTTCTAAGAAAATAGAAAAACTGGGATTAGAGCTGAATGGAAGCAAACAGCGTTTGGAACAAGCCCAGCAGGATGTGACAGGAGCCAGAGAGGAGTGCCTAAAACTGGCAGAACTGCTGAGTAAATCTGAGCACCAACTGCACCTCACCAGGTACCCCTTATCCTATTACATGCTGTAGTACCAATTTCATTCTGCTAATTTTTTGCCACAGGCTTTCCCACAGTTGTTGTAGATCCTTGCAGTCATTGACTGCATGGGCAACCCTCAGTTGTGTTAGAAGAGAAGGTTTGAATGAGTTATGAACTACAAAGTGAGTTATGAGCAGTAATTTATAAAAGTGAATTGCTAGTGTAGCAGCAAAGGCAACGTTCAGCCCTGGGGGTGAGGTGGCATTCTGGTGGGCAGGAAGAAGAGCTGCTGTGTTTGGTAGGACAGACATTTGAAATGTTGTTTGAGACTAACATACAGCAGCATCTTTAAGCATAGGAGTTCTCAGAGTAATAACCCAAAATTTCTGCAGCAGAATGACCAGGAATATATAAATGAACATAATCATGTCTGTAGGAGGTAAACTCAAGTAAGTGAGGAGGGTGTTTAAGTCACTTGCTCAGTGAGAATATGGTACAATGACTGTGTGATGAGATACTTTCCTTGAGTTTCTTCCATCCTTGGGTATAGTTCTCGGTACCATTTACTGAGCTATTCATTGCATGTTTCTAGAAAACTCCAGAAGGTTGACATGACAATTATTTGTTGCAGCTTCAGGTTTGGTAACTGCAGAATTTTTTCCTTTTGCCTCCGAAAATGCTGTTGTCTGACTGTTTGCAGACTTTTATTTGTGTGGGTATTGTTTCGTTCTGTTGCCCTGCTCTCCCGAAGAGTGAACATCCAGAAACAAATCTGGCAGCTTTTACTCAGTCCTTAAGGAAAAAAGTTAAGTTTAAATTTTTCATGGGGGTAAAAAAAAGCTCAGATTTTTATCACTTAACAGAAGTCTGTGTGTTTATCCAAGCTTGTACGTTTTGGGCTTTGTGAAAATTCTGCCATTGAGTAAATAGGAATAAAATAGAGCCTTGTCTAAACTATTAAATTCAATGAATCATTTTTTTATTCAGCTGAATTTCTGTGTAATTCAGAGCACGGTTGTTTAACAGATGGAAGAAAGTACCACTCTAACAGCCTGTATTTAGAGAAAAAAATATGCTAGAGGTTAATGAACTTGAAAAAAGTTTTGGGTGAGTTGTTAAGATATCTAAAGTTTGGATTTAGCAGAACTTTATTAATAATGATTTGTTGTGATAGTTAACCAAATGGCTTACCATGCTCCTTTTAGCAAAGGCTGATTATATGCAATAAAGCTCTGGATAACTTTGAGGAAATCTGAGTGGTGAATTTATAATTTGTATTTTGTGTGTGTGTGAAAATACACTAAATGTAAAAATGAGGACTATTGCCTACTTTGACATAGCAACGTAATTAAAGCTGGATACCCAGAATACAGATGATTCAGGTAGCTTTTCAATGTATGATCTCTGCTTGGAAAGTTTCTGATCTGCAAATCATTGGATGTTGGAAATAGTGTTTTGGGCAATTAATGCTTTGTGCTGGCCCTGTTCTCATACAGTTCCACAGATGCCTGCTTTTTGAGACAAATGCTGAACTGGCATGGCTTCCTTGTCTGACCCAGTGCAGACACTCTTCTGCAAAGTCTTGATCTCTTGGGATTTGGGGGTTTTACGTTAATACTCTATGTTCATATTATGGTTTCTGTTTATAACTATTGAAATGTTTTCTATGCTGACATGTGTTTGTGGGAAGAAGGCATGGGAAATAAGTTCATATCTTTCTCCTTGACCTTCCCGAAATTCTATAATACTTTGTAGATTTTTGTGTCCCATGTATATTTGGAGTGTCTGTCTGCTTTCCAGGAACACATTAGGTGATCTTTCTGTTGTGGGTGAAGGAGGGGCAAAAGAGACGAGTGATTTGTTGCTCTTGAACTGTTACCTCTTTTCCCCTTGTACTTCGATTGGTAGGGCAGGGTTAGAGATGCTCTCACAGAGTTGCCTGTTTTACCTGAGTCGCAGAGGAAAACATCCCCTACTTAAATGAAACTTGTCTTGTGCCTGTACTCTTTCTCTTCTGCTCAGATCACGTCCTGGTAGAATGAGTTTTCTGTATTAGTGAAGGTATAAAAGTTATGTGCCTCTGGTTGCATCAGTTTTGCATTTTTGAACTTAGGACAGTTTTCATGGATTAGTACATCCATAGTTGTTGCGTGTGAATATTACTGACTTATGATTTGCTGTCTTTCATTTATTCCCTTCACCTCAAACGGCAACGGCATCACTGAAATACTCACTTGAAGTGTAGGGGTAATAGCAATCCTGTGGGGGTTGTAGACTCATTCACTGTGGCACTTGCCAAAGAAAACAGATTTTAAGCTCTAGAGTCCTGCCTGTGGGAGGTTGCTGCAGAAATTGGACTGATTTGGTGCATCTCTTGGGTATTCTGGCCTTGGCCTCATCTTGCTGCTTCTCTTCCTTTCAGGAGAGGGCCAGCTGGTCTGCTCCAAGACTTCTGACAAGGCTGGGTTTGAGGGAGGCCTGTACTGCTGTTACACAGTTGTGAATGGTCTTTCTGTTTCCTTGTGTGACCTGTTTGTGCTGTTCTGGCAGAAATCAGAGGTAGCTGAGGAAATACAGAAAGAATTCTTTATTTTGTATGAATTAGTACAGTACTAAGGAGAAAAGGTCTTCATTAATCCACTGATTCTAAGTTTGGATATTGTAAACAAGTAGGATAATAAAATGGATACAAGAACTTTGGATTTTAAGGTACAAAAATGAGATGATAAATGTATATGAATGGATTAAATGAGTTAAAAAACATGCAGTGTGTCTCTTAATGAGAAAAAGAAAGGGCTCTGCAGAGCAGCACTCTTCTCCACAAGTCCCATTTCTTTGCTGCATCCTAGTTTTCAGACATCGTTGATTGATTACCAACTAAACAGCTTCTAAGTTAACAAAATGTACTTGTTAAAAATGAAGAAAAAAGGTTACAATTAGCTATTCTAAACCATTGCCACAGAGTTTAAAATTGCCTTTTCCTGTCACCTTTCTTCCTGGAGCAATATGTTGCTTAGAATCCTTGCTATTAACATGCATTTTCTGCTATTGAATCTAGTTAGTAATTCTAATTTGTATATCTTCAAAAGACTGGGAAAATACAGAACTTTTACTGTGTAGTTTTGCTTGTCAGTCATGTAACTTTGCAGATGTCATGGTGCTATGAGACTGACCATGATTGTTTAAAGTTTTCTTGGGTTTTTTTGCCCTAGTTTCAGCTTTGTGTCTATTTGTATTAGACTTACTGTAGTAGGAGAATCTTATGAAAGTAGCTAAGTCAATGTTGAATTGCTGTTACTTTGGCAAGGTTAGGTCTTGCTAATGAACCTTACCTGAATCCATTATTCAGAGAGTAAAAAACATATAAAGCTATTGTTCTTAGTTGATGAAAGAGTAGTCATTAAAAATCATGTCAATATGCTCATGGAAAAGATGATATAAAAGATGCAAGATGTTAACAACTTGTCCAGATCTTAGCGTGCCATGCAATTTAATAAAATTTTGCACTATTCTTGTGTAACAGAATGACCATTAAAAAACTTTTTCTTTCAAACCAGATCTGAAGTTATTATTTGTTTCAGTTGCAGTCAGATGTAGTTCCTGTTTACATATGCCAAAGGAGTTAAATAAATCTTAAGTGGAGGAATCATCAAATTTCAAAATTTCTGTGGCAACATGTGTTTTCTCAGGTATGAAGATAGGTAGATGGCTCCAGATATTTTTAACTGAAATGTCATCTAAATTTTGCTGGGAAATATAACAGAGTAGAATTGAAGCAGATTTAGTTTAATTTTATTATTATTCTCTTTTGTGTATATTAAACACTGTAAGCACTATTGATGGTCAACTTGTAGGTGAGGAAAAATTACTAAATGAACCTATGCTCTCAGGTAGAGGTGACCCACCAAGGTGCCCTAAATCTCTGTGTCATTCTCTTGAAGGACTAAAGTTTGTATTACACTGAGTCAGTGGGTGTTGTTTCTTGATTATTTGTTTTTTCCCTGTTACGTGATATTTCTTTTCTCTCCTCTTTTTGACTATGATTTGATCTCTAGAAAGCAGCAGATCTAAGAAAGTGGCAACTGGGTTTCAGCAGTGCTATCCTACCGTGCATTGGTCCTTCTTGCTTGTTTCGGTGGCTCCATTAAGGCTAGCTTCAATTACATGTGTAATAAATACAGCACACGCCCTTAATGTGGCATTAACACCATCTCTGAAGCTTTGGTGTTGAGCTGTATGTTGTCATCAGTATTCCCTGTTAGAATTGCAGCACGCCTCATGCATTGATTTCCCTATTTAAACTATACTATTAAATGATAAAATGGTAAACTAACTTCTTGGTGGTTATACATAGCGTTCTAGGGAGTTGCACACTAATTAGTATTTATTGTTTTTTTCCCAGTAGCATCTATCAGTTAGCAGCATACTTACTGTGGTGCTTTTCTCAACAATTTCAGCACATCAGAGTCCATCATCCGTGCTGGAAAGGAGTTTTAAAGAAATGCTGTTACTAATATTAAATGACTGAGATGTGCTTTATGTTCTCAGACTGACTGATTGATGAAAGGACAATGACACTTGAATTGGGGAAGTCGGGGGAGAAGCAGAAATGAGGTGTAAGCAGTGATTGATTTCTAATTTATTTTTTTTATATTCAGCTCATCTTGTTCAAAACTGTTATTTTAAAATGCAGGGAGGGGTGATAACATGAAGCAACTCTGACAACTAATAAACTTTTTAGATCCTGCTTCATATGTTTACTTTTCATTAAATTTAGGGACAGTTGCGACTATGTTGTTGTGATTCAGTCAACATTTATTTCTATCTGGTTTTCATATACAAAGGCATCGGGGTGCCAGAAAATAAACTGTTAACGGAGAATTAACTTCTTTGGCACGCTTTCATACTTATCTTCCAAATTAAAGAAAATGAAATGGGCAGAAGCAGAGTGTAGATTACCTCCTTTTTGTCAAAAATGGTGGGAATTTGAAAATTAATAATAAAAAAGGGAACAGATGCAGTAACATGCCAGAGGGAGATTAATGTGGAGAGTAAAATCTGTGAGCAACAAAACTGAAGCAAACTGAATCAGTGGGAGGTGGTTGTACAATCAAAATCAGGATAAAAGAGAAATTACAAACAACCCTGCACTTGTCAAAGTAGTAGTAATGAAATCCTGACTCTGCCAGCAGCGAGAACCTGTGTTAGCACTTTGGGGTAAGGCCGGGAGCCGGGTGCCAGGTAGGAGGGCAGCGCGAGGCTGCTGGGCGGCAGCCATCGCGTGTGGAACAGATGGCGGGCAAAGCTGGCCGGGGAGGGGCTCCTTCGCAGAGCTAATCAGACAGTAACGGATGGGGCAGCTGGGAGGACTGACCGCCGAGCGCCAAGCGGCGGGGTGGCCGCAGCCTCGCTCGATGTGTGCAGTGGTGTGCCTGCCGGCCGCATGCAAGACCTTGCGACATCTTTTCAGTGCCACAACCGCACCGACTCGGGAGGCGGGCGGCGGGCATCGCCCCTCGGTGGGGAACATGGCACGTGCTGGCACCCAGCTCCCTCTGTGGCCTCCAGGGCCTCGAGCGCGTCCTGCCACCCGGTATCGCGCCCCCTCCTGCCTCAGAAATATGTGTCCTTGCTCTTGCTGCTGTCGTGTAATGAGATTAGGTGGTTTCGTGTTTTATCGTAGCGGGATAGTGAACGTGGAGTGTGGCGAGTGACAGAAAGGCAAGAGCATGTGGGGCAGGGGACTGATCCAGCAAAGCGATGAGGGAACTTTGCTCCGGCTGAAACACGGGAGAGCTGTAGGTCGGCACCTTCCCACAGGGCTGGGCCCCTCCAGTAAATGGAACCAGTTTTCTGGTGTTTTATTTTTGCTCAGAAAAGGCACTTCCCTCTTCATAAATGAGAGCTTGTGAGGAATGAATGGAGGTCTGAGCCTTCTGATCTTGAGTCACATGAATAACTTGACTCACGTAAGAAGTAAAGATCAATAGGATTTCTTGTGCAAGTAAGAGGGAGTCAGTCATGTGTGAGAGGATTACAAGGTCATGCCCTGTGTTGATGACTGTCAGCTTGAAAGAGAAATGAAAACAAAATTTTATCAAGGAAACGGGGAAATAAAATCCTGAAGTGTAGCAAGGGAGACCTGACCTATTACTACCCAGTTTTGTTTGATCTGGATATGCGATACTTTTTTAAGACAATTTCAACAAAGAGACCTACATGTCCTGCATCTGCTTTTTGAACTTGTGCATATCTCGTCTGCAGAAGGTTTACAGCTTGGCTCGATTATTCATTTTGAGCAGGGAGGGGAGGAAACATTACGGGGATTCGAAATAGGTGGTATAACATAGCCATATGCTATTTATGCAGCAGTTTCTGCAATAAATCTAATTTGGTGCTGTCAAAAAAAATCAGACTTATTTGGTATAGCAGCACATTAGTAAATGATTGTGGTAGCTTTGAAAGTTGTCATTCACTCTGCTGTACTTACAATAGAATCCTGCAGAGCTTTTTTTTTTTTTTGCCTGAGCAACTCTATGAAAATTCTCAGTTCTTTGTCCTGCAGCTGTAAAAACTGCAAATATTTCCACTATTGAAAAGGAGGTCATGCTTTAAGGTAATTGAAGAAGGAGATGGAAGAAAGAATAGCTTGTATTGTTAACAATCATATGAATGTATAGGTGGATAAATTTCTGCCTTGCCTACAGGTTTTCATAGTGCAGCTGAAATTGTTTATCTGATTATACAGCATGTAGATAAATTAGTTGCTCTGCGTTATTATAGAAGGTAAAATATTTTACCTGCCATGATAAGACCATATGCTGCTTTATGAAGACTGATACTGAGTGATTTGAAATAAATCGGTTCTGTCGTCTTCTGGCACTGTGTTGTAAAATTTTTGAAGCTGATATACTTTGTGTCAAGATAACACACAATTATTTAAATATCTTTCTATTTAATAGTCTAAACAGATTAAAGTTATTGTACAGATGTATAAAGGCTATTGATGAATTTTGTAGGGGATGGAAAGAAAACGTAAGCAAAGGAGTAAATCAAAGATCCAAAATAATTTGTTAATTTTGAATACGAGAGTATTTATAAATCACCTTTTTTCCATTTTTAAAGAGTTTTAACATGGTTTGCAATTTTATTTCTTGTCGTTCAATATAAATATCTCAAGCAAAAAGGCACTAATACATTTTCAGATTTTTAGTCTGACATTCGTCTAAATTTTTCTTCACGGTATTTAAACTGCAACTGGTCACATCGAATTTCTCTAATGATTGCATCAGGTTGTTGAGGCAGCCAAATTGCTACTGCATGTAGAGTGTGGTTCAGGAGCAGTGACAGTACTTAAAGCGTTTTGGAGTGGTGAATTCAGATGAAATACAGAAGAGACTAACTGCTGTAGAAAACAAACATCTTTATAAGGTCTTTGTTTTGAGCAGTTATTATTCAGCACTAAAAGCAATAAGTTTATGAGTGTGTATCAAATATTTACTTTGATCTTATTCAAATTAGGCTTTCATTTTTTGTGACTAATGACAACTGGATAATGATTTATTTTTTTGAACCATGAAAGTCTTTCAGATACATGTATTCACGGCTGCTGGATTTTTGCTGAATTTGCTACTGGAAAAATGGTTCTGATTTTTATCTTTATTTTTGACTTGTTCTAAGGCTTTTCTTTCAAGTACATCTGAAAGCTTGTTTTTACAATAAGCTAAAACGTACTTTTTCTGTCAGCACTTGGTATTTGTGAACTTAAACAATTTTAAAAGCTGTCTTTTGCTTTCAGAAGTATATTCGAAGTTGTTTATTTTGTGCAGTCACAGTGGTTGTTCATTTGTTGGCTTTTTTTTTTTTTTTTTTCTTTGTGAGATTCTGCTCCTGAAATTCTTGCTTAGAAAAAAAATTTCAACAGAGAACCCAGAAGGTCCTTAACTGGAGACTTTTTCCAACCTGACTTTGAAAAGCATCAGACTGTAGGTTGTCACCTCTGGAGAAGGGTAGCTGATGGATGGAGGAATGAAAAAAAAACTCACCTGAGCAGGTCAGCTTTGGCTGCCTGGCTGCTCTCCTTGCCCCCTTCCCCAGTATCCATGTGCCGGTGATTGGTCAGGAGAGAGTGTGAGCTGGGAGGTGCCCCTCCTGGGCGAGCAGATGAGCACAGCCTCTGCTGTCGGCGACCCGATAAGGTTGAACTCCTTCCCCTGGCTGTGGCAGCAGCATGGCAAGGCTAATAGTGTGCTGCTCTTGGTTGACCCTGTGTTCTTGGTGCTTTGAGTATCAAACTACATTTTTGTAGAAATAGGAACAATTGTTCCTTTTTAGCTTCTCCTTGTTGGTGGGTTGCCTTCTACGGGGATTAAATCAAACTGGGAAATAAGTGTCTCTGTAGTCAGGTGGGACACTGCTGCATACTCTTTTTGTACCAGAGTTGCACAGATATTTCCACTGCATTTGTTCACCTGCATACTGTCGAGGAAGATCATAGCATCAGAAAATATTCCCTTGCAAATGCAAGGACTAATCCCCATATAAGGGATATACCAGTATTAGGTTATTATTCAGCTAAACTTGTGCAGTATTTGTCAATGCAATTTTCATTAGAGACAAATTCAGACCTAACATAAGTATAAATTCATTTCTGCTAATGAGATTGTATTATCTCCTGGATTTGATCCCAGAAAGCTTTCCTTTAAATTTATTTTTGGTAAAACAGTAATAAAATGGGTGGTTCATTGTAATTGCTTACAAAACTTTAAATATTTATTTTATCTTTTAGTTCTGTATTTAATCCTGGTGAATGGTTATCTTTTTTTAATGTGTACCTGAGTTATGCAGTGAAATTTAAAGGTATTTCTTATTTTAGAAGAATGAAACTGTCAAAGAGGAGGTTAGTTAATAATTCAGGAACTTTTGGTTATCAGAGTGTATTCCTGAAAAGAAATATGGGCACAGGAATTGCTAAAAATAATGCATCCTGTTGGCAATATGAATTAAGTCTCAGCCCTGACAAAGAATCTTTACAATTTGCCTCAATGGGGAAAGCAGTATTCTAACAAACAGTTGCATATGTGTGTTTTGCAAGGCTTGAAAATAAGAAAAAATATTAAGGACTTTTTTTCTTAAATAGTGTTGCTTTTGAAACATCAGTAAGTAAGATAAAAAAATACTGAAGATTAAATAATTTGCAATGAATGCTGTTGTCCATTTTAAAGTTTTACTGTAAACTTACTCATTCAGCTGTTCCCATTTTCTCTTTTTATTTTTTATTCAATATCTCTGTTACATAGTGTTAGAACAAGAGTCAAAAGCTTTCATTTATTATTTTATTTGTAATATTTTCCCACTTCTTTGCATAGCTCTGCAAATCTTTCTCAGATTCTGCTAGTCTTAGCAGGAGGGAACAGATACACATATATGAAGAAAAGCACATTAACTGTTAGAGTTAACAGATAATGATTAAAAGGTATTCTTTTGCTTCTGTATTATTTCTCCTATACCCCAAATGGATCTTCACAAATACAGGACTGTAAAGAACTTCATCTGCTGCTGGTTAGCAGGAGTGGATTTAAATCTACACCGACAGTTCATTTGACAATGACCTTGAGGGGCTTTGCTTCTTGAAGAAGAAAGCAGAAGCTTGCGGTAAACAAAGTTCACTTCTGACAGATGGATTGAATGACAGAAAGGTTGCGAGTGCCAGAATAGCCCTGGCAGAGGAGGAAATGTTCAGTGGAATCCAACAGGAGAGGAGGTGTGAACAGGTGCAGGGTTGCTGACGGAAGGGGAACCAGATGGAAGGAGCCAGAGCCAGTTTATTTAAAGGAAAAGGCAGAAAACACTGAAAGGCTGTGCGATCAGTGGCTAAAAGTGTGCATGGAAGAAGGTAAAAATTCACAAAGCAAAACTGCACAGTGGGATATCTAGCACTTAACATAATGGTAGTAATTTGTGAGTTTCGTTTTAAAGTTGCTGTTGAAATATGTTTCTCCCTCACTCTTGACAGCATAAAGAAGAGAGATTTATAACCTGTCTGAATCAACCCCAAAACAAACCAACACCAATCCCTTAACTGTTATACTGCCTGTCTATTATTTCTAATAATAATGCTCAGTTACACTCAGGATAATACAAAAATTATGCCACAGATGACCAAATGAATAAATGGTATATTAGGTTGGGGTTTGTTTTTTTCTTTAATTCACCTGTTTGTATCTAGCTCCTATGATAAGTAAGCAGATAAGCATGCCTTTTATTGGGATGTTTCTGTAACACCTAGAGCAAATCAATAGCAGTCAAGTATAATGTAATTTTAGCACAGTATTTTTGCTTTTGGTCCTAAGTCTGTCAGTTTGCTGGAATATGTGGTATCTTGCTGTAGGATGGGGCAGAAGTCTAGCTCACCCTAGATCAAATTCCCTGAAAATGAAATACTGTCTTTCGAATTGTCATTCTGAAGAAGGCTTTGTTCTGTCAAATGGTTCTGCTTCTTCCCAAGCTGTTCTCATGAGGATTGGTCCTTTGGAAGGAGTTAAAAAACATTTCTCAACTTCTTCTCAACTTCAGCAGTAGTTGGGGAGCGTTAACAACTTCCACATATCAGGCCTGTGGCAGTTTAACCACAGATGGCGTGTCCAAACCTACTGCCTGTGAAGAATGCAGGTAACTGTCCAGCAGTCATTCGTGGAGCATCTGTGATCTACTGGATCATTCAGCTGTGCTGATCCCCTCTACATCAGGTGTGAGCGCACAGTCACTTTCCTTTTGAATTAGTTAGAGCATGCAATGCAGTGTTTATGCTGACTTTATGCCAGCTGCAGGAAGGACAGATGATACCTGATTCAGCATAAAGCTTGCTGGTACAAAGTTAACGTACCAAAAACATTGGGTTTTTGAACAAATCTAAATTGGCAGAGTGAGTTCGTAGCTGATCAGGTCTCTGCATCATTTAGCTGCATCATTTTTTGATTCAGTGGTAGGAGCCTGATGGTTGGATTTACTGTATTAACAAGCTGAGCCTCGGAGTATAGAGTCACAGAAGCTGGTCTCAGTGTATGCTGTTGCTGAAAAGGCAAATCCCTAGAGTGGTAATATTTGGCTGTGTGTGGCCACGTATTGCCAGGCCGTTGCTTCCACTGACACTAAAAGACAGACACCTGTGTGATCAGGTTGTTCAGGTAGTTAATCAGATTGAAAAAGACGAATTTCTTGAAAGATAAGTTGTGTGAGTGCTAATTATAAGATAAAATAAAGGACCACACCTTTTATACTGACAGTGTTGCCTTAGACTGATTTAAATGTCTTCTGGAGCTGCATTGTAGGAGACTGCTGGTGCCAAATTCAAGAATCACCATAAGTCAAGAAAATTATTTATTTATTTGAAATATAATTAAAATAATTTATATAAGTTTGTATATACAGAGTACATCCCTGTAAAAATCTTCTGTTAAGCAATTATTTCAATATATAGTCATTTCTAAATGGGGCTTGTGGAACAAAGATGGAAAGAATATTCCAGAAAATCATGTGGAGTGCTGAGAAGTGCTAAGGCTACATACTAAGGCTTCACAAAAAATCACCTCATGTTTCATGCAACTTCTACTCTCTATTTATTTGTCTGTTTCTGTAGGGACTTACCAGCCAAATATTTCACAATCTAATGGTAACAGTCACGAGAGGATGGGTGTTTACTTGCAAGGTACATATCTTGCTGGCAAGGCCAGAAAAATCATATTTTGATTCCAAGTCAGTATATTTGACCTAATATGTGATGTTCATTACTGTTGGAGACATTTTTCTCTTTTCTAACAATGAAATAGAGGGCAATTGATGATAATATTTGGCTGTGGCTTGGGACACAGAGAATTATTCATAAGTTATTGTCTGCATTGAGGAACTGGTAGTTTTCCTTATAAATCTTGAAGGAATAATGCCAAAAGAGTAAAATCGTGTTATTGGCTAGATGTTGATAAATTCTTTCTTTTATGCTGAATTTAAAGTCAGAAATCCAGTCCTTTCATTTTGTTGACTGACCTGGTAGATAGAAGTAGAGATGGAATATGTTATCAGTCATGTAAATGCTCAACTTAGCTATATTCAAGTTTCTTTATTTCATGTAAACTTTCATAGGAGTAATACTCTGTGTCTCTGTTCCTATGCCCCTACAGCTTTTCAACTTTCTCATGCGCATTAGTATCTCCAGTTAGTGGAGATAATTTTTAAGTAGTTTTGAGGTACACTAAGTGCTAAAAAATAGGGTAGGAATTTTTTTCATGTGCAGCCATTAGTGTGTAATATCTTCTGACGCCTCAGTAGGGCTTAAAGAGCGAAGTGGAAATTTTAGACTTAGTGTTTTATTGTTTCTGTAGACCTTTTATTATTATATAAAGTATAAATTTATATATAAGTTATAAGGCAGTTCCAACAGTGTATTCTAAATAGAGAAAGATGGAAAAACTTTCCAGATCCATATTTAAAGAGCTGAATCAATTTGAATGCTTATTTTTTTTATTCCTTGACCTTTACATAACTTTTCTAATTGCTTATAGTAGCTTCAGCTTCTCATGGTTATGAGGAGAAGGCTCTGACATTTCATTATTTTAGAAACACTGTATTTCTCAACTAACATAAAAAACAAAAATTGAGATTATATGTTTTTAGCCTACGTTCTCATGAATAGGCCCACATGTATCTTGAACAATGAAGCAGTCCTTCAGTTGTACCAATTAAATTAATAGTTAGGTCTCTTCAAAATTTGACCAGGCAAATATAGATTTTACTGAAGCTCACCAAACACAGTGTGCTGGCTGGGGCAGTTTCCAGAAACTTGAGCTTTCTGCTGAGAAAACCTGGCAGCCTGTTCCAGAATCAGCATCCAGTCAGCTCCCAGAAACAGACAAAAAGAGCAACTCAGTGGGTAATTCCCTCAATGGGATACAGGAAGGGCAAGTTTTCAGCGCCTTGGAGAGGTTTAAAGAAATTACCTGATCATGATGCTTTTAAAAGGTATTTCTACATAATTCTTGCACATGCATGCATAGGTGTATCTTTATTTATTTTTTGACATAAGAACTCTTGTTTCATTGCCTTTCCTTCTGCCCTCTAAAAGCACCAAGAACTGTAAAATCTAATCTAGGGTGGATTTACACATACACTGAAAAAATAAAAACCTGTGTTACAAAAATTCAGGTGGCCGAAAAAATTTACAGTTTTTTGTAAGAGGAAACCACTGAGCACTGTCCAGCTATGTCCTTTCATAGCAACCATAGGCCTTAACAAGATGAAAATTCATAGGCCTTACAAAGGAAGATAACCAAAACAATCAATGCTGAACAAAAGGTTGCCAGAAGCCTGACTTAAGGGAAAGGGTGAAATCGTGGGACCCTGAGCCTTCTTATTTGGTTGATTCAAACATATGAGCAAGGCACACACTCTAGAGCTCTGCTAATTTAGAAGGTTTGGAAAGTAATAATTTTGAATCATAGCTACACTTAATACTAGCATGTACCAAGTTACTTGCAGAATTACACGTCTTACTGTGTTGCATTTCCTTACTCAAATGTTTGAAAATACTGCCTGTAGTGGACAATACCAGGGTAGCATATGATAAAACTCAATAAACACGCTCTCCATTATCAATTACTGAATAGGATACTGCAGTGCTGTTAAATTGAAAGGAGGGTCTGAAAGGAGTTTTAGGAATTTTACATTGATAGAGAAAATTACTTAAGACTATTCCTGGGGGGAATAACTTCTCGGCAAATTGTATTTATTTTTTCATATTTGCAGACAAACCTTTAGGCTTGTATGTTGACCTGAAAAAAAAAAAGACCTCTTCTGTGTATGTGACATGCTTATAAAGATACCTATGGAATACAGAGGGAAGAGATTTGTGAAGTGTGATCTTATTCTGTATACATTCTTTTATGACCTTTATTATTGCATTTTTTTATAGTTTCTGACAGTAAAGTAGGAGATAGCAAAAACTGTTCTCATTTTTCCTTGTACAGAATAGGAATAGATACTGTGACCTCTTATTTAAGCTTTTATTCTTTTTTGTTGTGTTTTTTTTGTTGTTGTTGTTTTTATCATTTTTATCATTAATGTTTGGTTGGTTTGGTTGGGGGTTTTTCCTCCTTGTATCTTGTGAGAAGAGCAAAGATATACTCTGATTTCCCATTCTTTCCTTGATACCTGTAGCTGAAATAATAAGATGAAATAACCTGTCAGAAGGTGGTTCTGAAAGCTGCTTGTAGTGTGCAATCCACTACACCTATATCATGGAAAGCATGTGAAGTAGACTGTATGAAATATTGCTAAACCTTTGTACTCAAAGCTATTGGTCTTTAGGTTTCCTAATATATGCAGACTTTCAAGTCCAACCTTCAAAAGTGTTTTAATTGATTTGGGTGCCTTCATGGAAGATTTTATTAAAAATACTGGGAATAAAATGCTTGAGTAGCTCCTCAAAACTGTTTTTCAGTTTGGTAGAGAGGCTTTTGCTATACATTTATTTTCAAAAATACTTGGTGAGAAAGTTCATTTCCTCTGAAAGACCTGAGGGAGCTTTCAACTGAGACCTTCGCCTCTTTTGAGGTGATTTGTTGTGCACTGGTTCACCATGCTGGCCCACTTGGCTCCATGTTGTCTAGGAACAAGGTCTGTGCCTGGCCACTTAGGCATGGAGTAAAAGCGTCAGTGTTTGGCTTGACTGGTCCTTTTGCTGCCCAAGGATGAGGGTTGGTGCAGGGTTCCAGGGCTGGTCATCGTTTAGGCAACAGTCTTTTTAGTTCAGATAGCTCAAACATTTGGAAGATTAAATGCTAGCTACTCCATAATGATTTATGAAATTCAGTTTAAGTATAAATTAAAGCTGAAATATTTTGTAGTTATATTTTTAACTATAATTAATATGACCTGAAGATGTCAAAAATAACGTTACGATAACCTTGATAACATCTCGTGTGTCACTGAACTGAGATAATTACTAGAGTATTTTAATTTGTCCAATTACATTCATAGTCCTTACTAATGGATCCATTAGCTTTTTACAAAACGCCGCATGTTGATCTCATGGAAAAATCAAATAATCAATATAGTAAGCATGACTGCTTCAAATCATAGTTGCTTTGTCAGAAGATTTACTGACAGCATCCAGTCAGATGTCTAATTCCTACATTGAGAACCATCCTGTATTTTTTATTTCTGTGTTTTTACAGTTACCAAACTGAAAAGACCTTCAGAAATACTGTTGAACTGTGTTGTGAAATGCAAAGTTTTATCAATCTAAGTTCTTTTCTTTTATGGTGAAAAATAGTTGAGCTATTATTTATGTCAAATATGACTTTTATATCACTAGTCTTTTCATTCTTCATTTTTCTTTACTGCAAAGCCATTTGATGGAGAGCAGTCTTCTATTGAAAATATATCTGTGATCCAGTTTTTGTTTGTTAGCAGTGGGAAATGTGTTTTGTTGATTGTTTTTGTTTTGGGGGTTTTATTTACTGGTTTGTTTTTATTAAATTTGATGGCTCTAACTCATCCGGCATACTTTTATGTTAGCTTTGAGGTCAAAGTGAATTTTCACTTTCAGCAAGGATTTTAAGGTGTGCCAGTGATGGCAATTTTCTTCTTCCTGTGCTATAAGGTACAGTTAACCGTGACTTTTGTTTTGTCAAGAACATTTAGAAAGCAGAGCTTTCATGCACTGCAAATCAATATCCAGTTCATTGAGATATGCAAACCAGTTAACTAAGTTAACTCTGGCTCTTGGCAGCCCTAACACATTCTCAAAGCTGTTTGTGTTTAGAACTAAAATCACTGTGGAAAACTTGCACTTCAGAACAAGGCTCAAGAGGGGCTTGGGCTTGTCTCAGTATTTGCTTCTGACTTCATGGTACAAAAATGGAAGTCCCTATGAGTTCAATGCTTCTGCTTTAGTAAAACTTATCAGTGTTACAATGAAATGCAGACTTACTATCAGATGGACATTTGTTTAGTTTTTTACAGGGAGTACTTTGTGAAAGAACTGTAACTTTTGCTGCTGTCTTCAGTTTTGAGTCAGAGTTTGCATTTGGGTTGAGAACAGGCTGTTGCACTTTAACTACTCTTCCCCCTGAAGTTTTAAAAAGTTCTAGAATAATTAATCTTTAGCTGACATTTCTCATTCAGGTATAGCCTGTGTCATCAACATTAGTCTGTTGTAGCTTTTCTCTACATCTCTGTGCTATTCTTCAGTGAATATGACAAATTCTGAAGTTTTTGTAGGAGATTTCTGATATCTTCACACTAATGCTGGAGAAACTGTTTCCTTCTGTCTACAATCCTTAGACTTTGTTTTTCTTAAATCAAGCACCCCTTCTTTCATAATTCAGAGTAATTGCAAATAAGCAGTCAGTGTCAAACCTCCTAAACCTCCTGTAGTATTTGCTGGTTGTAGCAGAAATGTTACCAATAGATCCTGAAATCTCTTGGGCTGCCTTCTACATTTCATACTTCTTTTTTTTTTCTTATTTCTCTGTATATGTGTTTGAGAAATTTTTAGTAGGGGTGGAGATTGAACTTAGAGAGCAGGGAAGGTGTCAACTCAAGGTGTGGGTGAAAGACGTGCCACTCAGTTTAGACATTATTTTCGTTCCTCAGCAGCTCAAGGCACTTCAGATATTGTTCTTACATGGTACTGGATGTGTTTTAATCCCAAAATTTTCTAGATTCTGAGCAACTATTTTTCTGACTGAGAATTGTATGTGTTCTCTTAGTCTTACAATTGACCTTTTATCCATTGTATCAACTCATCTTCAACCACCCCATATACATTTCAGCCAAAGGGAATTCACCAGAGACTCATGGTTTCTGAGGTCGTGCTAGTTTGCTCTATACAGTATGTAACACAGGTGAGTGGCTCTTTTGGATGAGTTCCCTTAACCAGGACAGTGTTTCTGGTGGCAGTAGCTTCTCCATTTATTTTGAACTTGCTTGTTAGTGTGTGTTTGTCAGGAGAGACCCTAGCAATGAAGAATGGACTTCTACAGCCTTGCTTTGGTAGCTTCAGCTGTGAAGCTTGATACGTGCTGAAGGCTACCCCAAGCAGAATGCTAACCTGCCAGCTGTGTGCCAGATGACAGCACAGCACCCAACTGCACACAGCCATCTCACGTGAGACACTATTAAAGAAAATACTGTGCTACTGACATTTTCTTTAGCTGAAAGTGTCGGGGTGATGTGTGAGGTGCTGGTACTGGAGTCTAGTGCTGATTGCAGCTGTTTGAAGGCAAAAAAATGTTTGGAAAAGGGAAGGAGTTTGCGTAGACTGGTTTCCAGTAAATATGGAAAAAATTTTCTTAGTAATGCTTTTCATATTTGGAGCTTACACTTAGGAAATGATGTGAGCATCACTCCGTAGGATAGTTGCAATATGGTTGCAAAGTAATGCTGAGAGTGATGTGATAAAGTGCAATTCAATGTATGAAATTTCCTTTAAAAATGTGCTTTATTTCCTTAATGCTCTAATATTCTTGCTGTCTAAATGTATTCTCTGTCTTACCTCAGAAGAAGCTGCCTGTGATTTCCAAGGGAGTTTTGCCTAAGGTAGGGCATGCAACATCAGGACCAGGAATTAGTGTAATGTGACCCACCATTTGTATTGCTTTGGGGTAAATTTGAGAGAGAAGATTTAACATTGTGTGTGTCATGCTGAGATATTGCAATATCTCGGATGGGTTATTAGGCACCAATCCAAAGGTTAAGTGCAGCAACCACATGAGATGTGGCTTTATCCTTACGTGATCTGTGCCCGTGTTCTGTTTTGGAGTCCTCAGAAATAGGTATTATCACTGGAATATTAAGACTTTATGGAAACCTATCCCAAGCAATTAAATGTCGTTTCAGTAGAAAGGTGTGCACATACAGGTCATTTGAAATCCAGAAATCAATCCTTGTATGTATGAACTCACTGATGGTTTGAATCTGGATCCCAGTGTACACCAGATAAATATTCACGACCTTTGGGAAAGTCTAGATGCGAAATTGCCGTTTAGGACCTTTTGTAATTTATATGCATATATTTTTGGGGGGTTTTATTTTCCATGCTGTTTTTGCTTGGCTTGCATTAAATAAAATGCTTCAATGGAGTGTGGTAGTCTAGCATTTGTTTTGCCTCAGGAGTAGATTGCCCCATCTTGCATATCTGGTCAAGTAAATTGCTCTCTTGCCTGCATACTTTGATAATAGTACTGGGCTTTAGCCCTTCCTATGCAACCCCCCAGTGAGAAGAACCACAAGAGGCTGGGCCTCTGTGGTGCTAGCAGTCTTCTCTATTGTAATGGATGCATTCATCTCCTATTTACATAAATTAATAGTTAAAACTTGTTTGGTTGCTTAAGAAAACTCATTAAGCTTTCAGAGTAGCTGTATTATGAGCACTGTGGCAATCACTCCCATTGACTTATCTCCTGCTGGTTCACTGGGAACCAGTCCATCTCAGGGTCAGGTCCCTAAGTTTCACTGCAGAATTAAACAAGTAGCATTTAAAAGAAAAATGCAAATAATCTGTTCAGTGAGAAGTGGATGTTGGTAAGCTTCCTTATGAAAATGAGGTCGTGTTTAAAATTTTTTAAAAATAAACCCCTATTTTTGTCTGCAAAGCCAATTTTCTCTCAGGAAATAGATCATATTTTTATCCATTTTTCTATTAGTCACTGGAGAATGTTTGACATTGTAAGAGAAAGGTCAGTTTGTATAACCTGAAGCGGGAGGATAATGATTAATGTGAGAAGCTTGGACAGATTTTTTTTATTACTATTTGAATGTTCTACTTCATGCTTTTAATTTCTCATCTTCAGTATATGGTTTTCATTTTTCTTTATTCCCTCCTTGGTTTCTTTTTTGTAGATTGGAGAAAGAGAGCATCCAGCACAGCATTAGCAGTGAAGCAAAGGCCCAAGCCCTTCAGGCCCAGCAAAGAGAGCAGGAGCTGACACAGAAGATGCAGCAAATGGAGGCCCAGCATGAGAAAACTGGTAGGTGGTAGGGAAAGATTAGAGCCTGGGCACTCACTCACAAGCCAGGCCCACGCCTTACTGTGAAATGACATCAGGAACACCTGTAACCTTTGGCTGGCCGAAGGGAGCAGATGCTAACTACACCGGAGATTCCGAATTACATATTAGTTAGCGTTTAAAAGAGAAAATGGAAAGTATTGCCCACTGTCTGTTGATTTCAGAGTGCTGCTCTCACATCTGTTGCACCATCTGGATTATGAGTTTATTTACCTGTGTTCAAGAAACGTAAAGCTGAGAGAGACCACAACAAAGTAGAAAAACAAAGGGCTTGTTTTTGGCTGGATTTTCAGGCACACATGTTATATAAAGAAAATAGCATCAGAAGCTCTGCGGGAAATGCTCTGAGCTTACAGTTAAAGTCTCCTGAATAGCATTGAACAGTTCCCACAGTACACACATTATAGCTACTCTAAAAGCTTAATGAGTTTGCTTCGGCATCCAAACTGGAGAAAAGCTTTAGCCATTAATCGGTTCTTAATTCACTGTCGCAGCTGGATGTAATTCACTGGCTCCAAATTGATATGTTCCTTTATTTAATCTTTGCAGCCTCAAACATTTTTAGCATTACCATGTGCCCCCCACACATCCTCAGTCTAGAAGAAGGATGTTTAATCCCTTACATACTTCAGGTTCTCATAATGGGAAACTGCATTGCATTGACTTAAGGGATCAATAGCTTCTAACTTTAATCTGGAAGTAAAATGGGTTTTTCAAACAAACAAAAAAAACCCCTTTTGTTATTGTGAAGTACTATGCCAACAACATTAATAAAGGTACATAATATATATAAACAAAAGAAAAATTTTTTTAGTAAATGATTTTTAGAGAGGAAATCTCTAGCCCCTGAGCATGGAAAGGAGGAGGAGATTCAGCTCTTACAGAGCATGATGTAGTCAAATGTTTAATAAAATACCATTTTTACCCACCAGTCCTGCAATGCCTTTAGAAAAAACATGTAACGTATTAATGCTAAGCAGTGTCAGATAATATCTCAGGTAGCAGGGATGTTCATATCTGCTGTCTGATTTTCTACCCTTTTTTCAGCATTATCAGAATACTAGAGGACCTTTCCATATGTTCCGGAAATGCAAACAGCTACATTATGGCTGCTGTCTACACTGTTGGGAAAGAAAAGAAGCTCCCAGAGTCATCCTTCCCATAGCCAGCACATCTGCATATGACCATATGTAATTTTGCACATGAGAGATATAAGTTACCCTCCTGGTACATAAATTGTCCCAGTATACAAAAATGAAACAACGTTATGTCAGGGTTTGTTTTTCTTTATCTCTAGTAGGATTAGAAGGAGTTGAAAATTATAGTCATTTATTATGTCTATAAAGAAACCCTTTTTATGACCCTACACACATACAAAGAGTCCAGTTAAGAGTGGACTTGCTTTCTCCAATTTTGAATGCAGAAATCAAGAAACATCATTTTTCAGTATCTTCCTTTTGAAAGAATAAAGATACCTACATACTAGATCATTAGATTTGGTGCAGCCAAACTCATAGTACTTGAAAATCAATTTATGAAATGGTTTCACTCCACATGCTACAGGACAATAAGTCCATATCTTATGACTTAAGAAAAAAAAATACATTAATCATAGTAAGCTGAAGATAAATATAAATAAAAGTTTTAAGGAGATGCTGAAATGAGTCTACAGTTGTAGACTCAAATGAGTTTGGCTTGCCAGTGTATTCTCTGCACCAGTTGAGCAAGCAAGAGTCTGCTAAAGCATGGCTTGTCAGTTTTATTTCTCCTAGAAATGTTAATGAACTTCTACCTAAAAAGCAAAACCACCAGATTAGATATCTAGTCTTCATGGTGACTCTTCTCTTACAAGACCAGACTCAGTGGCAACAGTGCTTTAACACTTTCGCTAATTCTGACATAGAGCATTAATCTGGTGCATGATAGTGTCTCAGTTCCATGTCCAAGTAGCTGAAGTTTTAAAAATGTTTCAAAACTAGCAGGATCTAGAAGAAAGGAATTAAGAATATAAAATTGTTTCTAAGTTATCTATCCATTTATATCATTGTAAGGTAACTTTATAGTTTCATAATTTGATGATTTCTAGTAGAAGAACTGGATTCACTGCTGACCTCCCAGAATACATTCATAGCAAAATTAAAGGAAGAATGTTGTATGTTGGCAAGGAAGTTGGAACAAATGTCAGAAAAATACAGGTCAGTATATTTTTTTTAACCTGCCCCTTTCATTACTAGGATGCACTTCCTTATTGTTGTATTTGTATTTTAATATTTATTATTATTCTTTTTGTCCCAGGTATTACATATCAGTATAATATATGCCCCTTAAGAAACAGAGTCATTCTAGTTTTCTGTTGTCTTCCAATTTCTTGCACAATTCCACTGTAAAAATTGCATACTTTTGTCTCCTGGTGTTCATATTCTTAATATGAAATGTAGAAAATAGTTAAGAAAGCTGCAAATTGAGATTATCTAAAGTTATAAAAAAAATGTTTATGATTTAAAGTTGTTCAAACTGTTGTCTTGTTGGTTAAATTGTTTACTTAAAGCTCCTTTCATAATATTATGCTACACACTGAATATTATCTATGAAATAATTGTCATTAAGATTGCTTGTCATTGAAGCTCTAATTCTGCTGCTGCTTGTTTTCCATCAAAACTTGAAAACAATAATTATTTCAATAAATACAAAGCTATGAAGGCATCTATTAAAAAGTTCTATAAGACAGACATATCTTTTAAAGAAAATACTAATTTTGTAGTTCTAAGAAGTAAATAATTTGATTTCACATATTTAAGTGTGAAAATAGCATCTGTTGAAACTTTCTGCAGGGTTTTTACTTAGAGTAGTAAACTGGACTTCAGTGGAGACTTGACATTGTGCAGCTTCTGTAAATTATATGCAAAGTGAATTTGGTAATTAAGGATAGGATTCATCTCATGGCTGATGTGAAGGAAGATACTGAGCAAAGATAAAACTGGTTTTCAAGACAGGATTCTTCTGCTGGGTGGATTTAATCCACCTCTTGAGACAGCATAGCCAGGGCAACACTCACTCAGGGAGAGAACTCATTTACCCCAGTATCCTCTTTCTAGGAGTGGTCAAAGAGGGATGCTATAAGTGGATGACAGATGTATGTGTGTGTATACACACACACACACACACCCACACACACACACACATGTATGTTCATCATATGTGAAATATAAGATGCTTCCCACAGGTACTGCCTCCACTGCCCATCCTACATTCCACTGAATATGAAGTTCCACTGAATATGAAGTGTTGACTTAGCTGTTAAGTGGCTCAAACTGGGAGATGAATCCCGATAAGAGCGTTTGGGGAAAAAATGAGAAACTTGAGGAACTGTAAGCAATCTTCCCTTGCAAATGCTGTGATGGGTACTTGAGAGAGAACCAAACAGAATTTTTCTTCTGAAAAAGCAGAGCTCTTCTGCTAAAGTAATGCAAAATCTAAATAGATTCAAATCATATTATTATTCCAGCAATAAAAATGCACACAGACTTTGTTGCTAGAGCTCACAGTCACAGACTAGTAACTGTAAAGGATGAAGGAAAGACAGAAAACATACTGTGAAAACACATTATTCTCTGAAAATAAATACTAGAGATTGCCAAGTGTTTCTCCACCTAGCAGCATTAGCTGACTATGTCAGGAACCTGAAAAAGGAGCCCTCTTGCATCTCCAGAAAGTGGTATATTTTACACAAGAAACTGTAAGGAAGAGTAGAGGGAAGTGGTTCTGAGAAGTGGCCCTAAAATAGCTTGAGCTTGCCTACATTGGAGTGGGAGCTGCTGCAGTCAGTAACAAGATGGAGAAATGGGTAGAGACGAAGAAAGAATATAAAAATGAGAACAGAAAGATGAAATTGGAGATGGTGGGAAACGACAGACTAATATAGATTACTTCAGAGTATGATGTGAACCAATGCAGAGAATTACTTTGGCCAAGTTTTAAGTGCACGATCAGCATATATCTTTCAGTGGCACCTCTCGGAAAGGCAATTCTTATTTTCACTGGATATAGTATAAACCCAAGTTCTGGGGCAGAATGCTGTAGCTTTGTCTTCTGAAAAAACTATTTTGGTGAGATTTTATAATTTAGTTCTTATGTACATTAATAAAAGCAGATGATGAAGCAGCAGTGTGCCTGATTTTAATAGAAAATATATTGTCCATTTTTGTTTCTTTCCATAATTTTAACCTTACCATAAAATGAATTTTGGACCTAGATGTTGTATTTTCTTGCTTTAATTCTAGAATATTTGTGCCTTAGTTTCCATGGGTTTAAGAAATAACTGCATACCACCAGTACAATTATTTAACTCGTGAAGCACTAAAACTCTTTTAATAACAGATGCAGTAATAAGTTTATTTTTTTTTTACTTTTGATAGGAAGTGCCCATTTGTACTGAGACATTTCAGATTTATCTGTGAGAACTATATATTTGCACAGTTTCAGTGGGATGCATTTATTTTTCTATTTAATGCAGGTTTTCTGAGAAATTTAAACAGAAATGTATGTGTTTATATGTAAGCTGGAACCATTTTTCTGACCTAGTCCCTACACAGAAATGCTACAGAAAGACAATGTCAGATGAATTACAAACCCCTCAAGCTGTGTGGAAACAAGATAGTGTCTGTTAAGGTTTTCCTATGCACGGACATGTTTAAAAATATAGTCCTTTGTTGATTTCTTCTCTGTTGTTTTGTTCGTTTTTTTTTTTTCCTCTGATAGTCACAGAGTTTCTAGGTTGTAGATTAATGCTTAACACTACCCACTGTGTATTTGTGATTTGCGTTTTGTAATTAAGGGGAACAATGGGAGTCCATTGGGTCTCGTTATATATAATGGTTGGTTTAATTTGTTTCACTTCTATCTTGTTAATTGTAAATTGATCATTAAGATTTGAATTCTAATCTGTCACCAGGGTTGTGAGTATTGAAGCTAGAGCAATGATCCTGGTTTTAATCACTGATGATGAGAAACAAATTTTATAATTTTGGTACATATTGCAGTTCATATATTTTAACACTGTATTTTATGGTGTTATAAATACTGTTAAATGACTTTTAGTGTAGTTTTACTGTTTGGACTATAATGTATAAATTATATTACTAGTTTGGCAACAGTAGGCATCCAACTGTGTGAGTTTAATTGAAGTAAAGAACTCATACCCGGCTGAACTATTTTTCTGTGTGTTTGGTTGACTGCGGTCATCACACTCAATTCTAGGAGTGAAATGTTTGTTGAAGGTAGCTGTATGAAGATGGGAAACGGTCTGTCTGAAGGTTCAGTCATTAAAATTGTATGCAACAATCCTGCATCAGCAGAAAATGCTTTACGGTGTGTATTTAATTTCCATACAAGTAAACAATTTGTTTTAAGAGCAGGAAAAGGCAGTGCTTAAAAAGCACTGCAATGCAAAAGGTAGTTCAGAGGAGTAAAGGCCACTTTAGTGTTCAAAAATCAGCTCATCATGAAAAGTACTAAGACTGATTTTTAATTGTGACAATTTAACAGTTACTCATTTTTTCCCTCTAGCATTTGAGTGTTTTGAAGGAACCTGTTTGTTGGGTTTTTTTCCAAGACTCTTCCAGTAAGAATGGTAGATAAAACTTTAAATTATTTTTAAAATAGAATTTGAGATAGTTGAATAGATCTAGAAGTATAGAGGGGCTTTTGTTGTTTTTGCTCCTGCCCCTCATTAATTATTTTTTATATAGTGACAGATAAGTGAGATTTGGCAAAATTTATTATGCGTATAATTACAAGCATGTATTTTACATTTTCAAATGACGTAGCTTTGCTCAGTGTAGTTTCAAAATAATATTGATTTCATACAAATCTTTTGAGTCTGTCAAATTTCTGCAGAATTTCACCTTCATGCAGAGTTCTGCTCAGATGGAGGCACTTCAAATATCCACATGCTTCAGTTTCTACTAAAGTTCACCAGAGCTTGCTGCTCAGACTGTTGAACCCAGAGTGGCTCTTGTGGAGCACATCTGTGCTGTGTCCTTTAGTTGTGCTGGATCCATCAGTGCATAGATACCTCTAATTTTCTTCTGTCCCTGGCACTGAGTGCGCTGTCTCTGATGTTCAGCACTGTGTGCTTTGACTCTTGTCCCCGTCTCTCTTCCACCCCTGCTGTGACACCTTGGGAGCAGAGTCATTCAGAAGCATTTACACAGAACTACCCCTGCCTCCTACATAAATGTACTATTGCATTCAGTACAGTTATCAGGCTGTCTAAGTTTAGAGAACTTAGAAAAATTTATAACTAAAACAGAGAGACAAGTCTCCTTTAATTTCAAAACAAAATTTAATTAAGGTATGATAAATGGAAGGATAACAGTTCCTAGCTATGATATATATATGTATATTCAAGAGACAACAGAATAACCAAGACTGAATGAATAGAAACTCCTGGATCAAAACCCCCCACAAACACACACACAGTCTGTCCCTGGTA
>VXAU01005059.1:1294309-1400854 GCA_013399695.1 Formicarius rufipectus | reverse complement strand
GAACCTGAACCTATAACACAGGCTTCACACAATTATGGTTGGTTGGTTGGTTTGTTGGTTGTTTTGTTTTTTGGGGTTTTTTTTTGGGGGGGGAGAGGTGGTGGTGGTTTATGTTTTGGTTTTTTAACCCAGTCAGTAATTTGTGAAGTTATTTAAATATCACATAGAATTACCTGTTCTGTCTTCTATATTTGGAAACTGAGGTGGATGAAAGTTATATTTAAAGATGCAGAGGGAAACTTTGACAAATGATTATGAAGGCTCTTGATATGCAGTATTGTGTTCTCTGTTTAATGCTGACACACATGAACCTTTTAACACTGACCTTAACAGGTGTTCTGCCCTTCATATATGCTGTCCTTCAAAATGTCAGTGTTCACTAAATACTTGAATCATGGTAAGGAGACTCCTAGATATTTACATGGAAAGGACATAGTGTAAATGATGTCTTCATAGGAGATTTTTTTCTGAGTTCAATTGTAACTACAAAAGATGTTTTAGGAAAAGACAACACTAATAACATTGTTCAAAGCGTCAGGCGTTTAGAGCTGTATTTTAGAGATTATGCTAATCATGTTTTCAATTAATTCAGTACTTTTGTTTCATTAATTGTAATTTTCAGTAGCATTTTGGTTTTGGTTGATTTGAATTCCTTGATCTTTCCACAAAGACCCTGGGCACCTTGAAGTGTGATGGGGATGAATAAGTCCTTGTAAAACTTTGAGACTTTTATTACCTTGAAAGTTGCTTCTGCTGTTTCCATGAATGAAACAGTCACATATAAATAAAGGAAAAAAAGCAGGATTCCTCAGTTGAGAAATGCTACAAACATAATAATATACAGTATTCTTACATGGCAAATGCTGTTGTTGAATTTTGCTGGAGAAAAAAAAAAGGGACACAATATTGAATTTAGTCCCTGTTACCACTTGCTTGGGCTTTGTCACATCAGTTCTCTGTTGAGCTGCTCTGCAGTGGACCTTTGCTTTTATTCACTGATTGTCTGTCTTACAGTATCAGTATCAAGTACAGACTGCATTCACATCGTGTGATAACAGTTGGTCCAGCTGGCAATGCTTTGTTAATGCTGACATTTAAGATACTAGCATTTCTCTTAAATGACCAGTGTACAAATTCAGTTTCTCTGCCTTCCTGTGACATCCTACTCACTGTTATGTGTACCTGTCCAGGAAACTCCTGGGTGCTGAAGTTTGATGTACAGATACGTCAGCACAATTCTGATATATTTGGCTGTGATGTTCCTTAATAGAGCTGTACTCCCAAGCAAAATTCAATTAAATACAGTCTTCATCCAAAGTTTCCCTTGCTAAGTTCTTTTAGATTCACAGATGATACCATGCATTGTTCTCTATTTAAACATGAAAAGATTATGTTGTCATTTCTAGACTTGACTTGTCGATGCAACAACATGATTTTGAGGGAGGAGTATTCCTTCCCCCCTGCACTTTGTTGTATTTTTCAGAATGTCTGTTGTTGTTGCATTCTGTAACAGCCAGGAAGGTAAAGTATCTTTCTGCTGTAATTGCAGCATATTTAAGTTTATGATTTAAAGATATATCTGAAGCTTTTTAATCTCAAGATCTGGAGTGGCAGATGCCATAAATCAAATTTGCTTGCTTTTGATTCTTACTTTCTGATGGTATAGCAGATTCTGACATGTTCTCATTAACCTTTTCCAAAGAGTTAAAATTGTACATGTGCATAATGTATATTTTATCACAATTTAATCTGAAGTCTTTTCCTGATATTAAGAAACAGCTCATGCCTGTTTCTTCATGGGTTGATGGTTAGAGATGTAGCAAGTAGCAGTCCCAGGTCATTCATGGATCTGGTGTCTCTGCTCACCCGTGAAGAATAAGAATTGCTTAGAAGTGACTAATATTCTTAAAGACTGTGCTGAGTTTTATGTAGATTAGTGTGTGTCTGTATGATTTGTCCTCATTTCTTAAGGCTTTATTAATTTTCCTCTTAATGTGGCTTTGGTTTTTTGTTTGTTTGTTTCTCCTTTTTTTTGGGGTGGGGGGAGGGCTGGAAGGGTTTGTGGGGTTTTGTTTCGGGTTTTTTTGTAGTCCATGTGATGTTATTTTGGGCATAGGAGGTTAATAAAGTTTCTGAAACAGTACCACTATTTAGAGCCCAACCTGTGCAGTGGAGTAAAGGTTGAGCAAGTTTTTAGTAGCCATTTTACTAAACTAAATGTTAGCTTTTGCTAATAAAGAAGCTGAAATGTGTTTTCAAAATGCTAGCCAGATTCTTGCTTAAGAAGTATGAATTTACATTTATTGATCTTCTTTAACATCAGTGCATAATGCCAAATTACATGCCTGTTTAAATGAGGCTGAAATTAGCTTAGCCGACCTATGACTGAGTGATTGCCACTGACATATTTACCAGATACCCTTCAGCATCATGTTCTTTTGTCTTAAGATTATCTGAAACAGCATTTTGTTTCTGTAAGTTCTTGTAATATCTTGTTTGTGCATTACATATACTTGTATGAAATTTTATAAATGCTGAAGCCACATATTGATGGCACGCTGCAGGATGAAATCTGACAACATCCATCATCGCTTTGTTTTACTTCTGTAGATCTGAAGTCAACCAGCTTAGTCAGGAAAAAGAGTATCTTCATGGCAGATTGGGGAAGATGCAGAAACGGAATGATGAATTGGACCAACAGTGTATCCAGCATGGGAGAATGCATGAGAGGATGAAGTCAAGGTAGGAGGTCCTGTTAATCTGTCTGTATCTGATACGCTCAACTGTACCAGTTGTGTTGTGTAAACATAAAAATGACACTAGGTTGTTTGAAAGCAATATTCTTTTCTTACAAAAATGACCCTTCCTTCTCCCTCCCCAACCATTCTGTCAAGTTTTTTTTTAACATCTTTTGCTTGTGCCATTTTGGATAAATAAAAGGAAAGCTTGAACAACATAGTCTTCCAAAGAATTTAAGCCTGGTACATATGTGCGTGGGCTGATTCGGCTGTTCTGTGCTCTAACTTGGATGAATAGTCTTACCATTTTAAAAAAAAAAAAAAAGGAGGGAGGGAACTGGGGAAGTTGGGGAGGAAGGACAGAGTAGGTTATTCAGTGATATGAATGTAGAGCGCAGATGTGCATTCCGTTATACCATGTAATAGTTGTATTTTTTGGGTTTATCATCATTTTGCTCGTATAAACAGACAAATCTTACTGAAGATCTCTGTAACCAGAGAAACACTAACAGATTCCAAGCACCTTTCAGACAAGCAGTGACTTTTTCAGGAAGAGCTGGAAGCAACTGCAGCAAGAGTAGTATGAAATATTTCCACCGATATCAATTGACTGTTCTGGCCAGAGTGTCCAGACTCATAATGCCTTGTGCTGTGATACAGATTAGATGTCCTCAAAGATCACTGTGGACTCTTTTCCTTTTCTTTCCAAAAAGTTCATCTATGCTGTCTAGTTCTGTTTTCCACTCTGCATTAAGTATAGCAGGCACTGGAAGGAACTTAAGCATGCTTGTGGAGGTAGAAGATGAAGTAAGGAGGAAACTGAATGGCAACTCAGCAAATCCAATCAGCCAGGCTACCTCTTGTCAGTACTGAAAGGCAAAATGCAGTTTAACTTCCTTTAACAGTCCTTAGTGGGAACCATTCAGTTTCTTTTTTTGATCTCTGGCCACCTGATAGGAACAGAGCTTGCATGTATTGAAGCAGCCAGTCCTGTATGCGCTCTTTTTTTTAAGTATTGATTTTTATTTTTTTTTCCATCCCTTTATTCTTTGTCTGTCTATATCAGATTCTTTCTGGCAGGCACTTCATGTGTCCATTTCAGTTGCCCAGACCCCCTTCTTTCCTCTTACTTTCCAGGTTTCTGTCTGTACTTCTTCTGTAACTCTGGAATGTCATCATTTATATCTCAGAGAACAAACAAATGCAAAATGCTACAAGTGTGTCACTAATCTGTGTGACCATTTAATCTTTCCTTTTATCTCACCTTCCTTTTGGTTTCTTGTGATGGATTTTTACCATATGGAGGAATGAAGGCTCAAGGTTACTTTCAGGAGGAAAAAAATTTCCCCCACTCCTCTTTTTCCTTCTAGCTGTTCTGTAGAATTATTAGTGTCTAGTTGAATTTAAGTTAAGCTTTGTAAGTTTCTAGGAAGACCTTTCCTCTGTCAGAACCAAATAAAATAGATCTACTAGAAAACACTGCTTATTCTTTGCTGCAGCAGCAATGATTATACATTAAAAAAGACTGAAAGCATTAATCCAGAACAGAAAAGTGGTTTGAAAGCAGAGTGGTCATGCTGCAGGCAATGCCTTACCTTCTGCTGCTGTTTTACTGACAACAAGGAGAGAAAACAGGACAGTAATAGCATTTGTCTTATTTAATATTTTAGAATATGTAAATATGGAAGAAATTGTCAGATATTTGAAACATGAACAGTATAATTTACCAGCATTTTAAGAGAGGGCTCTTTTAACATGTTTTTATAGGTGATCTTGCACTATATTAATTTAAAATCCAGGCAATGAGTGACAAGACTGATATAATAAACTAGTTAAAAAAATTAGTGTAATCTAATTTTAATTTCCATGTGAAAAGTGTAATAGATTTTCAGGATCTATTCCAAATGCTGTAAATTAGTTATGAAGTTTACAGAAAAGCATAAAGTATAATACTACAACAAATAAATCTCCCGGTTCCTTATATTTATGTTGAAAGACTTCCACCAAATAAAAATAGCTGATTTTGAAAATAGAGATCTGACTGCTTAGTAAATCCAGAACAACAATAAATAATAATAATAATGTATTTTGCCTCAGATTTTCATCCATCACTTAGATACTAATAATCACAGCAAAGTACTGTTAAGGATGGTTACTTCTTAACACATTTCCCCTTTGTATGCAGCTACAAACAGAAGTGATCTTTCTGCAACAGTTCCGCAATGTGCATTTCTACCTCATTTTCTAGCTGCTATTATTCTGGCTCTCTTTAGAAAGTTTCTCATATCAAAATGATTTTGGCTAAAGTTGGGACCTAACATTTGCATTTGAATAATGAGAAACTGTGGTACTTGTTTAAGAAGAAATCTCTGTCAATACTTGTGTTCTCCAACAAGAATATGACAGGCCCTGATGTAACTATTTTGTGGAAGAAGCAGGATCTAACTGATCAGTCAGAATTTCTTTTGGAGAAACAGTGTTTTGGTGATGATAAAAGTTGCATTCCTGCAAGTGAACAAGATAACTCTCTTACTGACTTTCCTATCTTTCTGTATAAATATGTGCTGCAAATGAATATAGTCCAAAATTGTACAAGCAAGTTTTAAAGAAAGAGATTAATTTAAATTGCAGTCATTAAAGAGTATATTGAATTGGCCTTTTCAGTGTAATGGAAATATTCAGACCTTTCAGTGTGTGTTTACTCAGTGAAATATAGCATTAAAAGAAATAGATGTCTGTCTTACATGATACAGTTATCACATGCTACTGAGGCAAACTTGAATTGAAAGATGTGTAATTTGCAGGATTAGTGTGACACGTTAAGAGTGCAGTGGAGCTCATGAAAAGCTGTTCATTTAATGTTTTTAACCTGGCAATAGTGGACCTTTGTTTCCATCATTAGCTTTTTTTATTGTTTTAATACAGATTTTTGCAGCTATCCACTTTATCATTTTACACTATGATTTGTTTATCTAAGATCATCTCAAAAGTATTCATTAGTGTGATAGGGAGTCACCTATGTGCCACTGGAAGTGAGTTGGTCATCATGTAACTTTAGGGATCTGAATCTTGGAGAAATATATTTCTGTCTGTTATGTAGCAAAGAGTCTCTATAAATTTTCAACCTCAAAGCAAATTGTATCATTAAATTCTTCAAATTCCCATTTTGTAGATTTGTGTTCATAGTAGAAATTAGCAGCTAGCAGAAAGTACAGAATTTTTTATAAGGCCGCTGTAAAGCTAGAAACTAGCCAAGAATAAAAAGAGTATGAAGCAAAAATAAAAGGTTGGAGTTTTGGGGTTTTTTTAGTGCTCTATCTACTCCACATAAAGCAAATAAAGTCCATCCAGACTAGGGAAAATTCGAAACCAAATTAATCGGGTAACTTTAGACACAAAATCAGTTCATTCAGTCCTTAATCTGTTTTCGAAATTAATTCCTAGGCATGTATTTTCACCTCTGTATTTAGACCAGTTCCATAAATGCAGATCCACTTTCATAAGGTCCTGATTTGGGGAGTAAGACGAAAAAGACAGGAATCTGCCCAGATGTGTTATTGTTGTAATAGATGTATGAATAAGTATTATTTGCCCAAGCTGCCTTGAATCAGGATTTCATCAGGCTATTTAAGCTCCCACTGAACTTCGTTAACTATTGTAGTTAGAAGGTTGAGTTATGGCTTTACTTTTCCGCATCTCTTCTTCTCATAAAGCAAGCATTTGGTTATAAGTCAGCTATTTAGAGAAATTCTGCTGTGGACAGACAGTGCCTAAAATGAGAAGCATTTAATTAAATATAGCTTAGCTTTTTTCTGTGTATGTTTCCTGTTAAAGACCCAGGTGATATGTGGAAATACAGCAAATGTGAAGTAGCATCTTCAGGGAGGAAAAGAAAATCCTAGGCAATTTCTTTCCTTTTTTCAAGATGAGCCAGCCATGCCTGTACTTTTTATCAAGCAGTTAAAGAAAAAAGCATCTAAACAATAGTTTACTTGAAGTATAAGGCTTTTCTGAAATCATTCTAATAAAACATAAATTTAGAAGCTTCTAATGTTTATTTTTTCAAACATGTTTCCCAACCAAGTTCATTGTATGGAGTTTGGGGTAATGTGTTTTCTCTGTTTTGGTGATTAGAGCTGGTATTACTGTCATTTTTGCTGTCGTGTGTAATCACTGTTCAGTCTAAATAACATTAAGAACAATAATGCATCTTATGCAAATTTGTATGGGGCTTTTTGTTGCGGCAGTAGTTTGGGGGTGACACTGTTTAATATATTTCGTCTGTATTTTTGCTAGCTGAAGTTAAAAAGAAGAGCCTCCAGGACTGGCAGTTTGGGGCAGATGTGTGTCTTTTCCTTAGGCATCAGTGGTTGTAACTTAACTATAAAAATGTTACAACCATCTGTGTAACAAGACGGCAGAGATCTGCTCTCGCCTGTTACTATAAATAAGAAGGAGATTTGTTTGACTTCATAGACATTGGATTTATAAAGACTATATGTGTCAAATTGTTAACTACGTGCCATGTTGCTGAGATATGTCTGCAGCCAACTACCTGGGGTGTCTTCCCCTTCAGACATTCTAGTGTAGTGCAGCAACTGTGCAGAAATGTCTGTATAGCACAACATGTGACAAATTATATTTGTTTTCTACCTATGGCGAAATGTATGGATAAGCTTATCTGGAAGAGTAGCTAAAATGGATATTTACATGGACCACTCAAGGAGTGAAAATGCTATATCCAGTTTGACAAGGATTTCAAAGGCTTTTTTCCACCATTGAATTTATTTTTTGTTTTGTTCTTAGGTGATAGCGTATGCAAGATCATGTATGAGTGAGAGAACACTTATCTGTGAGAATTGAGACAGAAATAGAATACACCAGCATTTTTAAGTAACTGATATGTAAAATCACAATAGCTAGTTTGCTGTCACTGTTACACTTCTGAATAGAGATTTTTGATGTCTTAGCAAATCTTCACTAGAACAATTGATTAAAATTATTTCTTGATAACTGGAGCGATCAAGTTGCATTTGAAATTTTACATTTTCTGTCTAAAGCTCCAGTATTTTTTTGTGTGTGTTTTCAAGAAATAATGATAGATGGAAGAATTCAAGTTAGGTCATTACCTGAAAGACTTCTTTTTTTTTTTTTTCCCCAATCCAGTTCATCCTCAGTTGAATACCTTGTCTTCCATATTCTACTGATAGAGTATTTTTTTTAAGCAACAGTGAGGCAATTGTTAATATAATTTTGCTAGACCAATCATCTATTTTGTAGTGCAATTATAGAATAAAAATGCACTACATTGTCGCTTTTTTTGTTTAAAATGCATTCATTTTTATGTTGAAAATAGAGATTAATATGCGTAGTGTCCATAATATCTTTGCTATTAAAGACATAAAGATACATTGTCTCAATATGTAAAGAGAAGTATGCTGCGCTTTTTCCTGAGCATCGTTTCTCATATTCACATATCTTTGATGTGGTTTTGCTGTAATGGGATGGCTATAACAATTTTTTTGTATACCCTTTCATGCAAGGAGTTTGTAAAAGGTTTTTTGGGCACTTGTGTTAGCATTGTGGTTCAGACAGATAAAACTCTGAGCTCTGTCCAGAATTTGGGGTTATCACCATTACGTAATTTTTATTACTATATAATAGACTCATGTTTTACATTCAGAAATGGATACTCCAGAGGAGTGGTCTTAGGAAATTTTGAACATGTAATGTGTATACAGATATACATAAATATATATACACACACATATATATACAATCCTGTCAGAGTCTTAAAGTGTATTTGGCTTTTGTTTAATGTTGTGATGTTTGCTCACAGTTAAAAGCTCTGGATTAGAAAGTGGATGTTAAAAATCTTTCTCCCTCTTCTTCTGCAGTTCATTATTTGTCTATTTGCTATATATCTGTTTAACTAATTTTCCCCCTTTTCTCTTTCAATAGATGTCTATATATAGTATATATAAATACATATATTGTTATGCATTTGTATGTATAGTATTCTCATTCTAAATAGTTAGTAAATTATATAAGATTATCTAAGACCTCAAATAGTGTTTTTGAAGATTTATTCCCCTACTACTGAAACAGTAGGTATGTAAAGCAAAAATTTTCTTAGAAGATATGAAAATGTATACCAACAGTGAAATAGAAGGTTTTTAGAAAATGCTGCAAAACAGTATGCAAATAAGTCCTTAACCTTAAGAAGCAAATGACAAGCAGAGGGAAATACCACACCCAATTTCTAGACAGATGTTTAGGGAACTTAATAATGTTCTGTAAAATATATTCTAGGTCACAGAATGTGTTCCCCTGTTGCTAAGTGTGTGTATACAAAATATATGTACTTATGTATATAGTTTTTATACCTATAGAATTTTTCAAGAATGTATTGAGCTCCTTTGTAAAAGTCATTAGTCCTTGCTGTTCCAGTTTGGACAACTGTTTCCACTGCCACTGATCTTCTCATTGAGATCCTTCTTCTTTTTGGTCAGAATTAATTTCTGTTTGGTTTGTACCTACTTATCTTTGAGCCAAATTTGGGACAAGTAGTTCTTTTATGTTCAAAGGAATCTGCATTGGTAATGCAAATATTTCTGATTGTAAGTAAAGTTGGGCTCAATGATCCTTGTGGGTCCCTTCCAGTTCAGCATATTCTGTGAAGCTTTCTTCTTTTGTTATGTTTGCAATAAGCTCTTCATCACCCTCAATGTTCTGATTCTTGATCTTTTTTGAATATGGGCAGTCAAATCTGCCTACAGGGTCTTGGATGAGGACATTTGAATATATGGAATGAATATGTTTACTGGAAATTGTTTGACTGATGTATCCTACAGTCATGTTTGCCTTTTCGACAGCTGCACCAAGAAGTGAGTCCAGGATTTCTTCCTCCCAAGTAAATTCAAGTTTTCAGCAGAGACTTTTGCTCTGACCTGCGAATGCATTAAGTCCCTAGTGTAAGGCTTTGTGCTATAAAATTTCATCCTGTGTCTTCTATTCCAATCTTCTGAGTCATCTGTTTCTTTCTGTGCCATATCCCAAACCTTCTTTAGGCTGGTGACATCTTAAACTTATCAGCCCATTTCTACTTTTTTGTGCTGAGTCATAATTCAGAATATTCAAAAATCTATTTAAATTCAAATAAATTCACTTAGAATATTCCTTCCCTTCAGTGGTTCCTTTTGGCTGTGCTCTTTGTTTTAGTCAGTTACTTGTCAACAACAGCTTAGTTAACTATTGCTGATGGGGCTTGATATTTAATGTTTTGCTGAAGTTAATGTAGGTAAGATTTGTTGCATTTCCTTTATCAAAAAATGCACTGTCAAAGAATTAAGGGTTGATGTGGCTGAATCTACTTGATCTAGCTTACATTTCAGTTTCTCATGTTCCATCTACCTTTATGTCCTTATATATTCTTTTTCTTTTAGAATTTGTTAGGCTTTTTTTGTGCATTTGAGGTCATGTTAATGTTACCTGTACTACCTTCTTTAAGGATTAGTTAATGCTGCATTTGGTTGAACTGCATAGCGATATCGTTAACATGAGGAAGAAGATATAGAGGGCAAGTGACAGCATCTGTGCTCACTTTGCATGTCAGGACTGCTGGCCACCACAATTTTATTGTTTTAGAAAGTGGAGAATAATATTTATGAAAGTGATACTGGTCAACATCTCAAAGGAAAGCTGCTTGGAAAAACAGCCTAGCCTAACCCATCCTCCTGTGTTGAACAGCTACCAACACTGTGACTAACCCCCACTCTGCTAAGAGTTTAGTAATTGTCCACTTCTGAGAGAGTCTTCTACTCTACTGCTTTGATGTATTCTGCCTTCTCCAAAACAGGAACAGGGATAGTTCTTATTCATGTCATCATGAACTGAGCCAAAGCCTTCAGCTCACTAATATACACTTGTGTTCTTGTCTACCAGGAATGTAAAAAGCCCTGAAATATGTGTGACATAAAACAGCACAACATAAGGTTCCAGGCTGTTCTTGTTACTTTCTGTTGTCAGCACAGTTGTTGGTTTTCAAATTTAAATGTTAATTTAGCATTAGCGAAGCATTCTTGATTCCTCTAAAATGGAGGTGGATAAAGGTGATGTCTTTGACAGCTCAGCCCAGACTCTCCTTGATACAGCAAGATCTAGAAACTCTTGGCACTATGCAGATCGTAACAGTGACTGAAGAAGATGGGCATCAAGGCACAGAAGTATACCCATGGTTTTCCAGGGGAACCCCATTTTTAATCTCTTTCATTTGTTACAACCCTGCAACTGTTTTAATTTTTGTTAGAGGTTGTTTCTGTGTTAATCTACCAGTTTATCCCCTTATCACCACCACATCGTCTTTGAAACTCTTTGCCTTCAGTGCCTGGTAGTAGAACCTGTGGTCCATGGTAGTAGTCATGGACCTGTCTTCCTCCCCCCTTTCCCTGGAGATGTGAAATAAAAAGTGAGCAAGTGAGGTCCATGTGCTCTTTTTCTGTCTTCTTAGTCATAAAAAAAGAGTTGTTTAATGGCAAGACATAGCACCAAAAAGCATGTCACCAGTGTTCATTCAAGTTATCTCAAGTTCATTTAAGTTATCTGCTAAAAGGTCCCGAAAACTACAGAATAAAGGTTTCTAGCCAGGGTAATAGCCTTTCCAATGGAGTATAAACTACTAGGATAAAAATTAAATTGTTGAAGTCTCTGACTTAGGCTCACCTGCTTTATTTTCTTTCGTGTCATGCTTTTTTCAAGTTTATTATCATGTACTGTATTTCTGTGATATTGTTGTGATGTGTCAGAACGATTTAAAAAAAAAAAGTTTTCAAATAGCCACTGGGAGACCACCACTATGCAGCAGTTCAGCAGCAAAAATGTAGTTGGGATATTTAACAGTAATTGTGATTTTCCTATTGAGACTTCAGTGAACTCACAATAACAGTAAAATCTAAGTATTAAACCTTTTGGCAAATTACTTCAAACAGTAGCAGATTTCCTTCCTGTTTTGATCTCTGTGTATAACTCTGAGATTTTCAGACTAAGGCTATTTAAACCCCATATAGTGGGGGATGAAAATGAAGACAAATGAATAACATTTAAAGAGCTTTGCAAGTGTGTAATGAAAGTTCGCCATCTCTGTAACAGAATCTTTGCACCTGCCTGCTTTCAAGGTTCTTGTTGCAAGATGAGACCCAAACTAATGATAATTTATGTTTTAATATAGTGAGTCGAGTTTTGCAAGGTTGTTGGAAGACTGCTTTTTCTGGATAATTTCAGTGTTTTGGTTTCTTCTGCAGGATCCTGGCCTCCTCCTGTAGAAGTTGATCAAACTGTGGATGCTCTCATTTTCCTTATATGACTCTTATATTTCTCTTAAATCTCTCAAGTGTTTAGCATCTTAGGGATGTGACTTGTGCCAGTAGCTCCATGACCGGTGCTGCACTTGAAGGTGGACTATTTTTCTGTCATGCTTTTTTCATGTTTCAAACTAGTTGGTGCTTAGTTCAGGTATTATGAGGCTGGTGATCTGTTTTTCCACTGATTGTGTCTTCTAAAGCACAGATAGAACTTTCATTTGCCTGCTCGTCTAACTGACACCATCATTCTCTTCCAGAGCCCCAGTCATATTCATTATCAGTTTCTGAGTGCACTCTAAAAAAATTGCCACCCTAAAAAAATTAAATGATAACTGTGTTTTTTGTGCCTTCTGATAGTGCTATTTGGTAGTAGTTTAATAGTAACAGGCAGTGGGCTAGTCTGCAAACGTGGTCATAAATGTGCAATCCTTCAGCTGCTAATCACACAAGTTGTAGTGAAATAGGGACTATGGAAGTGGCTACAAGGAAGGACAGTATGGTAAGACTTACTTAGAATCTATATTTCTAGGGTACTCAAGATAATGTTGTGTGTACTTCTCAGCAGGGCTTCTCAGTTTGGTTCTGAGATAAAGTAGTGATCATGAAAAATATGACAAAAATGGAAAAGGTTAATAAGGTTAGTCTCTGTTAACTTGTTCTTTGTGAACAGTAAAGCTGTGAATGGAGGGAAAGAAAGGGGAAAGGAGATTTTTAGTTTTTTCTTAAAGTTCTTTTTAACCTCAGAGAGCCAGATTCCATGTTTAGTTACACATATGGAAATACCTCCTTGTCCCAAATACATCTCATTACTTGGGACTTGATCCTGCATGGTTTTTAGAATTCTGATTTCATTCAAGTCAAGGTTGCTAAATACTTCCAGGTCTCCAATATCTAAAGGTTGTCTCAGAGGCATGGCTGAAATGACAGTAAACTTTTCTCTGCTTATGTAAGGCAATGTAATCTTTTTGAGTGCTACACTAGCACTTCCCACACCCTCAGGGATATAGCCTTAGTTTTAGCTATGTGACTTGCATGTAGTCAGAAACAGCTTACAGGTTTTTGGGGAGATTTGGGTTGTGTTGTTTGGTTGGTTGGTTTGGTTTGTTGGTTTTTTTTCTATTGCTTAAGTCATTCAAATGGTTGACCTTTTATATACATACTAAAAGAAAATACACGTGTGTGGATATAGATACATATATATGCACAGTTACAGAACTGGAAATGTTCATCTGTAAACTGACACCAAACACGGACAATTGCACAGAATAAATGTTTAGAAGCATGTAACTTATAAGTACTTTAACTTTTACCATTAGGAAGGCATTTATAATCTTCTCTGCCTTGTCGTGCATGTGTTAGGTGAATAAGTTTTATGAATAAAATGCACAAACAAGCTGACAAGATGCATATGGATCCTTGTGAAAGGGTTTTCATAGGCTGGGCAGAAATGGAATTTCTTCATTGACTTTCTGTAATGTTAACCCATCTCAGTAAAATCCACAGGAAATGTGTCTAGCATTTTGTCCTTTTTAAACTTCCATTTTTAATAGCAAGAAGACACTCCAGGCAGTGCATTTCTGAGGAATTATTACATTTCTCGGGTGGCTGAAGTCACTCACCCTTCAGCCTTCTGCCTTGCAACACACCCGAGGCGAGCAATAATCCCCAGCAAGGCATTGCCTGTCTTATCTTATTGCTTAATTATTATACCTATTTAATGCTGCTTAGAACATTGTCAGCTGTTGAGAAAAGGTAATTATCACTAGTCAAACGAAAAACACTTTTTTGGCTGCCTTACGGATACACATTTTACTGGTACCTTGATACATAATGAAGCCTGATAGCAAAACTTTTGCTTGTCTCTTCTTCAAGCCACAGCTGTTTCCCTGCTAAATTCATCCCATCTGTCTCCCCTTCCGTAAGGCTGTAGGCAGTATAGCATAAGTACAGAAGCAGTTCACTGCTATTTTGGATAAACATAGCTGAAATTTGAATCTTTGCCATTTGCAATGCACACATTTTGTTTTACTGCTGTAAAGAGAGCTGTCAAAATAAAAACTACATGGATAATTTACTGAAATGCAGTCAAATAAAGGGATGATCAAAGGGAAAAAATGAAGATATAATATAGGGTCACTCATACGTTCATGGTGTATTCTGAACAGTTTAATTGTTCACCTCTTGACATTGCTGGGTGCAGAGAAATTGGTAGTGAATAACAAAAGTAGAAGCCACTGAAACAGAATAGAACATGAACAATTCAAAACTTCTTGTTAAAAAGGGTAATTGTAGCAAGCAGCTGTTTGTGATTGTGCTCTGTTGAACTGTCTGACCAAGATATTAGTTCTTTGCTTGTTTTATAAGGAGTATATAATTATATAAGATAATACAGCTGAGAAATTAAAATCAGTATTTCTGTATATGACACTGTCTCTGAAAATGAAAGGACACCATAATGACCACAATGGTGAAACAGTCTTTACACTCTCTTTTGCTCTTTGCAGTTTTGATTGACATGGAAAAAAACACATTAAAGCTGAGTACAGTCATCTTCACTGAGTTTGTTGTTCTAAAATGGATTGATGGTTAGTTACCCAAGGCTTGTGTTTGAAATTCCAGGTTTTCTGGAACAGAAGATCCACATGATGGTAATTGACTTGAATAAATTGAGTACTGTGCAACATACAATATTTGAGAGTCTTTTAGGCAAAACCCTTTTGGAAAAAGTCTGGTATTCTGCTAAAATGTTGGAAAAATTGTATGGTACCTCTAGTAAGAGAAGGGCTTTGACTGCTACATAATCTCAATATAAAATGGATCTAAATGCTATGAGCATAAAGTTCCTTTGGAGAGAAGCCCTTTGTGGAGTTCACTACTACTGAAATACTGATTCTGTGTTGAGGTAGAGAAGGGGAAAAAAGGATATTAAGTTGTTAGCTACTTCTGTATTTACAGGACTGCTTTCAAGCTGTATCAAAAGAAATAAAGTCTTTTGTAATATTACTAAGAGAGGTAGTGCTACATGAAAAGCTTACAGAGTGGTTTTCTCAATAGTCTGTGCAAAGAATCAAGACCGCATTACTCCTGCATATATACAGGAATGTAAGAATTTGTCTTTATAGAGACTAAATTGAACTATATTCAGAGGTTTCAAAATCCTATTTTTAGATTTGTTCCATAGTATAAATAAGGATGTTATGAATGTTGGTATTTAGTCCCCCTATAACAAATCCAGGAGTTGGTAAGCACACCAGAACTAGTGCCTTCAGGTATCAGTTTCAACAAACAAAGTCTCTACTGTTTTTCAAAGGAAGCCCAGTTCTTCTAAGACTCCACCATAGGTAAAGGCATCTCTCCCTCTGCCTCTCTTTGAGCTGGACTGAAAGAGCAGCAGTATAGACTTCTCTGTGGTCACCAGGGTATTGCAGTGAACATCCAGGTACTAGGACCATCTTGGAACAACTGATTTTATGGTAAATACATTGTGATAATACTTTAAAGTCCTATTAATGTCTGACCTTTTATTTTAAAAGTAATACCTTTGGCTTGTCATTCAGCCAGATGTGTCATATCACACATCTGATGGAACATGTGCATGTGCCAACACACTGTTTCAAGAAACTTAAACTTTTTTTTTTACTTTTGTGTGGTTACATATTGGAAATATTTAGCCTCTCTTAGAGTCATTTAGAGAGCTACTGTAAGTTGAAGTGGGAGGTCTGTACCTTCGTGCACAGCAATTTTGACAGATTCACTGCATTTTTTTCCAAATGTGATTCCAAAACTGCAAGTTGCTAAAGAAAACCAGATTTTTATAACGGGTTTTTACCCTCTCACAGGGTTGCACAGTTGAGATTTGGGGATGGAAGAGTGGACAGAATCAAGAACAAAACAAGTCACAGTTACTCTCTTTGCCATGTTAAGAAAGCTGTCAATATTAGTCTTTTCACATATAGTTATTACACTTTATTTGTGTGTTATTGATGTGATCAAGAACCCAAGATTCTGTTGATTGGCGATTCTTTTGAGTGTGCTCTCACTGTTAGGACTGTTTATGGTGATCTGGATCTAGTAAGATGACTTGTTTTTCAAATCTAGCATTTCACATACTTGTTTTTGTCTGGCCATCATCTTTTTACTTACATACTAGATTTTTTTTCTACCTCTCAGTTTTCAGATCAGACAGAAGGCCCTATATTTTCACTCATTCCTTCTGCAGGTTAATGTAAGGACAAAAGGAAAAGAAAGAATGGAGCAGAGGGATCACATACTACCAGCCACAAAAAAAATCCATTATATAGTATAGATGGAAAAAAAGCTTTAAAGACAATAGAAGGAAAATACTTTCTACAGTGCTGTTTACTGTTCTTTTACCTTTTCATGCTTTTCTTGGTTTAAAGTAATTTTAGTTATTCCATCTCTATACTTAGAATGTTTTCTGGCAAAAATGTTCTGAAGATTTTTGGATCTTCTGAAAAAAAATCTTTTTGAATGTACACAGTGAAAAGAAACATCTGCTCAAATTTTTTCATGCAATTTACTTGTTTGCCCAGTTGCCTTGTGAGTTATATGATCAGAACTGAGAGCCAGTACAATCTTTACAGAATATTATTACTTTCACTTTATCTTAGCTGTCTGCTCCCACTTTCAACTGCCTCTATTTTAGCAAATATAAGACTTAGTCGTTGTTACTTTTAATGCTTAAATATTAGATATCATTTACAATCTCCACTATTTAAAAGTTATTTTTTTAATAGCAGCATGACATAAACTGTACAATATATTCCATCTATGTGGTACTGTGTGAGGTTTTTCTTCTTTTTGCCTAGGTTCTCACAAACAGAAAAATTATAGCAACTCTTTTAAATGCTTGCAGATCTATGAACCAGAATTAAAATCCCTTTCATTCAGCAATAATGCAGGGCTTTGGTTTATTTGTTTTGTTTTCTATTAACAGGTGCATGAGCAAAGCTTACCAGATATTATTGTGTTCAAATACTTCTCTCTGAACTGTTCTGCTCTGAATTGTCTCTGGACCCAGCACCACCCTGTTCCATTTGAGCTCCTCCCCAGTGTACAGAAGCAACCCCAAAAAACTGGGGCTATTCATGCAAAAACAGGTTAAGTTAATTTTGGTAAAAACAAGAACTGATTATAGTCCTGATAGTAAATTCCTTAGCAGAGTCCCCCAGTTCCACTTCTGTTAAAGCAGTGTTGCAAGATAAATGAGTGATCCTTCCCATGCTACTTGCTTTCATTTTAATAATCAGTGTTGCTGGAAACACCTGAATTCATTTGGTCCCTTAAACACAACAGATAACTGTAGAGCAGAATTAAGAATTAGAATTACTTGAGATGTTAGCATTGTTTGTGTGAAAATATAATTCTAAAAATTCTGTTCCACTAAAATGTATTCTGTTCTATTTTATTGATTTCTATTCATAGTTTCAAATAGCTCAGTTGGGGATTCTTTCTTTTGTAATCTTTTTGGGAAGGAATTTTTTCCTAATACTGCTGTGATTTTCTGCATAAGATTACAGGGCAATGTTTACAGTCAGTAATGTTTACATCAACAAATGTAAATTCAAATTAAATCTCTTATTTAAATAGCATAATGGAAACACATGGTGCTTTGTAGTCATGTAATTAAAGAAGATCTGTGCCTCCAGGAGTTTGTGAACTGAAGATCAAAACTAGTTCCACATGCAACAGACCTCTTCTAACTATTGGTCTACAATTTGGGTATTTTGTCTTGCATCCACTTCAGCATAAATTTTACTGCTGAGCAGAGATTTCAGTTAGGCCAGTGCAGAACTGTCTGAGATGTCATGCGTAAGTTTTGGACTTGACACTCGGTGTAGGGACAGTTCCCCTCTTAGCACTGAAATGTATTTATGTCAAGTTTTATACCTTGTTTATTTAACAGTAACACTGTAAACTAAACTTTATGAATTATACCGATTTAGTTAGAGGGAAAAAATCCAGTGCTTATGTTTAACAAGGAGTCTGACTCACCATGCTTTCTTCTGCCTTTTTTTTTTTTCTTCTCCAGTTGTGAAAGTGATTTTGTGCGAAATTGCATTTGAGATAAATCATTCACTCATCCTGGGGCAATAGCCTGTATTCACTTTCCAGCTAAGCCAACTTAAAATATGGGAAACAGGCCAGCCTAGTATTAGGTTGTTGCCTTATATAATGTGGTGTTTTGGAAATGATAATGAAGGCAACCTGTATAGTTCATGGATGAATTAGTAGATTCATAAACTGAAAGCTTTGCTTGCTGTTTGTAGTGGTGTTTTCTCTTTCCCTTCAAAATTCTGTGTTCATAAATAAGAGATGTTGCTTTTATTTAAAACAAACAAAAAACCAAAACAAAACAAAGACAAACAAAAGACAAACAAAACAAACCAAAAAAAACCCACACCACAACCAAGCCTCTTTTCTCCTTTGAAGAAGTCTTTGCCTGAATTGCTGGCTGAGTTCCCTCAAAAGGCCTGGATTCTTTCAAAAACTTGGAACCAAGTTCAGACCCCAGCTAGGTAAGGTAGAGTACTTTGTTCAGTTTACTTAGTTTTTCTCCCCACAATATGCTACAAAAGGGTCTGGGTGTAAACACATAGGTTGTTATTGTCAAGTGTGATGGTTTGGGATTTCTTCCAATTATCATCCTAATTAGGTCTCTGAATTAAAAAGAATTTTTCTTTTGGGCGTGGAGATCTAAATGAAGATCCATCTGTGAACCCTGTGATTCATAGGTAGCTGCAAACCATTAAGCCCCTTTGTCTCCGTAATTACTTAACTGCAAAATAATTTGGCAGCCTTAAGAGGCAACTTTTGCCTTCAACCTCTTTGTCTGAGGACTTTCCCTACATTAAGGTAAGCTTGAAACAGCACCTCGGGCATTCACATGTTTAGTTCTGTATTCTAGTGCTTTTTTTCTCAGTCAATGCTGTTGCTTCGGGTTGCACGGCTTGGATGTGCTGCTGTGTTTGGTTTTCCTCAGTTGTTTAAATCCGTAAAAGATGAGTTCTGGTAATTTCCTGATCCTATGAATGTTTTCAGTTCTGGCAGCTAACGGAGACTTCTCAGCACTTTGTTTTGAACTCTGGCAGTTTTTCTTCAAACGTGTTTCACTTTAACCCATGCTGTGCTACAGATCCTGACGTTGCTCGTTTCAGGTCGTCTCTGTGCTGCGTGGAAATAATGCTGTACTGATCTTTTGTAACGTCTTCTAGGATAAAGCTGTGAAATGATTCCATGTTAGGAGTGGTAGGCATTAACGAATGCTGGCTTTTTTTTTTCCGGACCTGTTTGAGCAATGTTTTTGTACTTCAGGTGTGGCTGCATGTTGGTTAGAGTGAAGGAAAAGACTTCCACCCAATGAGGGGTGATACAAGTCCTATCTTCTTTACAAGGATTTCCTTTGTACTGTACTTTTTTTTTTTTTTTTAACTACATTGTAGTTTTATGAGCCTTTGGGTCATATGGTGTGTGGCTTCACACAAACGTTTACTACATGACAGTCTGACTTAGAGACCAAGATTTGTTTTTGTCTTCTTGCTACTCAGTGCTTTCTGTCTTGTACTGACATACTGGATTCTGTGCTGTATGGAAGGAAGCCCTGAACGACAAATAGTGTAGCATTGTGCCTGGGACCTGTGGTTTTGGATCTAGAATCAGGTGAAGGACTTCTACTCAGAAACATTCAGTACTTGGCAATACCAAATTTCTTTTTTAAGAGTTGAGTCAGTGGTAGTCTCATGGTTCTAATGCAGCACTGGAAAAAAAAAAATCCTTTGTCAGTTAGTTGGTGTACCTTAATTCCAGGTGCTCTGGATGGAACAATAAGCAAAAAGAGTAAGTTTTCCTAAGAAGCTGTAACATTGGTAGTCTTTAATAAACAGCCCACCCCCTAAGACCCCACAAAACAATAGCAAAAAAATAACCGCAAACTACAGAGGTTCTATGAAAAGAGAATAATTCTGACATCAGGCAGTTAAAGAGCAGACTCTGATGCGGAAAGCTGTCCCAGATTCCAACATTCCTTTCAACTGACATTAGAAAACAAGGTAGACTTAGCATGAGAAATAGTGTCTTTATGTGAAGAGATTGCTCTTGTTAGGCCCATATGTGAACCATATATCCAGATTCTCTCTACATCCGCTCACTTGTCTCCCTGTCAGCATCTGAAGAGAGATCCCCAAATGTGCAAATGTACCTTTCAGATCAGAGTTTAATTTTAGAAGGCTTTCTTGGCCTATTAATTTTGATTACAACAGTGCTATGGTGGCAGAGACATCAGATTGTACCATTTTGATTCCTGAAATTTGACTTGCAAAGCTCTAGAAATAAATGCAATTTACAATAATAGGTCACAATAATTATGTATGGGAAAATGTATGTTATTATTGAATAAGTAAGAGTTCATGAGGGAATGTATTGTTCATGTGCACTTTGTAAGTTACAAACTACAACATGGAGGCTGAATACTTCAGTGATCTCTGTGTACAGGATGAGGGAGGCAAAGTTTAAGAGCCAAAAAAATGTTTCCAGAGCTGGCACTTGTAAAAACTTGGAACTTAAGTTCTGCAGAGCATCTTGGATGTTTTTGCAATTTCTTTGTTTTCTCATAATGAATCTACAAACCTTCTTTTCAGTTGAAAGACAAGCTTTAGAATATGCAAGCAAAAGCCAAACCTGTTTGGCTTCTTTAAAAAAATGGGATGGTGGGAGTGAAAAGCTTACAACTTGTGATTGTTTAATGCACATGAGCAAAGTAAGCTCCTAGGCAATTCAGAAGAATCATCCTCATTATTAAAATATGATTGAGTAATAGCTAAGAGATAAGAAAAACTTACTACACTAGATTAATTTGCATACCATGAAACCTCTCAAAATGTTAATTGAAATCTTTCAGTTACCTGATTGATTACTTATTTTCGCTGTGAGGTATATTTTCTTCTTATATTCTTAAAATTAGGTACCTGAAGTCACCATCCAGAACTAGAAAGTATACTAAAACAGGATTTGCAAAATTAAAAATGCCAGTATGAAGTGATATAATTTTTCAGTGTAGTGGTTCTGTGTTTTCTGGTTTGATAATGGGTGTCAAAGGGCATTCATCTGGTTATGAATAATTGCTAATATCCCCACTTCCCCATGAAGTCCTTTTCAAGTTGAAGGGGCTTTGCTTTCAGTTTCCCTTTTCTCTTTGTCTCAAAAGAGGAAAAGCATTCTGTTATTTCTGTAAATTACTATAGAAATTCTGATGCTTCTACAAGTAACAAACCAGGTAGATTATTTACAATTATTATATCAAACATTTCAGGTATATCTAGAACATGAATTCAAGAACCTTTAAACCTATTTTTATAATCATTTACTCCATATAATAATAACTTCCTTTTCTTTAAAAACTTAAAAGAAACTCATTCTTCTCTCCACCTCCCCCCAAAAAACCCCACTGAAACAAATCCAAAAATATCTGACCAAGATATGATAGTGGAATCTTCATCAGACCCAGCCTGTTCTAAAGTGGTCGAGTATGGGCATGTGTAAGCAGCAGTGCAGCTATGCTCTGGGGTCAAGGGAGAAGCTTTTGGCGTACACTGCACCTTCAGAGTTTTCCATTACTTGTCAGGAGAATAAACTATATATTTCTTTATTTACTTAACCTGCAAGCAATCAGAAAGTGTGCAGCATTTGCATTATTTCTACAGTAGTCAGTTTACAGCAAGTCTTGGTGAAGACTTCACACACGGTTTCTTTTATTCACCTGTTCTTGGACAAGAAGACATAGCACATATACTAAGTCCATCTTCTCTCACACCTAAATCCAGGACAGCACTTTTTGCCTAGAGGTAAATTTAATTTCTGAAGTGCTTAATCAAATGCATGTTTCACAAGTGCAAAGGACCTCTGTTGGCTAGGTCTTTTGTTTCTGAAATTCTATTTCTGGTGTTTGGCTCTTACTGAAGGGAAGGCAGTACTGTACATTGCTGGTGAGGGACTGCAGTTGGGTGCGAGCCTGCGGGACACTCTCTCCAAGCACACTTTCTTCTGGAACTTCAGTCACATCTGATGTTCAGAGACATACCAAAAGTATAGCTAGTTCATTTTGACCTGATCAGTTCAGAAGACATCCTGCAGGGTTGATTACTGCTTTGCTATCCAAAGCAACCCAGTGGATAAAATACACATTTTTCAACTAAGTGCTACTGAATTATTGAGAATCATTCAGGAAAATGCAAAGACACACACATACACCCCTCATCTAGGAAGATAAAGGAAGTGAATGTGTGCAATCAGATAATTGGAAACTATTTTCTCTCTCATCTCCCAGAGTCCTCTAAGACTGAGGCAAGTGAGCCAAGCCTGGGCATTAACACCTGAAATGAAAATTGATTAATGCTCAGAAATATGTGCAAAACACATAGGGTCTGAAAGGGATTAATTCAAGAGGTTGGGATGGGGAGACTGTTATTATATATATGGCATAATTTCATTGTTTGTGAATTTTGAATATTATGCATAGAACTAACTGAAATCTTAACCTGTAGTTATTTATAAACATTTCTTGTTACTGTAAACAACCTCTAAACAGTTCTTTATTAATTATAGCTGGTAAATGAAGTCCTATCAAATTTAAACTGAGCTAAATTGCTACATCATTGAATACATTTGCCACATTTTACATTTTGAAATTCAAGTGTGTTTTGAACTTCTGTTGTCTTTCTCTTGAGGAAAAAAAATGTAATTATGGGAGGAGAAAGTGGCTTTTTAACTTTGCTTTTGTATAAAACTATTCAAAGCAATTTTGATAAAATTTCAAGTAGCCTTGAGACAGTGAGTACCGGGTGAAAGGGAAAGTACTAACCATCAGTAAACAGCTTGGATACCTAGCAAATGTATCCTCAAAAATGCTGGCTTTAAGAAAATCTCAATACTGGGCATCTCCCTGCAAAGGTAGGACACAGTCTCCTTATCATTTGTTTTGGAACTCCAACTCCTAAATAGCTGTGGGGAAAAACAATTTGAGTACTACCTAGTTGAACACAAGCATTCCAGCATTCCCATATTGTAGGGAAAACTATTTCTGTGAAGGCAGGTGAATGTCGTGTACTCATTGCAAAGGAGACTTCATGCAGGGAGACTGAAGCAAATACATATCTAGTTTCTATTCTTGAAAAATGCTAGAACATACACATTTCATGTTCCTCATGCTACATGCTGCTTCTCTCTGCTCAGATAATCACACATGTGAGCAGCATTTGAGGTAGGACTGTTATCTTTTATCTCTTTGATGTTTTATTTTACTGATGCAGGAAAAGTTCAATGAGGAAATAGTGTTTCTGAACAAAAGGTGCTGCAAATTATCAGCAGGCAGAATTGCAAAATTGTGCCGTCTGTCCTTACACATTTCCATCTCTGCTTGTCCTTCGTTTACGGAGATGGTTATTCGTCACAGAATGGTCAATGGGAGTTTTATTGGAGCATTTGTTTATAATTTCTGTGTTCTAGATTTTTTTTTCTAATTTCAGGCTCCAAAGTGTATTTTTTTTCTGTTACAGTCCATTGTGTTATAAATAGTCAAATGATAACTCATCACAAACAAAATTATTTTTGCAGCCTGTCTTCCTGGCATCTGGATTCTAAAGAGGCAACCTGGATGCTTGCATGCCAGTGCAACCAGGATTTTGACAGTGTCAATAATCTTTGCTCATCACACCAAAAAAATCAGTGTGTCAGTATATTCCTGCAGAATCATTAGCATACAGACTCACTCTGCTTGCTTAACAAAGCATGGTTTGGTCTATTACAGTTTCCTAGTCTGCTTGTCTGACTCACCTCCGACAAAAGCAGAGACTGAATTCAGTCCCTTCTTCAGTGGCACACTAATGTGGGAAATAAATCTTCAGGCATAAGGTCTGAATGGCAGTCATTTAAATAATTCAAATGCAGTGATCATTTTGCCCATGTGCCTTTCATTTCTTTGTTTTGTTTCTCTGTATTGCCCAAATCACTGAAAGACAAATGATCTTGTGCAACAATCTATATTTTTAAAATATCTAGAGCTAAATAACCTCCGTCCTCTTTAAATGCAGTTTAATTGGTTACATGTAAAATAATTATTTGCTCTCTCTTTTCTGGTGTGGAGGGGGGAGTTGGAGGGGAGAAGTAACATACAAGCAGATGTGCTGCTAGATCTACAGGCTTCTGCCAACCATATGGCATCTTAAAGAAAGATGGTTGGAGCGTCTGGATTAGCAAAGAGTCGGGATGGAAAGCCATGTGTCGTGTTGGTACAGGCAGTTGTTTTAGCTCTCTGTAAAAGGCTTCAGGAGATTGTGTAATGGAACAAATGGTACTGCAAGCCTAGTAACAGCCTTACCGCTGCTGGAGAGGCAATTGGCCCCCAGGCGAGTACTGCTTCATCCTTGCTTGTTGGTTTTTTGTGAAGGATTTTTAGATTGTTATTTTGTGTTCTTCTTTTAACGTACAGGAAACTTGGGAGATGCAATTCTGAACTTTATACTTGAAAAAAAGCTATTGTGTCGTTAGGATTTTTTCATGCTCTCATTTTTTATTATGAAAGCATACAGTTTCCCTTTCCTTGAAATTAAAAGGTCCTGCCATTCTGCAAATTTTCTTCATCCTTCGTGAACACTTTGAGGCATCAGTTGATTGAATTTGTAGCTGATGCCCAGATTTTGGGGGGAAACTGTGCTCTCTAGAATTTTTTTAGTCAAAAACAAGATTGGGGCTATTGTGCTTGTGGCTGTAATGTACAAGTCTGGCATTTGTATTCTGTTTGACAAGTTGTTCTTTGTGCAAACAAGGGGCCTGTTCCTATTAAAGGGGAAAAAAAAAAAACACTTTCTCTTTTTAGCAATACAGAATTGGGCATTTTGTGGGGGTTTGTGTGCTTTACAGGAGTCTGTAGTTCACATTACAGCTCATGGGAATTATTCTGGATTGGGATGAAAGCTGTTGTATCCAGATCTGTAACAGAAATAGTCTGTAGTCATTTTTCTACTGTCACAATGGAACTCTAAATTCCTCTGTATGTCTCAATGAAATCAGGCCTCTTAGTACACCTGTAAATGCAGTTTGCTCTCCTTGATACCTTTTGTTTCAAAGGAAATTGAAAAAATCTGATGTTGCAGTACAGAAGTTCAATAAAACTAGGTTTATTTTATTTGAAGGCATTTTAAGTACATTATAATCCCAATAGCATGATTTTTCTGTAAGGAGATATCATGAGGGATGCCCAAACATTCATTTGTAGGTAAATACTTGCTGAGCAGATACTGTTATGGTTTGAGACATTAGAGACAAATCGTTAACTACAGAACCACCCTCCTACTGAAGGTCTTTGCTGAAAAATACACTATCTTAAACTGAGACAAATGCTCCTCTAATAAATCCTAGATTCACAATAATTTAAAAGTGAAAGTACAATTACTGCCTTTTTTTTTTTTTCCTTCCCTCTCTTTAAGTTTTTTCAAACTCTCCAGAAGGCTCCTTATCTGGAGCTCAGGAAGCAGCAACCCTCAGCTTAATCTGCAGTTTAGTTACAGCAGTGCCCGCTTTTCCCTGAGCTGCCTGCATGCCCCCTCCTCAAACCTGCATATGTTGCTCAGCACTGATCAACAGTGGCCCCCCTCGGGAGGCAGAGTGGGTTCCTTTTGTTGGCCTCTTCATTACCTCGCCTCAGCCAAGTCTGAACCAGGTGTGAGGTGGACAGTTGTCCACCAGGAGTGGTGCCAAGACCACCAGCATATCTTTGGAACGCTCTTGTGTTAGCTGCTTGAGGGGTAGTGGAGTCGGACCAGTGAGCCTCAACGGGGACCTTGGGCTCTCTTGGGGCACCTGCTGAGCTCTCACAACCTTTAAGAAGCCCAGGCTGCTTTCTGCACAACGTTAGTGTACGAGTTCACCAACATCGTGGTGCACATTAGCAGCAGTGTGTGTTTCATTCATAAGTGTGCATTTCTCTGGGTAGGTTTCCCAAATAGGAATTTTGACTAATGATGTTTTTTTTGCTGTGGCAGCAGTATCAGCAGTGGTTACCCAATCTACAGAAACAAGTAATTAATTGATAGTAGCAAGTGGATCTCCTGCTTCTCATTTTGCATATATGTTTATCTTCATATCCCTACTTAGAAGCACAAAACCCATGGTTGTATTTTTGAACAAAGAGACACAGCTTTGTTAATTTGCTACTAGTGATTTAAGGCACTTCATTTTCATTTATGTAAGTGAGAATGTTCAGCTTCCAAAAGTATAACAAGGCTTCTAAGCTTTTTTTTCTGTAAACATTTGTTTTTTAAAACCATTGCTTACTGCTGAAAGATGAGGACATGGGAAAACAGTGGGAGAAAGGCATACTTTACCTAACAAAACTAAGCAAGATCTTTTGATGTAATCCAAGGAGAAAAGTACTGTTATAGTTACACTGAAGATGTGTTAAGAAAGTTATTAACATTTATTTCAACTTATAGCAAAGAAAAGACTGATAGTTTTGGTAGAATTTTTTACAGTAGTTAAAATATGGTGGCACATGCACAGTTGTGAACAGAATGAATCCTTCTGCTGGAAGGTGCTGGTAGTCTTACCATGTTGGGATGTCTGTGCAGGGTCCAGTGACCACCTACTGATGTGCCAAACTGTGACACGGGAGGGCCAGACTGGAGCCACATCGGTGCTTGTTTTGTGTGGTACTCTTGACAGCCCTGTGCTGCTTTTGCAGGGACACTAGAGCTGCTCTTCTCATCCACAAGCAAAGCTACTGTCAGCAGAAAGATGTAATTGACCCTTCACACTGGCTGTGATCTGGGTGTGTTGATACTCATCTCCAAACTGCCTGGTTGCAGACATATTCCTTATTGTGGAGGGATTAATGGTTTTTCTGAAGATAACTAATATTTGCCTCTAAAGCAGCTGTAAAATCCCTCTATTTCATAGCAATGATCAAGTTCACCTTGTAGTAAATTTAGTACGCAGTTCGACTAATACACATATACTTTATGAAATAGCTACCCTCTTACAGAGTGTAATACTAGCTATAATGTGCTAATACATTTTTAATATGTATTTTCTGTGAAGTGCTTCCCTTCAGTGCTGCTAAGCCATTGCAGGTTTCACTAACTTCACATGCAGTTTCCTGTTTATAATGTAGTCCAAAACAAAACACCAAGTGGACTTTAATCACAAGAGCTGAGCTTCATGAAGGTGGGCTAGCAATACTGCTCAGATCCTCCACCTTTTCTTATTTTTCTAAAAAAACATCTGGTTTGTCAGGATGAAACTCCTTTCCTCACAGCCCTTCTCAATACCAGAATATCATCTTCCTTACATTTTCCATATTACTTCTCCCCTGCTTGTGTTTCCTTGATGCTATGACTCCCATTGTTCTCTGCAGAACTGGTTTATGGCTTACTGGGGCTGGTCCCAAAGCTCTGTGTTGCATGACAGCAGCAGCCCCCTGTGAGGTGGAAGCATGCTTGCTTGGCCAACCAGTGCAAACAGAGGCTGAAGCCTCCTCAGGTCCCTTGGGTATATCTGAGCACAGATCTTTCTTACCTCTCACGCACATCCTTGGCTCCTCTGCCCACCTTGACCTTCTTCCCAACCATTTCTCTAGATCCTTAGTCAGTATGTGCCCCCCATTCTCCCTTTTTTTTCCTAAGCAGAGGAAGTTTGGAAGAAGAGCTGTATTTGAGGGGGCATAGGCCAAGCTTGGGGTAAGATCATAAATGGAAGCAATCTGCTCTGTGTGGAGAGGGCAATGGGCATTTGTATGTAAAATGTCTATGTCAGTATGCTGCACAGCAAAATTATGTCTGTCACCAATATAAAGTCATATTCCTCCTTTTCTATGTCACAGGCGTAAAACTAAATTCCATACAAATCTTACAACTATCATTAGTTTACTGTAATTTATACAGACCACAATAACCATGTGTGAACCCTGAAAAATAAGCAAATGTGTGTTGCCTGCCAGAGTTTAGAAGCATTTGTTTGAAGTTAACTGGAAAGAGGGACATATTTGTACCTCTAGTGTGGAAAATAAGGGTAATGGGGTTTAAGCAAAGCAACTAATGAGTGACATCTATATAGATATTTAACACTGTGTGTTTGATATTTTTAGAGCTTTTTTTTGTAGTGGTCAAGCTAGACAGTATAGCAGCCTTTGGTTTTATGCTGAAGAACAGTTTTGAAGGACTTAGTTCTTAAAGTGGGAAGGCAGATAACCAAATGAGAACTGCTCAGCACTACTGGCCTCTTATTTGCAAGGTCACTAGTGAGAAACATTTTACCTTTCAAACATAGGTACTAATGGCTAGATACACAAACAGAAGCTTTATGCTCTGTACTTCAGTTCCTGCAGTCCATGCTGGCTGCAGCCAGGATCTGGGCTCAGGGAGGACAGCAGGACTGATCCAAAAGCTGTTCTGTTTGCCTGCAATTGGGATTGTCAGAACAACTGAAGCAGTTGTAGCTCAGCTGCACTACCCTTTCTAGCGGTAGCTTTTTTAATTAAGACAATATCTGACAAAGTAAATTAACAGAAGCTCATGCTTTTAGCAGTTTTTTTGCTTCAAATGCCTGATGTCAGCTTGGGCCACATGTACATTCTGCACATGCCATGGGATAGAAAAAGTGAAGACTTCTTTTTCAATTCTCTGCTGCCTGCCCAAACACCACATGTACTGTCTGTTACATGTCGCTTCTGATGAGGTTCATGCTGGGAATTTCTTTTTAAAGGCAAAGTGTTTGTGAAGGAAAGAGTTCAGATTGGACAGATTGCATTAAAAATTCTCAGTGTCTCTGACTCGAATATAGTGATTGCTTTATGCGGACATACAAATGATGAGGCCACTTTTGAAACCTTAACACAATATGTGTCTCTTACTATTATGAAAACTCTGTTTCCTGATTGAGAAATTGTGCAAAAACTGCCTTGTCTGGCATGTAAAATCAGAGAGGTGAACATCTTAAAAAAAGAAATAAAAATAGAGCCTGACTATAAGATTCAATGTATTTCTATAACATTGACTGCTTCAAGCTCTGACCTCCCTCCTTTTTTTTTTCCTAAGGTGTTTTACAGCATTCCAAATTGATAGCCTGAATGATTTAGAGAGTTGTTTTACTTAATACTTTTAACTAAAGGCAGAAAACAGTAACCAGAACTATTTTTCCTCTAGAGCAAACCTGATCCAGAGTTCATATTCCTGTCACTGATCTTACTATTTTGTATTCCTTTAAAGGAGGAAAAGCCTCATCTTCAGCCAAGGCATTCAGACACAAATAGACACTGGTGAAGCCTTCACTCATATCTCTTCCAGCGTGCTGTCCATTCTCATCCATTATTTCCTTCCTGTCAAAACCAAGTAGGACTAAAAGTGGCCATCATAGCAGCTAAGCCCAGCTGCTACCCCCACTACTAAAGAGCAGGCTGATAAGGTTCTCCCTTCAGTGTGTTAGACATGAGCTATTAGAAGCCCAGGAATAGAGCCTGGGTCTATTTTCTCAGGTTTCCTATATGATCTATTTGTTTAACCTATTGGTCCAACTGTGGAAGAGGAGATACATTCTAATAATCAGTGATGACATCTGAAACAAAGGGGAAGCTACTGTTCCTATGTAAACTTTTAATTAAACCCTATTTGTAATTGTTGTTGTGGCATGAAAAGAGTATTATCTTATTGGAGATGTTATACTGTAGACACTTTATGTGAAAAAATTGAGTGCTTTTAGTAAAAGGGAACTTATATCTTACCCAGTACATATTCAAAAAAAGAAAAAAGATTGAGTGATACAAAGCTGCCAGGGTCAAGGGGCTCATGGTGAATTTTGGACATTTTTGTCTTAGATGTCTGATTCCAAACTATGCAAGAGATATTAACTTCTAGTTACAATCTGATAACATAAGTTGGATGAGTTTGTTCTGGCTGTAGCGTGGACAAGTGCTTACCTTACTAAGCTATAAGTGGTATAGATGTTCTCTGCATGAACAAATTACAGTCTTGGCCTTTTGTGTGGCAACAGAATTCTGATAGGAATCCCAGAGGTGGGAAATTCCACATAAACCTTTTTTTAATATGCCCTGAAGTGTCTATTTGTGTCCTGTCAGAAGTCAGGACTTTCAGTGTGACAGAAATGAGGAGGCTTATTCACTACCCTTAGTTCCTACTCGCTGTTATGGCATGGCTTTTTGGTCTGTGTGTTTTTTCTCTTATGCATTTTTATTTGATTAACATGAGAAAGGTGGATCATAGTCTTTTGCTTTTGAAACTAAATGGGAGAAGAGAGTTAAGGGATAGGTTGTGTAGATATTTCTTTTTAAATTCTGGGAGCATGAGGGGACTTCTCTGAGATGCTCATCACTTAAGGTTGCCTCAAGGCCCTGATACATGGATTAAGATATAAAGTAAATAGTAATTTAGGACACTAGTGAATATTTGGGGTTCAATTTGCTATCTGTCGGCATTTCTAAATTTATAGACTCTAGTTTTTCTACCTCAAAAATCTACTGTGTTGATGCTGTAAACCACAATGAATATGCAGGTTGCTCATATGAAAACTAATTTTACTATTGGTTTCAGTGACTTAGTTGTCTACAGAGCTGATTCAAGATACAAAGAGGTGGTGAGTGTAAATTTTTCTGCCTTAATGAAAACAATGACATCACTTCTGCAATGAACAGGGAAGGCGGAAGAGTAGCAGAGTTGAGGTGAAAAGCAGGGGGGACAAATGCTGCCAGCTCCGCAAGAGGGGCGGGAAGTGACAGCAGCTGGGGCAGTTGTGGCTGCAGAAACAAGCTCACCATGAACACTAGCCATGCACTTTAACTCTGCAAGGCAGCAAATCTGGATTTCCAAGATCATCAGGTGGCCAAAGCAAACCCTGATCTTTGATTTGTGTATAGCACGAGATGACCTCAGGCAGTGCCCGCTCTATCTGTGTCAGGGACTAAGTGTGATCGGCAGTTTGTATTTAAGTGTGTGTGATGTTTCTTATTATAAGGCACTGCTGAAATTCCTTGATTTCATTAGGCTTGCCAAAAATTGTGGTTTAGACTGAAGCTGGCAGGGTTCTGGTGGATAGCTGCCTCAAGAGGAGACCAGCAAGGCTGGGCAGGGGAACAGTAGTGAAGCTGGAAGCCAGGGTGGGAAGAAGTTGCACAGAAACCCTTTGTTCTGCCATTTTCTAACTCTTGACTACTTGAGTATGCAAATTTAACATCCTTTAATAGGTTGTAGTACAACTATCTGTTAAGTACTGAAACTTTTAAACACTTCCTATCACATGATATGGAATTTGTAGGATGTCCTGAAAGCAAATTACAAAACCAGGTAGATGTTTGATGATGGAAAGTTTGCAGGGGTTTGCTTTCTTTTCTAATGGCTTGCTCCCTCCGTTTGTAACAAACTTGTTCTTAAACCTGCATTTCCTTTTCGAACTCAGTGCATTAAAAATATTTGGTATTTGCAAATGCCTGATTGTTAAATGTGGCGCTGCCTTTATGTTGGGGCACAGTCCCCTTCAGCAGCATCCCTGCAGCATGCAAAAGGGTCTGCAATATGACCCTTAGTCTTCCCACTCAGAACAAGAAGCCACCTCTGATTGCTGTATCCACATACAGGCAAGTGAGCAATGCAGGAGCAACCTTAAAACCTCATAGCTTGATACTCTTGCCCTGACAAGGGAAATGTTTTTTTAAAAGCAGTTTGCTGCACAATAGCATGTTCTCATGGTGTTGGGTTTTGGTCATTTTAGGGGCAGCAGGAGCCACGCCCTGGCACTCTCTCGCCCACAGAGGTGTGGCCCTGGTGCTGGTGTTGCCTGTGGGTGGCCAGTGCACCCGACCTTGCCGTGGGGTGCCTGATGGCTATGGCACCCACTGTTCAGGTGATGGGCTGGCCTGTGTTGCCGTGGCAACTGGCAGATGGGGGGCTTCGGCAGGGTCAGCAGGGAGGCAGCCACAGCAGCGCGCCGGCCGAGCTGCTCGACAACAGCCCTTTCAGCTCTGACAGCTCCGCTCCGGCTGGCCAGGAGTAGTTATCAGATTACTTGTATTAAAACCTAATTAAGATGTGTGCCAGTAAATGCAGCATGATTATTGGATTTGGTGATTTAGCTGCTGCAGGTTGTTGCCATCCAATCATGCCATTTCAGCAAATCCGGCTCTGTTGAGTAAAGTGAAAATGTTTTACATCAGTAACCTGACTATGTTGAAAGAGTAAATAACCTTTTAACGCCTCTACTATGTCAAGGACTGACTGATCCCCTCTGCAGGGTGAATGGGCACTGCCCACAGATCCTTGCATATTAATTTCTTTCAAATCAACATTAAAACCCAGAGGAAGGCTGACAGGCTGTCTCAGCTTTTTCCTTCACTGCGGATTGCCTGTGGATTAATGGACGTGAGTCCCCCAGGGCAGGGAGCTTGCAACCAGAGCCTTGTGGGTGCCCCTGGTTTAGCAATGTGTCATTAAAGAAAAGAAGGAAGCTTTTGTTTTTATCTGTAGGCTACACATAAGGGGATGGTCAAAGTGTAACATGGTTGGGTGCTAGTACAGCTTTGTGGTGTTGGATGCAATGGAAGTTTATTCTGCTGGTGGAACTCACCTTTGTGCCAGAGCTCTGCTTTACGTTTGGTGTTTCACATAGTTTCTGCAGGGACTTGCAGTGATTGTCTAGCCATAGCTGTCAAAATGTAACAAAACCTTATTTGTCCCTTTTCACTTCATTTCTTGATAGGCTATACTATAGCCTTATCCCAGATCTAAATTTATCCCTGCTGTGTAAAATGAGACATGTCTTCTGCAGGTTGTATTGGCACAAAAAAGCAAGGTAGCTTGGAGCCATTCTAATATAAGTTGCATACGAGCTCTGAGAATACTGAGAATCCGAGTAAAACATTACCTTGAAAGTGTTCAATGCAGTTTGTGATTCCTCAGATGCATTCTCATTCTGTGGAACCACTTGTCTTATGAAATTGTCTCTTTCTTGCCTCCATATGGAATTATGGTTTAAAGTTGCTAGTGGAAAATTATTTGAAGGGTATTATTATTACTACTAAATGGGAGCTTACTCCTTAATGCTAGGTTGTCCTGTAGGTAGTCCAAATGTAACATGGTTCAAAAACTACCTTGTGCCTTGAAATAACATGACACAGCATGGAGTCAGTCCCTGTTCTTCAACACTTCCAGGCCAGGGGGGAGCAACTGCATGCCATCCCAACTGGACAGATCTTGCCACTTTGGTGGAAAAATTATCTCTCTTAGAATGGAAGGTGAAGACACAGTGGTCAGTCAGATGCTCAGGATACAGTACATATTTGCCTGGTAGGTGGTATTGCCAAAGTGAATCTGGTGACTGTGCAACCTCACTCATTTGTATTAGCAAAATGTGCAGAAGGTTCTGTCACCCAGTTGTAAAAATGATGGCAGGCATCGATGTGCAGTTGTAACATATGGGAAGTACAGTGAATGTGGGTGGAGCTGTTCATTTCTCATCTTGAATCATTTACGAGATCAGCAGGCAGGCCAAATACAATGCATATGGGAATGTGTGGCTGTGCTGCACATGTCACACATAATAGCAGATACTGTGAGAGGGCCCAGAGCCTGTCCTCAGGAGCTAAATGCACCAGAGCAGGATGGGAGTCCCAGTGTGTGGACCAGGGTCCAGTTGGCAGCAATTTTGGGAGAGCAGACTGGCAGACAGAATTTGGGAATTCACAGATCCAGGTCTACACTGACTAGAACTGCTCCCTTTTCATCCATTGTGGCCCAGAACTGTAGATTGGAATGTTATTAAACCTGTACTCAGGCACTGGAGATACAGATGATAAAGGTGAAGTCATGGCCTGCTAGTCCAGCCCAGCTCTGTACCTGTGTCATCTTTGTCCCTCTGCTCAAGGGAACAGTCTAAATGCAACACAGTGGGTGGTGAAGTTACAAATGAAAAGTGTAATTGAGTAGTGTTCTTTTTACAGTAGTTTATCTGAATCGCCCTTTGCATGATCTGAAAGGACACAGAGCTTCACAATCCAGCACGCTAAGGCTTATGTCCCATAATATTTTGGTAATTTGCACAGGCTACCTGTGATTCTCCAGTAAAAAATGTTGTTTTGATGTAAGGTTCACACGAGTCAGAAATTGTTTTTTTCTGGGTGCCAAGAATAATAACCAGTCACTGGAGACATAACAAGTGATACCTGCTTTTGTGATTAAAAAAGTAAATGTTTAGTTGCCCTGTCTTAGAGCAGCTTTGTTCCATCTCAGGCACTTGTTTTACCAGTGTAAACAGAAGGCCTCTGTGTGTTTTTTCTCATACCTGCGAGCTGGTTCCCTCTGTTTTGCAGCCCCTCATGAGGAGGACCTTTGGAGTGATGGGCTCCTTACATCTTTCCCCAGGAGTCCCTGTTACACTATTAAAGGATCTACACTGACATCCTTAATTAACACTACGCTTACTTGAAATAAAAGTGTTCTGTAATGAGTTTTGGACATTGACCAACTTGCAAAGAGCAGTGGACAGAAAACAAGTTTCTGTCTCTTCAGGTCTAGTTTGTCAGGGAGTTTGAGTATTTGGATTTCTAACCTGGGCTGCCCGTGTGTGTTTCAGGAAGAGGGTTATTGAAGCAGCTACAGTGTGCAGCTTGCTTAGCTATGGGTGTCAAGGTGCAGACCTGCAGTCTTTACTGATGTCACAGCAAAGCAAATTTGCTGTCATGTACTCAATAAGACTTCTAAATTAAAAGAGCAAACCTTTAAAAGTGCTTGTTTAAAGTGTGAAAATACATTGAGTGCCCATCCTAGGAGTAATACTTCAGTCTCAGCCCAACCACCAGCCTGAACTCTGGCCTCTGGGAGCTGCACCCGCCAGTGCAAACATCAAAGCTTCTACTGTGAACTCCAACTTCAGATGCCTTTCAACCCTTTTATCTATTTTTTTTTCCAGGTTACAGCAGCTTGACAAGCACTGCCAGGCCACTGCCCAGCAGTTAGTGGAGTTGCTCAACAAACAGAATCAGCTCTTCAAAGAGAAGCAGCTGCTTGCAGAAGAGGTGCGGTTTCTGCGAACACAGGTACTGTGCCAAAATAAAAGAAAGTCTGAAGAGAATATTCTGCAGCTTTAGCAGAGAACTCTGCCAGCAGTCTCGTTTCAGCTGCTGGATTTTGTTGCTGTTGTTCTTTTAAATGTGACATTACCTTTTAAAAAAATAAAATAAAAATTCATGCAGTTGGAAGGAGCCTAGAAGCTGAACCTGAGTCTCACTTAAACCTAAACTAAACAAAGAAAGTGTTTGGAAGCAACAATAAAAAAGCAGAAGTTATTCTCAGTGACAGTTCCTAGCTTTCTTATATGAAGATTTTGTGTTCCTTTTTCAGAGAAAAGGGAAGTCTGTTCTTTAACAGCATTAATGTTTAAACAGTAACTTGTTGATAATTGCATTTTTGCTGTCATTTGTCAGACTTAAGTCCCCTTATCACTTTGTGATTTTTCTTTTTCTCCTTATTTTTAAAAGTCATTTATCTCTCCTGCTGCTCCATGACTACTCATGGTGAGGTTTTTGGGGCTCTCATATGCAAGGCCAGGAGCTGCAGTTTGATGATGCTAGTGGATCCCTTCCAAGTGAGAGTATGATTCACTTCCCCAGACATGAGATGGTGAATGTCCTGTCAGTCTTGCCTGAGCACTGATCACTGCACTGCTTCTCTGGCAGGACTGATTCTTGCTTCTTGATTCTTGATTCTTCCAGTGGCTCTTAGGAAGATGTGGCTTTTCATGGACTGTTCTTGTTTTCTTTGTTCTGGCCTCTGTTCTTCAGTCAGTCAGTGCTTTGGGAATAAGGGAGAGAGTTGTGGAGTTGGGCTTTGGCTTTCTTTTCCTTTTTTTTTTTTTCTTTCCAGGAAAAGGAGAACTAACAAGCACAGGAGGAGGTTTTCAGTAAATACACTAATTCAGCTATATCACAATGCTTTCTAACGTGCAAACTAGTGATAGTGAGTTTTCCCAGAATATCTGGAGTTTTGTTAACAAGGTAACAAAGGACCTATGTAGGGAATTTACTCTAGTAGCACACCTAGCAGTAAACAGAACATGAATCCTCTTAGAACTTGAAAATATTTAAATTATACTATTTTTGTTAGGCTCATTACCTGCAGAATTCAGTAGATGTGTAACTTAGGAGAATAAAATCCATACTTTGTTAAGCCTATAATCACATCCATGTGTTTGGTTTCACAGGACTTCCTGTTGTAGTAAACAAACTTGGTGGCTCATGGTAGTGTAAGGTTATCAGCAGTTATTACTGGCTAATTTTGGGGCAACCATAGTGATCTCTAAGATGGGTAAGGAAGGTTGTTGTTCAAAAAAGAAATTAAAATTTCTGTTTTACGGAAAACACTCTTGGTAATGTTAATATAGAAATAAATATTAAAACTAAACAATCATCGAAGGTGAAAGGGGGACCTCATATTCCATTTTACTGTGTTGTCCAACAGTTCTCTTTTATAATAATTTAATTTTTTTAAAAATTTTTAGGAGGTTAAGAAACCAAACATTACCTAATCTTTTAAGGATTATATAAAATACATTAACCTAAATGTGTATCTTGGAACATAAGCCACCAGTAATTTCAGTTGTATATTTCAGGGAAAAAAATGGGATACAGATCTCAAACAGGACACAGATGGAATCAAGTAAAAACCTGGATGAATAAAGAGAAATGAGCAGAAGTAGGTACTTTTTTCTATATCCTATATATAGAGAGGTGGGGGGAGAGGGGAGGACTAAAACTATTTGCAGATGTGAGTTGAATCTGGCAAACACTTCAAGACAAAAGGAAAAAGGAAATGTTTGAAACATTTTTGGGTTTGAAATTGTTGGAGCTTTTTGTGATTTGTGGTTTTTTTAGCACTTAAATTTTTAAGGACCACCATTCCACTGCAAAGACAGGTTTACCTAACAGAACTGAAGAAAAGAAAATCTTAAAGATGTAAATTGAAGAGAAAGTGAGATGTGCAACTCTTAGCAAGGTGGAACTTCTAGAAGATACCAGATTTTACCATAGGTACTTTTGCGTCTGGATAGTCTCCAGGTGTTTGTCTTTTAATTTGGAATTGGTTAGTTTTGTCACTACCAGTATTTTCCTTCTGAGGAAGCTGGAATTATCTCTATTTCTTCACAAAAGCTACAGTTTGTTTTGTAATAAACCATAACAGTTGGTGTCACGTTGAAAGGAACATTATCTAAACCCTTGTGTTTGGAGCAGTCCTGTCAGATTTACAGTACTGCAGCATAGTTATAACTGTTCCTACTGCCTTGTAAGAATTTCTTAACTTGAATTTAAAAGTTCCCAGAATTTAAAATTGGATCATTTATTTGAGTCTAGCTGATCTAGAGGAAAGGGATAAACAACAACAACAACAACAAAACCACTGACAAGCCCTCAGCCTTGGTAGGATTTGTTTTCAAAAGTCAAGTTACTCTCGCTGTAATTTTTATTTCTAGTGTTAGTATTTGCTGTATGGAGGGGAAAGACAGCAGACAGAAAGAAAGAATGTCTTTAAATCTAGGTACGTTCTGGTGTGTTGAGAGTCTGTTTTTCATTTGACACTGTGAGGAAAAATTCTGGCTTTTCAAGTGAATGAAAAAAGTCATAATAAAAGAAGTACCTGATGCTGCTACAATGCTGCATTCCCTAACAAGGCCACATGAGCTAAAGGGCTTTTAGAACCCTTGCTGATGGAGTAACCAAGGCAAGTCCACAGCTTCTGAAAACATCATTCTCATTCTGAACTGGGAATTACATACTTTGAAAATGATGGTATTAAATCTCCTATTACTGTAGGCAGCTCAGTGTTATTTCAGAATAACCACATGCCTATGACACAATGAAAATGCTCACATTGTGGTTTTCACTTTTATAGAGCCAAAAAGGACCAGTATGATAATGTGGCCTGACCTTTTAGCATAGACTGTGTATCAGGCCATTACACTAATATTTACTAGGTGACACTCATACCTAATAATGGGATACAGCATAACCTGTTCAGGTTTACCATGTAAAGGTAGCCAAAAGTTTAATCATGGGATTACATTTCTCCTTTTGAAAGTTTGTGGAAGACTCAGAATTTCTACCTTTCAGAGTCTCTTGTGCTCTGGGACTCACTCCAAGGAAGAAGGATAAGAGATATTTAGCTCCTACATAGGTGCTAAATACAGAATATTAAATAAATGTGCATAGTAGAGCAAACATCTAAAATGAGATTGCTGGAAACCCCAGCACTACCTACGAGGTATTGAGTATGTTTGTGAGAGCTGGGATGCCTCTCACATGCAGGATCTGCCTCGGTGTCCACCAGTGTGACAGAAATCAGTGTTTGTGGATAATCCCCTCACAGACTGCAGCTGCCAGAAGGGGTTGCTGGCCAGCTGAGCCAGAGCACAGACGGGTAGGATTTGGACCTTGAGGATTACCTCCAGCTAGGACTGTTGTCCTGTGCTGCTGCTCTGCCTTCCCCCCCGCCTTCCCGAGATGTCCTCCTGCAAGCCAGTCCCTCCTGGCAGGAACCTGTGCTCTTCCTGTGCTCTCCATATGACTGAGCCACTAAAACACTCTCCTCCCTCATTACAGATGTCTCTCTCACAGTGAACGTGTCTGTGGACAGACCACCTTTCTGCTAAAAGGAAGTGAAAATACACTCACCCGTGCCTGTGTTCCCATCCTCACCCCACTCACTCAGCAGGAGGCACTATCAGAATTACAGACGTTCTGGGGCCGTGATTTGCTTTGCTTTCTTATGTCAGCAGGAGTTTTCAATGAGGTGTCAGCAGTGAATGCAGCAGTGCTCCCAAGTGCCCCATTTGCTTGGGTTTTTTTCATTACATGTTACAGAAGGGAAGCCTTGTGTCCAGCAAACAGCTAGCTCATCCGCTGCCAATGTCAAAAGTGATTTGTAACCCTCAGGGGTCTGTTTCTCAGGGGAGCTGAAAAGTGCTTAAGCTATTGGGGAGAGAACTTCTTGTTTTAGTATAGTCTTAGTGCACAAAGATACAGCTTCTGCTGGGTGTTTGTAATAGCCAGTGACATTCCACAGGCAGAGCTTGGTGGTGGTGGCGGTTGTTGTCATTGTGGGTTTTTTAAGTGGATGAAAATCTTAATTTCTGCTTGGATGGAATTTTAGTCAGAGGTGATGCAAGTTAAACTGTGAGAGGAGGGAATATAAAGATAGACCTCTGCTTGTTGTCTGAGTGCCCTGACGTGACAGTTCCAAGCATTCAGGTCTTCTGCATTTGAGAATCTGCAGCTGTGGGAGCCTGTGTGTCCTGCCTGGTGTCTGGCTGCTGGGCAGCAGCCAAGCCCTGCCCTCCTAAGAGCTCCACCCTGGGTTTTACAGCCATGCAAAGGAGGATTGAGGCACGGAGGCCACCGGAGTGCTTTGTAACCAAACAGGAAGCTAGTGGCTCCTCTCCTCTCAAAGTGTAGCTAACAGGAATTAAATGATCCAGATGTCTGTGGTTCCATTCCTACAGAGGCTTCCAGCTTGTACACCTAATACCCAACCAACCCAGTAAAAAGATGCCACCAAGGAGGGCATGTCTAGAGGAACCTGGAGAGATCTGCTCACTGAATACCAAAGTACTCTTGGGAGGGGGAGAAACTAAGACTGCAAAGGCCCTGCTCCTGACTGTACAGTAACCAGTTTGTTTACCAGTTACCTGGACATGAGAGTGACAGTTGTGTCCATTATTTAGAGAATGGCACCCCTTCAACAACTGCCTTAGCACCCCAGCCCTTGCACAGTGGGGTACACCGAGACTCTGCCGGGGTTTGTGCTTGGTTGGCGGTTCAGGCCAGGCTGGAGTCAGTCAAGCTGAGGTTCTGCATCTTAGAAAGCATTAACACTTGGTAACTGAGGTGTGGGAAAGACTCACCACAGCAACTGCCAGGAGACTTCTTCAGGATTTGAGTGCTTGGGGTCTTTTGTCTTTTTAAGCTTCTGCCTGTATTCCAATGCTGGGGACGGGGTCACTGCAGAACAGAGTAGGTATTTTTCTGGGTGTCACTGATCAGGTACTGACAGGGAGTTTAAGCCTCAAGGCTTTCCATTGCCATAGCTTATTTCTCCTTGCACTGGCTGCAGCCACAGCTGTACCAGCTGGTGTTGGTGCATGTACTGGGTGGGCAGGGTGAAGTACCATGTTACTGTTTTTAATTCTTTAATGAACTGCAGCTTTGTTATGTCTTTTTTTTAACTCAGCCTAACCACCCAAGAGGGGAGAAGGAAAAAAAAAAAAAAAACCCTTTAGTCTTCTAATGCAAAACCAGCCAAAAGTAGAAAGTTTATTTTTATTTCTGAGGTCATGTACATCTCTTAAATTCAGTTTTTAAAACTCCAGTGGCTTAATTCGAGGTAGCTCCCCCAGCTCCAACAGTCTGATGTCTCACTCAATTCAGTCCTTAAGTGCTACCGAGGAAGCACAAACAATAGCTATGCAAGAGCTTCAAAACTGCGAATTAGCCTTCCCACCAGAGGTTTCCTACCGGCAACAGCTTCTTGTTTTGCTACAGCTGCCCACCCTGACACACAGCGTACACTGCACAGTAAACACTCTCCGGCACAAACCCGACGCCTTCTTCCTGGAAGGAAGACAGGGCAGGATCTTAGACGTGCCCCAAAACAAGAGCTCAGTTATTTACTGCTAAACAGGAGCCATGTCAAAAGCTCATGGAGATCCTGTTTTTCAGAAATCAGATACCTCTTGTTCTTGGTACCTGTAAGACTTCTGAGCTTAGAAAGAGGTGAGGACAGCAGGCCCACAGGAAGTGCAGACTTTGAAACAGCACTTGTTTACTCTGCCTTGCTGCAATCTTAACCAGTTCTGTATTTCTCTTCTAAGAACTCGCCTGCAGGCTGAAGTAACACAAATGAGAAACACAGGCATCGCCACACAGACTACCCTTCTCTTCCTTTTATCTTTCAGGTCTGCTCTGCACCTGGCTGAAACTTGTCTGAGGCTCACCCAAAGATACCTCTGCAGAAAACAGGCACACTTGCTAGCTAATTTCAGCTGGTTTCTATTTGCTTTCAACTACAGAATCACAAATATTTTGAAGCCTTACCAGCCTACCAAACTTTCTAGGACAACAGCTGAGACACTTCTGAAAAGACCAGGCTTGCTAGCCAGTTTTAATAGCTATTACGTGGTGTAGACTTTAAAAACTTGTACAATTTTTATAAAATGTTTTTATCTATTTTCATAATTGAACATACATGTCTATATTATTTACAGACTGAACTATCAATAAACCTAGTACGATTCTTAGGTTCCTCATTTTGTCCTTCTGAATTCAAAGCAAAGTATGGGCAGGGGAAGGAGGGAGAAGGGGGCTGTGGGTTGTTTGCAGGTTCTGCACAGGCAAACTGCCCTCTTGTTTACAAACTCAGTACCAGAATAGAATCTACCTGGGAACTTTATTTTACAGGATATTTGTCACTTTTATATAAAGAGTGAGAGTCCCAACAACTACTTATTCATCAGAAAGATGAAAGAATGATTTGAGAAATATTCCACATAATGTGGAAGACTTGCCATGGCTCAGGTTTCCCTTTAAAATGTTCACTGGCTAAAGCCTTTAAGAGAAAGGAGCCCTTGGTTTATACAGATGAGCCAGGAAGTGAGTGCCCTGATCTCGCCACTGAACTGGTGAAGCTGGACTCTTGCACCAGCACATACTCAGCAGTCTCAGGGATGGGTATCAGCTGAACTTGGCTTCAAATCATTGAACTCAAAACATTTGGAGGATACAGTTGGCAGGCTTTTTTTCTGGTTAACTTGCACTTATGTTTTCCAAGGTTACTCTCCAAATACCAGACTGTTTCAGAAGTAATTTATCTGAATCTCTTGCTCTCTAGTGTAGGATAAGCTATGCATACAACAAACAAGTTTTCTATTACCTTCAGTGTAGTTGTAGACTTGCACTAGCAAAGGGGTAAAAAAGGTCAAAGAACAACTTCCCAGTTATAAAGCTACTTCAGCTGGCATGAACACATAAAATGCAACAAAACAAGAGTAACAACACATGCAGTAAGTTACCCATTGGCTGTGGAACACAATCTTTCCTTCCCTTGTATTTTAAGAATTACTAGTGGTACAGCCCTAACATCAAAGTGATTTTTTTCCTCCTTATATCAATTTCCTGCCAAACACATCTGATTGCCTCCCTGAACGGCTTCACGGATATGACACTAAGCATGCCGAGAATGGCCCCAGGTCTTTGGGGACAAGAAAGCCTGATGAAGAAAAGTCCTCTCTAGTCAAACGTGGAGGTTCCCCTAGTAATCAGGCTGACAGTTTAAGTGTCACTGCTTTACAGATAGTTGCACAGGTAAGAATATACATTTATCAATGCAGGAGAATGCAAACTTTTTGAAATTTGTTTTTTATTATTCCACAGCATAAATCTGTGTTTAAATAGGAGACAGTGCCTGTGCACGCAAAGCAATTGATCACCCAGTCGCAGCACTTAGGCTTCACTGAGACCCTGGAGTTGCCATGCCCTGCCCTAAGGCATGGTGGGACCCTCAACCTTTCTGGACCTGCCTCACCTACCAGGTGGCTTCTGGTGGCCATGTGCAGGGCACCACTGCCAGCCACCCACATGCACATACGGGTCTGATTTCAACAAAGGGTCCTGGGCTGCCAGTATATACAGCTGGAAGTAGGTGTTCTCATACTCATCCCAAGCATAGGTGCAACCCATTATGTTGCTGGGAGTCTAGAAGGAATCAATTTCCCTGCAGCAGCTATTCTACTTCAGAGCAATTAGTCATTAACAGAGACAGCACTAGGCCTACCTATCTCATGCCCTCCCCTCCTTCCCTGCTTCTACTCAAGCACAAAATGCTTAGTTTTACAAAGTTTACAAGTGTCAGAACAGACAATCATCCAAGAAACCCCAGGTCAGCAAACTGAGTGTGATTCCACAGCACAGGATGCAGTCTGACCCTACAGTCCTTCCACTGCTGCCACTGCATCCTAGTCACTGATGTCCTGTTATCACTGAACTATGGCTGTCTGTCTCTCTAATGCTCTTTCCTATTACAAAGTGGGGGAGGAAAAAAAGGAAAAAAAACCTGAGACCTGGATGAAGCACCTCTATTCCTGAGAAGCGTTCATGTCAGAGAACAGCTAAAACTCAGATGACCCACGGCTTTAGGGACACTCAGCCCTTCAGATAAGCTGGTTCAAATGACCCTGGACCAGCTTATGGGCTTCAAAGAGTCCTGCTCTGTGGTGCCTTCACTTTTTTTCCCCTCTCCTTACCCAAACACATCACCTAGCTGTGGGATATGAGGCCACAAATTTCATTAGCTGACAGTAACTTAAATAATGGGTTTTCAGATAAGAATGTGGCCCTGTGGAATCATTACTTCAACAGTGTAACCCAAATTTACTTTATAAGTGACATACACCTCGTAGAGTTAACATGTATGGAAACAGCCTCGGTCCAAAGCACAAATACATCTTGGTTAGTCATAAAAACTTTTTTTTTTTTTTTACAATACTGTAACTTAGTAATTTACAAGCTGAAACTGTTTACCCAGTATTTGAAATATGTCACAGCGAGTTACAATTATCACTAGGACTTCACAGCAAATAAAACTTGTAACTAAACATGCACAGATCATTATATACACAGTGATAAAAAAATAATGATGTACATTTTCTTGTAAGAAGAAATTAAGTAAATTCTTTGTGCATTTCAGGATTGAAACATCTAACCTATATAAAATTACTTTAAAATATGAAGTAAATATTTAACCCAAAACTTGAGAAATCTTTTGTAATCTGCAATATAGCCTTCTCACTTCCTTTTTTTTTTTTTCTCTGACACAGAACAACTTAGGAATTTTATCCTCTAAGATATTTAATAGTAATGTGCAGATATAAAAAAATACGTCCTTTGTGGCAAGCTTGAACATATATATATATATATATTTACAAACCTCCAGAACAAATTAGCATTAAAAAACACAGAAGTAGCAGATTGACATAGTGCTTTATTTAAGCTGTCTGTACGAAGGAAAATAATGTGCATCCCTATCATATACGTGTAAAAATACTAAGGATGTACAGTGTACAAAAACAGTTTCTTGTAGTTATTTCACATCCTTGTGGGTCATATACTTAAGGAAATAAACAGTTTAAGTATGACCAACAGTAATACGGTTTCTTGGGTTCATAGTCGTGTCTGCTTAATATCCTTAACCATATGACTAGATCTTGCACGGATCTAATGAAAGAACTAGCAAGGTCAAGAAATGTCACAAACTCTAAAGCTACAGGGAGGTAATTCAATTACCAATTTAGAGGTTTTTATTTAAATAAATACTTTACATTTCATGCTTGCCTGTAATGCACTACCAGGAGCAAGATAAGGAAATTCTACTGTAGACAGTACAAACAGTAGCAGCAAAGTGTGTACATTGAGGTGTAATATATATAGACCCTGCAGTTAGTAAGGAAAGACCTTACTTTTGTACTCTAGGAGAAGCACATGGCCCCTGCAAGAACAGTCAGCTTTAAGAAGCCACTAGTAAAGATGGAAAAAAAATATAAACCAATACCGGAATAAATGTTCTTTAAGCAACAGGAATGTACTGGAAGATGGATTAGTGTGGAAAGCAAAGCTGTGTGCAAAACTGCCAAAATCCAAACCGAAATGACCTATTTCCTCCAAGATGGCTGCAGTACAAGAGGGCATACTGTATGTCATGGAAGTCAGTACAAGCTGGAGCCAAAGCCTGAAATGTACTGTGCTCAAAGGCTTGCCAAGACAACCAGCCACCATCTCCTGTCCAAATCCAACCACAACAGCAAAAGAAGAGCTTCAAAAGTTTCTCTCAGCACTGCTTGTCCATTTCTCTGTCATCTGTTTCTAACACTGGTAAGAAAGAATCCCCCAAGCCCAGGCAGTGCAAAGTGGCTGCTGACTCTCTTGTAGCATAAAATTGATCACTGATGTTTCAGAAGGCAGACGATACAATGCAAAGTGATGTCTTAGAAGGTTTTCAAATAATTCACTGACAAAGCACGCACTAGGTAGCTACGCAACTAAGCGGCTATGTGAGGGTGAGCTAACGACAGACAGGGTGTCCTCTGCCCACCAGGAATGGCTGGCCAGAGGCTTGGCCAGTCGGTCATTAGCTGGAGGTGCCTTGTGTCAAGAAACTTATTGCTATTACAAGCTGAAAATAAAGGGGAGAAAAGACAGGCATGTAACACAGATTTTGAATCACCATAGTTTCAGTCTAAGTACAAGACCTTTGCAGAGAACTAATTAATGCCCATCTGGTAAGTACTTGATTATTTCAGTCACTCACTCACTGTGTCAGCATAGACACCTCTACACCGCTGGTGCAGAACTGACCTGCAATATATTTGCTGCTCTCCTCTCTCCACACAGGGACAACATCTACACATCTTTAGTGTTACAAGGTGACATAATGACATCCTATGCAGTTAGACTATACATCATGATATATTTCTGTTTGATTATCCATCCATTACTACAGATAAAACACAAAACATGAAAAATTGTCTAAATTACTCTGCGTTTTTAGCTGCCTTGCTAAAATGCCCATCTACCCCTTGACCATCCCAGCACATGCACTGCCAGCAGTGGGCTTCATGCTTGGGCACTCAACTTTCCACATCAAGAGGCTAAGGCATCTGTGTAGGAACATCCCTCCTCTCAGACTCATCTACTCATCACTCACACAACGCAACCAGGAATACTCTGCAGTATCACAGTCTTTGTGGGTGCTAACAAGAGCTGACCGCAGATATACTTCACATGATAATCCCATGGAGTCGGGCTTTGCCGATGGCGTTACCAAGGGTGCACATGCTCTGCCGCTGTGCCATCTCGACTCCTAGCACCAAAGGGTTTATTATTAAGATTATCATTGCTGAAGATCAACACTAAAGTTTATGCACATGTTCTGTTAGACACAGATCTTCGGAAATGGAAAGACATTTCCCTATCGGTGGAGCGTTTGTCACCATGTTTTAAATTCAGTCAATCAGGCGCCACGGTTATATGTAACTTGCTGGGTTTTGGGACTCTTTTGGTTGAGGGCAAATCTTCCTTGAGAACAGCTGATCCCAGAAATTTACTATTTTAATTATTAAAGTGCTTTTCTTGTAATCACTGTGGTCTCATTGTTCAAATGCAACTCCTTCATATAGAACAGACATTTTCCTCTTGTGCTGTCAGGCTCTTACATCATATTTATCCCAAATGGAGCACAAGATGTAGCTTTTTTGTCTGTTTTTAACCCTTTGGCACATGAGATTGGATTCCTCACCTCCACTGCCAAAGAGTTAAAAGACAGTATTTCATTCACAAAAATCTGATTCTAAGCAGTATGTACAATTTCAGAGCCTTGTTAAAATTTCCACATGGGAGAAAAGTGCATTATTCCTTTCAGCTTGTACAGTCCTTCCATATATTACACAATTAACTGCTATAAGCCTGTTCTACGATGTAGCAGCATTTGCAAACATGACACATAAACCTTATCTCTAAAAATAAATACTAATGCAGTCTAACAACAACAAAAAAAAAAAAAAAACAAACAAAACAAAACAAAAAAGAATATTCAGAGTTAAACACCTGCAGAAAAAGCTAATTCACAAACTCAAAAACAAGTAAGGCAAACACCTGTTTACCTTGGTGCACACATTTTGGTGAAAAGCAATACCATTATGCCTGCCTACATTCTTCAGCCATCAGAGGTGATGCATATAATGAAAGAGAAAAGCATGAGAAAGATGTTATCTGGTGCAAATTATAAGACCCCTTGAACAACTTCAACTGCTGCTTTTATGCCTTCATTTCTTGCATGTATAATGTTCGATTCTCCATGATTGCACATGAACCTGGAAGTTCTAAGTGGCAGGCTGGGCGAGCCCAGCCCTTCTGCTTCTTCTGTAGTATTCAACAGTAATTAAAAAATAATATATATATATATATTTATATATATCAACAGATTAAGTCCTTCTTTCAAACATTTCCCAAACAAATTCCAGCCAGATGTTAATGACAGAGACCTGCTTCAAGTAATGATATGCCTAACAGAAACCTTGCATATGTACATCACCACCCCTCCATTTCCTCATTCTAACCAGCACAAACAGATGCAAGAAAATTTTAAAGCCTGGTCTGTTTCGACTAATTACAATTTTGATTCATCTTCTGGGAGAAGATAAGCTGGACCAACATGGTTTTTGTTTGGCCTCCACTGTGAGGAAAAACAGATGACTACTTGTTCACAAAGTGTACACTGCTGAAGTCAAGTCATCTACCTTCAAAGAAACTGTTAGTAACTTCTTGACGTTGCTATTGTACTCAGACTGTGGGCAGCAGCAACAGCAGGAGAGCGTAGTAGAGAAAATCTCATATGTCATGCAAAACCAAAACGCATTTTAGGAAGGCTTGGGAAAGAAACTTGTTCAATTTGGAATGGTCTCTGAAAGTGCCCCTGCTATCGTAAGAGTATCTAGTACTGGTGGTGATGCTCAGGAATCATTTTCAGTGATAAACCTAAGATGACAGTGAAGCAGCAGAACAAAGAAGTTATTCTCGTCCACTTGCAGAGTAGGAAAACTGGGGGAAATGTGGCCGCCTCTCATTGTCCATGCAGTCCATACCATCTTCGTCATCTGTGTTAAAGGAGAGGGTCAAGACGTCATTATATTTGCAACAAAATGTTATTGTTCACCTCATATGAAGTATTTCCCTCAGGGTTCAATGCTGAAGTTAAAGGCTCAAGCTAGTAAGACTTTAGTCATGTACATAAGTTTATGCTCATACCGCAGGATGATGTTCACTATTACCTGAGAACTTCAATCACTACTACCTGTTCCAGGCTAGTCAAAACATGCCAGCGCATCTAGCTTGGGGAAGCACAGAAACTGACTGCTGACTGAGGCAGACAGTTTCCATCATTTCTTGAGTTGTCCTCAGGAAATCATAAACTTAGTGCAGATATATCTAAATATTCCTCCAGTTAAAAGGCAAAACAGCTATAAAATGGACAGTTCACTCAGGTTCCACATGTTTCAAATCTCAGGTATTATTTTTAAGTAAACTACTTATTTTTACAGTATTTACTGGGTTCAGAGGAAACATGGACTAAGCCAAATTCATAAATATTTTTATTTACATAATTCCTGCAGTGCCAATGGAAACCAGGCACCAGATGTTACCTAACTCTGAGAATTTGGATGTACATTCTCACATGGATTTTTTAACAGTGCTTATTCTTAAAGACTCCTACTGAGACTGTTATTCTAATGATGTACTTAAACGCAACCTTTCAGAATTAGGTATCTTTTCTGTCTTCATGTATTCTACACATCAAAACTGGAGTTAATGCAGGTTTGAGCAATTGCTATGATTAGGCTTCTCAGTTCTGTAACTTCGAATACAATCTTGTTTTTACACTACCAGCTTAAAGCAGGCTAACGTACAGCCTATTTGTTTTGCTATCAGACTTGTATTGTAGATACAAGATTTTTCAAGAAAAATAAAGATCTAGAAAAGATCTCTGCAGTGCTGCTGGTCATCTCCCCCCACTTCATTATTCTTAGGACTGGGGTGAGGTTGCAGCCCATGTTGTGTTTCACACACGCAGTCAGACTCTTGTCAGAAGGCAAGCACTTCAGGTGGGTAGGTCATTTCCCTGTACTGGCACCAACGCAGCCTTGGAGGTACGCACATGTTTTGTATTGCCTCACCCTTCAGTGGATCAATAGCCATTCTCAGTGCAGAGGTGGAGTTTCAAGAGATCAGAACTTCATGACATCAAATCAACAGACTCCAAGTTAAGCCAAATTTTAGTCACATTTGTTCAAGTCACAAATATGAACAAATTCTTATCAAGATAGAACCCTTTCTTCTCCCATCTTTCTTCACAGCAGAATGACTTAAAATCACTTAAATTATGGACTTTGAGAAACCTGATCTAGCGAAAGGTGTCCCTGCTCATGGCAGGGGGACTGGAACTAGATCATCTTTAAGGTCCCTTCCAACCTCTCTATGCTTCCAGGGCTCTGTTCAAACACTAAAAATGCAAAATCCAGAAAATACTCTAGAAAACTGCAGCTAACTGCAGAATCCTAAAATGCCCAAAAAGGAGCTAGCTTTATGAAAGGATAAGCAACCATAACCACAGCCTTCACTGTCTGCTTTTGTGATCCTTCTTTCTCAGCCTCCAATTTAAAATAAACAAACAAAAAACCACAAATATCTCTTTTTAGAAAGTAAATTCATTCAAGAACTCAGCAGCAAGATATTAACTGCGCTGGCTTGGTAGGTAACTCTGTTAAGCCCTGGCTTGACTGATCAGATCATAATTTTTGTGTTACAGAAGGTGACAGAAATACAAACTGTGGAGAAATTACAGTTGCTCCAACAAAGAAACTCTGTGCAAGGACCAGTGCAGTGGTTACATGCATATTAAGAGTTTCTCTAAGAGCACTGCTGAAGCACAGGACTTAATAGGAAATTTCATTTTCAAATAATTGCTAGCTTCAAAAAGAGACATCCACTGGTCTCTGACAGGGTTGATTTTCTTTTTTTCTTATTTTTTCTTTTGATCTTCAAACTATTTAAAATACGCCTATCTCACTAAAGCTAGACTGCCACTAACATCATCCATATGCTTAAAGCAGGGTCCATGTTCCAAGCACTTTGCTGAGCTGGGACCTTGATTGCCAACCAGCAAACACTTGAAGCTAGTGTCTTCTCTTACTTAAACCCCCCCTACAAACAAATGAAAAACCCAAACAAAATCAAAACAAAAAAATCCATACCAAAAATGCCCTCAAAACTCAACCCAAAGTGATCTAATATTCTAAGTCTTGTAATTACTCCTTCTTAAAATGGAAACTGTCACCAAGTTACTCTTACACACTTCCATATGAAGATTTTTATTAGTAATTTATTAGTAATAATTAGTAATAGTGAGAATAGCTTTTCCATTCAGACAAAACCTTATACAGTGCTTTATTATAAACATTATTGTTAAGTCATGCTTATGCATAATTTCTGACTTACATTTTTCAGGTGGCGTTATTGTAATAGTCTGAGCTGTAAATTCTTCATCAAAATACCTGGTGTCTGTCTCAGATGTCACTTGTGGTTTAAAAGGAGGTACAAGCTGGAAGGCACCAAGAAACAAAATAAAATTACTATACCTCAAACGAGCCCAAATTACTACCAGGAAAACAATTAAGTTCTTTTCCCCTACACCTCAGACGAAACAAGTAGGTCTGCAGAGAGGAAACTGAGTCTCTGACTTCCAGTAAGGGACAGAAGCCATCAAAGTCAATTCCAAAACTACCAGTTCAGTATCCAGTTAATAGCACTACACAGCTAAATTCCAAATATCACTCTCACATGACTTGCAGATAAATTGAGCTGCATAAAGATAATTACCTAGAAACTCTTCAGGCCAATCTAATTACCACATAGCTGTGAGGCAAAGGCACCTCTAGATACTTCACTACAACTGGGTCGTATGAACTGCTAAAGCAAAAAAGGCTACACAGCATAATAAGCATGGTGGTTTGGCTGGGGGTTTTTTTGAGCGTAAAGACCTCCATCTGAACTTACCTTTAGAGGAAATTATGTGATGTGAAAATCAATTTTACATTTTTAAACAGGCCAGTTCATGCTTAGGTGAGTTCCTGCATCTACTCCTGCCTACTGCTTCCACAGTACAGGGTGGTATCACCCAACAGCAAATCACTATTATGTGCTTGCAGCACACAAGAAGGACAGACAGCCTTGCCTCTCTTTTGAACCAGTCTTGCTCTCCACCCTCTTCACCAGAACTGCCCATAAGCCACGGATTTTAACTGGAAGGCATATTGAGTATGGAATATCACACTGCATGGTGCCAGTCCAAAAATGATACAGCAATTTAGTATGTGTGATATTGCAAATGTGTGTGGGTGTGACACAAATGTGTGTGGGTGTGATGTGACAATGCTTTTGTTTGTACCTTGGAGTCCTTGGTGTTATGTCCTCATATGCAATTTAAAACACACACTGAGAATAGTGTATCGATTTTCCTTTCAATACAGCAGGTTATATTACAGGTCACTGATATTATCAGCTTGTGTGTGGTTTCCACTAGTTTCATGTCATCTCTCTCCTGAACTCCAGAACACTAACACCAAACAATTAATTTGTTCATTTGCCCCACAGCAAATGAAGTGGAAGTGCTTTTAAACTCCCTCCCTTCCCCCAGTTCTGTGCACTACATGCAGAGATGCACATATGAGGGTGCATACTAAGAGACCTATTTTATCTCATCCAAATGTTCAGTAACAGTGCAAGCAATTATTAAGCAAAACCAAATCTATCCCTTTCATATACTCAGTACAATAATTAATACTTTTACATAACTAAACTCAGTTTTCCCTTATATTTTCATGAATGGAAAACATACAAGAGCAGAGAGGGTTTTTTTAAGTAAAGATTTAAATGCTTAAAGAGCTAACATTTATGAACTCAATAATGGAAGAACCTTCCAAGTATAAATCCAGTTACATCCAATGTTAACAAAGTATTCTATTTCATTGCACAAATTCCTGTACTTTTTAAAAATTACTTTCGTATGCATCCTGCCTATCCCAAGGAATTCTGCACTATTAAAACAGATTTCCAAAGATGAACATCACTCCAGCAATGCAGCCACACAATTCCTAAGCACAGTTACTCCAGTGGAATATCCCACATCGCCATTTTTTTTCTCATTTTTCTCTTTCAAATACTCAAAAAGTCCAAATCCCTCCACACACACACACACACATATACTCTCCCCCCACCCCCCAAAAAACCCAAAATCCAAAAAACCCCAAACAAAACAAACAAAGAAGCAAAACCAAACCAAAAAAGCCCATACAAGATTACAGAAAGTCAAGCAATGTACTCTAGTCAAAGCCAAGCGTCCATCACATCTTTTTAAAAAGACATTTCCCCAGCAATAAACTTACTATGAAAAAAATCCCTAACAGGTTTATAACAATTTTGGTACTTCCCTGATTGGGATAGCTTTAACTGATGAGAAACAGAAAATGCCATTTCACAAAAATTTAAAAATTTTCATTTGAAAATAATAAAAATACAAGCTTAGGAAAAATTTCCTTGTTTCTCAAGTCAAGAACAAGAAACAATGTTTTTTCAATGGTGCAGCACACATCTCCAGCAGAACAAACTGCAGTGTTATGAAGTACAACAGAGACCTTTCATGATACAACTACTTTGTGAAGAGAAGCAGAAAGCACTTTGCAGTCTTCAACAACTGGGATTTAGATTGAAGTAATCAATGAAAAACAAAAGGTACTGCAAGGTAATATGTGGAGGGATATGTGGATGTGTAAATGGAGAGGAAAAAGAGAATGCATTAGATGACAAGTTTCTTCCTCAAAAACTCACTGACTACTGGCTTACTCAGGGCTTTTCTAACTTTATTTTTTATTAATCCACTGAAATGAACAGGCCTCACTACAACTTCAAATCACCTCCTTGTTCTCTCCATCTATCTGAAACAGTAATGGTTATGGAAAACACCGTGAAAACATTACTTTAGGAAGAGAACCACAGTACTAAATGACTTCTAAAGAACAAAAAATTGCAATAATAATTTAAATCAGGTATGAAAAGCACTATTAAAACGAAATTCATGATGTTGGTGCTCTAATTCAATGCTCAGTCAAGATGCTTATTAGACAACTGTTTATCAGTAACTCCCAAAGGTCAGCTGATGAAAATTTCAGTGATGACAAAAGTTCAGCTGTTTGGAGAAGTGAAACAAGTAGAAAACATGAAACTCTAGGCAGTAATGAGAAGGTAAGAGCCCAATACAAATTTATGTCAATGGTGGTTTAGGATTCATCCATCTTACAGCAGTATCTTCCATATCCTGAACATCAAAGGTAATTGGAAACTTCAGTGACTGTAGAAACAAACCATGTGGCTCTCCACAACAGTTTACACTGGTGTTTATCCAATCTGTACCCTCAAGTACCCCAACCATCCCCCACTGCCTTCGGAAAACAGTAGATGAGATTAGGACACACAGATACAACTCAAAAGAGAACAGCTGGAAAGTTTCTTAATTCTTTCCATATGCTTTGTCTCCTTCCTTCACAGCATCACCTCCACTGGCCCCGCTGTGAGGACAGTCAGAACTGGGGATCACTCCTTGCCATCTGTCCTACCTCACCTACATCAAACCAATGGGGCTAAAGTCTTGTGCACATCTCACTCCAGACTCCTAAGCTGACACCAAAGACACACCTTCCCTTTCCCAAGTAAATTCTTTCTCTGACCTCTAGGTAATTGTTGAAATATTCACAAGATGCACTCTGGGTTTTAACAGGAGGACCTTTAAAATAACTCATGTTAAGGAAGGAGGAACTGCCATGCAGAGCTTAGGCATCACCTCCAGAAGCAAAAGGGATAAATGCTCTAAGAGATCCTTCCCTAACAAGCTTTCAGACAAAGCTGAAGCACGGTATGGTGTAAATGACATGCAGGTGCACACAGAGAGACACGGTACTTCAACACCACACCCAAAAGACTGGGGACAGAACCATTCAACACAGATGTTTGCAAGCCATGTCACCAGGACACCATGCTGCAGAAACCTGGCAATCATCTTTCTGAAGGGGTGTCACCCTCGTCCATTAGTTGTCAGACTTTATTTAAAAACAGAAAGTAAAATGTCCACAAATTTCAGCTTTAATGAAACTCTTAGACAAATGAGGTGCAACTGCTGCAGAGATAAACACTTAAGATTGACACACCAGAAGCATCTCCATATATCCCAAGGGAGATTAAAGCTGAGGTTTACAGATAAAAACACCCAACATCAACTACCACTCTGATGATCACAACACAAAGATGCCACTCCACAGCCAATGACACTTCATGTTTGGTACCACAAGGAAAGAGTATCCAGGCACTATTGCCACAGCTATTCCCCATTTCTGACCTTAGAGGTCGGAATTCTGAGAGTGATGTAAGCACGTGAAGGCATACCTAGTGACCTGTGTGTGTTCAAAAGGAGTAAGGTGAGCTTTGTTAAGCACAGTCCTTGGCAGTCTGCAAGAGAATTGTGCTGCTCAGTCCTGGCTGCCAAGCTTTAGGACAGGATAATTTTCCGCCTCTAGTGGCCTGTGCAGATTCAGGAACACACTTCAACCAGACAGGGAACTGCACCTCCTGACAATTTACTTTAAGGACCAGAAATACAGATTTTTCTGAGTTTATGCATTACACACACACATATGCAGAGATATGTATGTATCTGTACAAATTAAGAAATAAAAGTCTAAACTTACTGTGAGTTAAGTGACTCAGTTGATGTTCAAGAGAAAAATCCAATTTCATATCCATCTGTCAAGATGAATCTGCCCTGGCCATTTCCAAGGCTTGATGTTACAAATGACAGCAAAAGCACTATCAAATTCTTAGTGTCTTCATTATCTCTAGTGAATGGCATCTCCATTTGGCATCCATCGAGAGCAATGTGTGAGAAACACCATAGTCTCTCCACAGTTCAAGTGCCAGGGAAGTTGCCACTCACCTCTTAGGGAAAGGAAGAAGGCAGATACAGCACCTGACTTCCAGGGACACCAAGGCTCGATTCCACACCTTGAACTTTCTCTCACTTACTGAACAATTACACAAACGCTTCAGTATGAGAGAAAATATGTAACTCTATTTTCCAAAAAATAATCATTTGTCTTGGTGTTGTAAAGGAAGTGGCTGAAGCTACTTCAAAGTACCCATGATGGCTGCCCAGTGAGCAGCTAGGAGCTGGGAACACCTCACAGACCCTGCATGTGGTGGTCCTAAGCAGCGGGAGGAGGAAGAGCTGTGAGTTCAGTGGTGGAAGGACACACCACACAAATCCACAGGGAAACAGGCTTCAGCAGAGGGGTTTGCCCCTGGGCAAACTGTTTCCCAAGTGATACAATGCTGTTATGGACAGAGAGAAACCAAAGACCCCCAGGACTACAGCAATGTAAGTTCAAGAATCAGACACATTTGTGTATATTTTCCTCCCTGTAAATTCAAGCAAGTGGGGGAAGGGTGGTAATCAACCTCTAGGTCTGCCCACAGATTTTAAAGTATCAGTGGAAACACAATGAAAAGATCACACTCGTTAGCAGCTTTCTGATCTTTTTACTACTTTGCCTGGCAACAACACAAAAACAACTAACGAGGGTGATTTCTGCAGGTTTTGTTGCAGTGCAGATAATTGTACAAAAATAGTATGACTCAAATGGCAACAGCCTAAAACCAAATGCTGGTATTTTCCTATTTCCCTCCTGCCCTTTCACTTCAAAATCTGATATACAAAAGAACCCAAATGTGCATGTAAGATCATAGTTATACTGCAGACTTTGCCAGGCCTGAACCCAGGGCTTCAATAACGGGATTTCATCATTTGCTGGTTTTCTGTCTTGAGGAAAACAAAGGTAGTCACAGCTGAAGGGTAAGGAAGAGCTTCTTGCAGCTGTCAGACTTCATGCTGAAAGTCACTGCCTTGCATGCTGAGACAGGTGCCGGCAGCAGAGCCAGGCATCCCAGCTCTCACCAGTACTGCCACTTGTCCCTGCTCCCTTCCTAGCAATAACAATTTAATTTGTTAGCACTCCCTAATTTGCTTCAGGAACAATCAGAGGTATTATCACAAATCAGAAGAGTGTAAATATATCTATATATCAACCCAAATTTCCATATGGTTTCTTTCTTCTTTCATCTATGTTATATGCAGAAGGAAAAACAGGCTTTGCTAAAAGGTCTGGACATCCTTTGCCATGAGGCCAATCAAGTGCTTCCAGCTTCAAGTCTGAAGACATCCCCAAATGTCTACCTTTTAATTAATGCCCATGTGGTTTTTGTTCAGACAAAGACCCTAAAAAAACATCTCACAACTTAAGAATATTTCTGCAACCCAAATAAAAATATGCTAATACAATTCTTAAATGAGAAACAGAGAAATTTCAAAAAGCTTCCTGATTCCAGCTAAAAATAAAACAAATATTTAGAAGTCTATGGGCTTTTGAAGTCTTCAGAGTTTGCCAAACTATTCAATTTCTCATACTCAGTCACAGAGATAAAAACTCATCAGGGCTGAGATGATCACAGGAAGAACCTGGCACAGGCTGCTCTCTTTCATATGCCCTCATGGTTTTTCTGCCAAAAATAAATACATCAGATCACAAATGCTAACTATTATACATTTTTCATTTAAAGGCAACGACCTTTCTCTGCTCTAGTGTGCCATACAATATTTTTTTTTATCATTGTGTAGCACCAAATGAGGTTAACTGGTTAGCAGTATCAGAAAGCTAATAATTCCATTTGATCATTTGGATCCATTTGACCCGACAGAGCTAATGTCGCATGAAATAGTGTACAGATAAATAATTCTGTCTCTAATCACATCAGCAGAGTGATAACCTAGTAAGTACAGAGATGCACTTAATGTCTAGTAAAAATGGTAAAATTAGAGGAACAGGAGCACAGTGTGCACATGTACAAAACTATACCAACTACTTGAAATACACATGATTTTTTGGTTTCCATTACTCTGAAAGTGAATTTCAGTTCTTTCACTGCTAACAGAAATATTCTCCTGAAATGCGGCCAGAAAATTACAATGTCATGGTGCATAAAACTCAGGCAAAATTACTGTGAAATATTTTTACTATGCAAATAATTATATTCACTCTCAATGCCATCAAGTGACCCTACTACTGAAGACTCTACTACTAACAATAAACAGAAACAGAAGCAAACACAGAATAAACCTATTTGAAAATCAATTTGTTTGATGCTCTGAGTTATTTTAGAATACCAAAATACCTCAACAATATTCATAAGCATTCCAATACACATGCTCCATGAAAGTTCATTAACATTGTCATCCATTTGTGGTTTATATTTCAGAGCACAGCCTTACACTCTGCACACTTCAGAACCTGTAAGACTGCACGTGGAACAACTGGATATTTTAACCAACCAGACAAATGGCTTTGTAAGGAACAAAAAAACTATTTTTTAATTAAACAGGAAAACATATTGTCAGAAGTAATTTTCATGAGTTATTCTTCCATAGAGAACACACTGTGGTCCAATACTGCACAAAAGCAATTCCCATGATCCTTGAAGTTAACTGTTCAACTGAGGAAATTCAACTGGTTCTTTTACTAGGAGATCTAGTTTCTCAAAGCAACAGTGGCCAGAGTAAATAGAGACAGACTACAGTTCCTGCAGTTATAATGATCCAAGAAGCCATATGCTTCCATGAGCATCAAAGCAAAGTGTCAGCATTTATATATACACACCTATTTCTATGGGTTTTTTTTAAATCTGCTAAATGCCTCCTTTTATTTTAATGGCTCAGAAAAAGATCTTGGCTGAAGGACATTTGCCATGTTCATCTGGAGAGAATCAGAATGCATACAATTAAGAGTATCTATATATTCTTAGCTAAATATGATGCTGAACACAGTGTAGAATTGAAGGCTCTATTTCTAATGTAAGATAATTAAGAAATCTTTTTCAAGGGAGCAAGAATAATGTAACAGCTTTTTATCCCCTCTCACCCACTCCTAGCACATTGCAATCCAATTGATTTTAGCGTTTGGGGGTTTTTCACTCTAGGAAGGTCCTCATCTTGTATTTTTAGATTTTATCCTCCAAGTGCTTCTCTACAGTGTCCTTACATAACCAACCAATGGCTGAGCTCATAAAGTAACCTGATTAATATACTTGCTCTGATTATTTATTGTAGAGTTTCCTGAAACCTTGTGATACTGCCAGGAAAAAAAAAAAAAATCACACTTATATCAAGTAACTTCAGAGTACCATATTTTGTATCACCATATACAGGCTTCTATTTCAATTCCGGTATTTGTCAGAGAAGCACCACACCAACAACCACACATTTTTAAATTCCAGTTCGACAACTGAAAAAACAGTTTGTATCATTGACATTGTAGCATAAACATATTCTGCTCAGTCGTATGTCTTCCATTTTCCTTTTATTTGAACAAAGCAAAAAAAGTAGGAAAAAAACCTATCTTTTAAAATTACACAGCTCAACTGGCAGATTAACAACGTAAAACAGTTGGGGGAAAAATGAAAAGTCTTTATCAAAATAGAAAGGGTTTATAGCAACAAGTAAATTCTTACAGAAATACTAAGATAAAATCATTTTCTGTATATAAAACAACTTAACTGGAATTGAGTTTCACTACTGAGTAAGATAAATTCATTTTCTAAAATCATTCCCAAAGCGTTGATCATTACAGGAAGAGGACTGGGTTTAGAGAAAGCTGTTCCAATTGAATTCCCAGCCCTCTCTTTCTCCACAAGCTGTTTTTGCTCAGTCTTTTAATGCTATTTTAATTTTCTTAGCTACCTTTTTAAAAAATAAGTTTGAAAAAGGTTTCTACTCACATACAAACAATCAGAAAGTAGATTTTTTGCTATGAGTTCCTTCCAATCACTTAATTTCCCTTTTTCATAAAACAACTTTTCAATAAAAGGCAGAAATAAAAAGACAATTCAGGATAAGCTTATATTACATTTTTCCCGTTATCTCGAACCATATACTTTTCTCTTGAATGCCCAGAAATAAAAAAGGAAAGGAAAAAATTTGGACATTTACATAATAGAAGAAAAATCTTTGCTGAGTTTAGGTTGGTGTGCAACATTTCTTTCTGGTGAACTGACAAATTATTACTGAAAACCCAAAGATTAAGTAGGCACACCTTGTTCAGAATAATTATTCATTTGTATTAACACAAAAAAGTTGCAGAGAAAAAATTAACTCCAGAGAACAGCAGTCCTATAAGTTGAAAGCACCTTGCAGAAGCCAGATTATTCAATGTCATATAAAGACATACCTTTTTATCATATACATCTTGCCAGTTTACTCCAGCAAAGAAACTATGACGCATGATTTCTTTTGCATCATCTGGGCCTCCACCAAGTCTAAAGAGTGTGAGGAAAAAAAATACACATTAAACAAGCATTCTTACAGGGAGATCAAGTTATTGTTAAAGTTGGAAAAATGACCATTTCTTTTTGACTATCTGGGAACAATTCTTACCCATTTAATATGTAATTTTCACCCTATTAATATGAATTCTAGTGATCTTGAGAGAACATGTGATAGCAGAAGTATCCATGCCACTGTCTATTCTATTTGATTGTTCCAACTATACTGTTTGTTACTGCCCATGATAAGGGTTTTTTTTAGTAATTCATAATCTTAAAATCATACTGAAGTTTACTTTTCTTCAAGCACCAGCTAACGTTCTGGCACTATTAAAAATCCAAACCAACCCAATAATGCTGAAATAAAATTTTGCCAAGGAGGTGCTAGGCATTGAATCAGTAATGACTTGCACATCATTTTTATACAGTGTTCACTGCTGTTGCATCTGGGTGCTGTAACAATTAACCAATTACCATAAAATAGTCTCAATCTGAGTCAATTAGTATAAATTAATAAATTGTATGCCTGCTGAGAAGGTTATTTAAAGGCCATTGTAAATAACCACACTATTCACTGTGGCCCATAGCTTGCCAAAGCCACACTCAGTCTGTTAAACCATCCTAGCAAGTTAATTTCGCCTACTTTGGGTGAACTTGCCCAAGGCGATTTGAAGCTACAGAAGAGGCCACTGCTGTCAAAAGAGGAGGATCCCTGCCCATACCTCTCCTCTCCCACTTGCATCTATAGCATCCATCCCAGATGATGACTGAGCAGAGTGAGCCCGCTAACCTGGAAAACAGCTAGGAGTGGAGGGGAGAAAACTGGCAATTTTTTGTTGCATTAGCAAGTCCAGTTTGACTCAACAAGTTTAGTGAGTTTCCTTGAGCTGCTGCTGTTGATCGAGAGAAACCACACATCCAGTGATGGGAACCTCTGCCCTTTTCAGCAGCACATTGACTTTCAGTACTGCTCAGCTCTCATCTAACTTCTCCCTGAGACTGCTATCCCACTGCCCTAGCAGAAGGAAGCTGCAGCAGAAAAAAGCAAGCTAATCTTAACTGAACAAGCAGACCATATGTGTTAAATATTAACATGAAGAGTGACATCGTTTGTGTTTCATTAAAAGGAACTGCTAAAGATAGAAAGACAAATTTTAAAAGCAATCTTTTAAGTAAGATAAATTCCTCTCTAAAACATTTATCGTAAGGAAAAACAATTTCCACGACCAAGAAAGAAACATCTGTATTGGTATTGCCCCGCTGCCAAATTACTAAAATATTCTGGACTGCTACATTAGTCTTGTAATGACTGAGTGTAAAGTTATTCTAATCTCCAAGCTGCATTCCTCCTTGTTTCTGAACTACTCCTTGTAAAATTCTCCACATCTTGGCAAAGCATGGCAGTTAGCCTGTGGTGTCCAAAGTTCTCACAGTACCATCCCTTCTAGCTGCTCACAAAAAGCTGAGTTGCTGTTAAACAATATGCTCCCACCCTATTTAGCATTAGCTAGCACAAGAACTTGAATAGAAATAAGCCTGTAAATATAAGTCTATAATGAACACTACCATCTGCAAAGATTAATCACAAGAAAGCATCTTTTGAGTTCTAAAGGTTAATGTATTTGGTGGGTCAGATTGCTTGGAGGTTAAAATACACTAGGAGTTGCTACAGAACCAAAGTTTTACTCTCCTTGCCATGTATTTGGCTGGTTGGTCACAGCTGGTTTGTAGTGCATACAGTAAATGTAGTTAGAGCAGAGGGGCCGACCACTTGTGCTGTCCTGGCTGTGGCATCCAGGCAAATCCCCTGAAGGGACAGGACAACCCATTCTGCTCTGAGTGCCTGCAGTAAATGCTCACTACTGAAAACTTCTTGAGAACAACCAGAGGATGAAGGAGGACTAAAGAAGAGAGACAAGACAGAGAATGTCTGACGCCCCTAAAACATGTCAAGAGACTTAAAAGAATGACAGAGGTATTGGGGAGGGAAAAGGTACCTACAGACAAATCCCACTGATTTACAAAGACAAGGGATTTGTTTTAGACTCACAGAGGGCTGGACACTGCTGGTCCAGTGCTGGAACCACTGGAAAATGGCTCTCCTAGGCAACACTCCAGGGGGAAAAGCCCCCCACAAAAGGGCACAGACAACAGCTGGGTGATACTTGCTTTCAAACCACTCTATTTAAATTTCACTCAGAAGTTGTATTCTTTAACAAGTTTCTAATTTACATGGTCTAATATATAATTTATTTATGTGCCCTAATAAAATACAGGTGTGGCTGTCTACATGTCTTCTGCCATGATCAGGAAGTACAAGTTCTGTAGTCCCTATGAGGCACCACAGTCAACTCAGGGTTAAGTCATACTGGGAAAAAAAACTGAGAATTTTCCCTTTGCTCAAGTACACATTCCAAACATAAATATACCCCTGTATTTGCTGTGAATGATTAAAAAAATTTCTCCTCCATTCTGTAAATCATTGCTGCACTGGAAAAGTGGAAATCTGAGACTGTATTGCACCTTCCCGCGATTGAAAGGTCCTTCAGTCAGGAAGGCAAGGCACCACTGACCTATTTTTACATTACCCAGAACAATTAGAGTATATATCATGCCTGTACACCCAATTAATTTCACTTACCGCTTATTTGGATCCTTTATTAGTAGGCCTGATAATAATGATTTTGCATCTGCAGACAGAGTTCGAGGGAATTTTATGTCCTCCATTAGTATCAGTTCAAATAGTTTCTCATGATCTTGGTTGTAGAATGGCAATCTTCCACACATCATTTCATACATGACAACTCCTAATCCCCACCAGTCCACTGCACGACCATAGTCATTATCTTCTAACACCTGAGACAGAAACCAAAAGCATCTGTAAGATACACACTATTTCATACACAATCACTGAGGTCTGTTTGATGCACCTCTACACAAATGTGTTTCTGAGACTTTATTTTGCACAGTGCGCTACAAGGACTCCCAGAATCTGACTCAATACCTGCAACTGCAGCACTGACTCACACACCTGAGCTCACTGAAATTCCAGGCATACCACAGACTGCACGGATCAAAGCAAACTAAGATATTGAGAATGACCTGCTCAAAATTATCATGACTGTATTTTTCCCCTTTCCTATGTCATCTACCATCACATTTACATCACATACAGCTTTCAAAAGAGACACTATCAATGGGTACTAATGCCTTGGTTAGAAGTGGTGAAGCGCCTCTTTGCCCACTCACTTCCTTTCTCTTACACCGTCTGTCCAAAGTCTCCAATTAAGTACCACCTAAATCTTACTAAGATATGTTTAGTTTCTTTATGATCTTTGTTTATATCAGAAGTCCCCAAAGCCTTTCTCCTAACAGTTCCATTGCATTCCATTAAATAGTCCTAAACTGTGCCAGTGCAAAAAAAATATGACGTTTATATGATACTATGCTTACTGTGATACTATGCTCATAGGATATTATTTTACCACAGAAATGTGATAAAGTTGATATAATTTGTTGGCATAGTGCCTCCAATGTCATGCATCTAAAAACAACCCTTCTCCCATGCAGCCCCAGAGAACTGCAATAAAGAGTCTAAGCAAGTGTGTCTTGACCTTAATACAGCTTCATATTAAATTGCAGAAATGGAGACAGCCTAGGAGCAACATATACACAAAATGAAACCATAAACAGTAAGGAAAGTGAAGGCTACTAAATACATAGGTCCAGTTTCTGTGAATTTCCAGTAGATCGTGCCCTTTCATTCAAAATATGAAACGGACGTTAATAAACATTAAAACAGAAGGAACTGCAACTGTATTTGCCAAGGTGCCAATATTTCCTACAGAAAGATCTATTAAAAAAAACTTAAAACAAGAAATTAGACTTAAATAATAAACAGGCAGAAAGAGCAAAGAAATGCAACAAATAAAGTATATTTATAAAGAATTAAATAATTCTCTATATAGAATTGTTACTGTATCAATGGAAGGCAAGTTCTGAAAGGCAGCACCATACAACTAATTTTTTTAAGAGAACCCAAACCAACAACAAACTAGTTAACAGAAAATAAAATACTTTTTACAATACACAGACACATGCAATCTCCATCATGAAGAGCTCATCCAGATTTGAACCGTAAACATACAGTCCTTTAGATACATGGGAGTCAAAATCTGGTGATACGTAGTAAAACCTTCAGACTTTAATGAAATACGCAACCTCTAAAAGATCAGAAGTAACTTTTATCCATGAGTACATTACCTTGCAACTGTCTACAGTCCTCACCTGCCTGGGGATGCTAAGTGGCTGTGGCCACATCACAGGACACAGGAACTACCCTGGCCAGCCCTGATGAGAGGTGTTGAGCTCATTTATTTGCTTCTCTTTTTCCACTAAATCCAAACCTGCTCTGAAGTATCTGGTACATCCTATTAGCAGAAACAACATGCAGTCTGATGCAGTATGGCAATTTTGGAAATTCCACAGTAATTAATGCATTCATACTCCTAGTGTTCACTGTCCTTAAGGATTAGTAGCAGAAACATGATGAAAAGAAGTATATTAAAAATCCCTCTTGTGTATATAAGATTTAAAAAATCATAAATATTAACACATTAACACATACTATTTACAACTGTGCCAAAACAAACAGACTCCCTGATATTTCCAAATAGAGGGTGAAATTTTGGAGAGTGAAAAATTCAACAAATTATCTGAATAAGTACATATGACAAAACTAACTAAAATAACTCCCACATTTTAAAATTAATTAAATGTTTTATGAGTTTGAGCATATTGCAAGCTATTTGCTGAAAAACTGTATATGAAATCTGTGACACTTGTCTTTAAATCACCATTTCTCCTGTCACAGAATAAAGACATATATTTTACTACTACATCTAATAGCACTGTTACTTTGTCTCTCGTCTGTACAGTTAGCTACTGCTTTCTTTTGAAGGCAGCAAAATAAATAAAACTGTGAGACGGCAGTACATTCTTTTTACAATTAAGTTGAGGTGAGGTTTGCATGTGTGATTCATTTTTATAAACAAGGCAATGGGAAAATAAAACATAATTCTCTGAACAAGGCAGATCATACGGCCAGTAGCTAAAGCAAACTGTATTTGTGGCTTTACGCAATTTATGCAGGACTTTACCTAATAATAATAAAAAGTATGAACAACCTTTTGCTGCATTCCCACAACAGCAACAAAACAGTGGTACAAAGAAAGAGCCAAATGTGATTTTTTAACCTCTTTTTACATAAAATCATAAAAAAGCATAAAAGCTGGATTAACTGCCTCCCAAACCCGCATATCACCAGCCGGGTTCTCATCCCCAGCTGGCAAAACTGGCAACTCTTTATTTTTGTTTAAACACCTGGTTTACAGCCAGCCAGACAAGCAAGAGCATCAAAAGGGTTTCATTTAGGCAAAAGGAAAACAGTCTGAAAATAGTGTAAATAAAGCAAAATGTGTATCTACTTATTTTAATATAAATGTAATAAAACTGTGCATAATGCATTCACAGTGAAGACACCATTGTTCTCTCCTTTAAGTTATTTCTAGTCCTCATGGTGTTAAGAAACTCCAGAATTTGTGACAAATCAATGGAAGTGAAGTACTGGAGCCCAGCAGCTCCTACAACCAATCTATGCAATTAGGGCAGGCATGAGAACATGTCTATACACACTCCCCTAGCACTACAGAATCCTTTCCAAACAGTCCTTGGATTTGAGGGATTTGTTTTTAATTACACTGAACATAGGTCAAGCAAGCTTCAACTCAGTGCTAAAATGAACATGACACACAGCTGCAGGATTTGTACCTATGAATAATTCAATCTTTTGCCTACCATGAAGTGGATATCTACTTTTAGAAACGCCTCCTTTGGTTGTGAGAACTAATACTGCTGTCTCAGCAGTATTTGTGGGATATTCTTGTGTATGTGGGGCACTAGCCTAAGCACCCAGACAGACACAGATACTCTGGAAAGTCTGATCTCTTGGACTTTGTACACTGCTCTTAATAGCTGCCTCCATCAGCCAATTCATGCCCTTTATTACAAGGGCCCACAAGCCTATATTTAAGCAAATACCCCATCCTAACAACCCAGTCCCTCCAAGGTCACAGCAGAAAAGGCAGTAAACCATCATAGAGAGCACAAGCTCAACCAGTCTGGTATCTGTTGCAAAACAACGTACTAATATTTTCTAGGAGTACAACACAGAAGGATCACACAGAACTCATGAGCTCAGAAAGAGCCTCCACACTGAGTACATACTCAAGTCAGGTAGATTTTCGTAAAACAAAGATGACTTTACATGCTTTTTGGTTTAGTTAGATCATTCAGATATATGACTTCCCTTCCTTCATCTGCTTCACATACACTGGGTGCCACCTTGTCAAGATCTAGGTGAGGTTTTAGGCGACAAGAGCTCCAGCACAATGCGAGTTCAGTGTGTGGACAGCATTTATAGTAACTCATTTATAGTATAGTACAGTAACCCTCACATCATCACAGTACCCAAGCAACTTCCCAACACTAAGGCAGAACACGGACTGACTGCAGTTCTAGATGGTAACACAGACCATGGAAAATGAAACTCAAAAAATTACTATCACCTTTATTTCTTGAAGGAATCTTACCCAATTTGACTTCAGGGCTCTAGTTCAACAACTGCTTCTTTCAGGGGCAGTGCCAGCCTATTTCAGGCTGTTGTTTCTGTTCTCTCACCACAGCTTCCCTTACCCTGCCAAAACTATGCAACACACTACATAAGAGAGTAGAAAAAAAATGGGGGGAAAAGTTTCAGCTTGGATTATTTTTCACCTGAATGGAGTTCTCTGACCTAAGCCACCCAATTGCCATGTGAACAGTTGCAGTAGCACAAGTGAGAATACCAGGGCAGGCAGCATCAGACATGGCATTGCTGCAGACAGAAATGCTTGTCAAACCCTACCCCAAAGTTACACCACTGATTACGCCAGGTGTTCCTGACCATCCAGACTGCTGGAACAGCTGTGCTCACTTAATGGGAAGATTAAGGCTCCGCTTCCCTTCCCAACCTGCACTCCTGTAAAGCACTCCAAAGGGTTCCAGAGCAGGCATTCACTCATTGCCGCACTGAAACCTCCACGCGTTTGACGGGCATTGTTGTTCCTCTAAAACTTACACCTACACCTGCAGTACCAGGACACAGCCTGGGTTTATAGGGATGCTTTTAAAACCACTACAGAGGTGCCACTGAAGTTTGTATTTTCCACTCATATAAATATGCCAAAGGGGAAGTAACATACACACTTTCTAAGCAAGAAACATCAGCCATCTGTAGGTACTTCAGTGCTTTTATGGATGTTTTAGCAGCACTGGACAAACATTATAGTTTCAGCTCAGGAGAGCTATTTATTTACCTTAAAATTTTCATTTATTTTGTGGTTAAAAGGAAACTCAACTGTTTTTTAAATTTACTGAGACAGCAGGAATAGCGAACTTTAACAACGGAAAACAAAGTATACTCTAGTGATTCCATTATCTCTGCACACTTTGGGGTTTCTGGAAAGTATTACTAGCAATGACCAACTATACAATGGGACAGTACTTTGTACACAGAGCAAACACCATAAAGCCCTATATACAAAATAAAAAAATCAAATTCACAGACCTAACTTTTCCTTTGTGATGACTAAGACAACAGAAACACACTGCAGGGCTGCTAAGATCACAGTAATTCAATTGTGTTTTTCCCTCACACAGAATAAGTCATTTTGCNAAAAAAAAAAAAAAGGCAATCTTCGCAAACTATTCCCCATTGCTGAAAAATTCACTGTCTCAGACGTGAATAAAAGGTTGTTAGAACCACTGGAAGTTTTCTCTGGAAAATGAAATCCACTGAAAAGACTCTCTACTTCACCAGTAGTTGTAGATACTAATCTTTAGGTTTATTAGTCAGTACATCTCCAGGTGTCATTGGCTTTATGCATGTCACTCCTTTAAGAGCCTAACATGCAGTCCACAGAATGTGACGTCCATTTAATTTTATGGTGAAAACCAGTGAAAAGATATCTGTTATTATTTTTATTGCTTCAGTAGCTAGAGCTGAAAAGTTTTTTGAAGACAACTGCTTGAGACACATCTGCAAACTCCTGTTCACAGGGGTTTGGTTCACAGACAACTAAATGCCAAAGAGAAGTCAGTATGTGCACAGACAAGGCTTTTACAAGTTCCTGTGAAAATAATTTCTTTTAGGAGGTGAGCCAGCAAGTACAGACTGTGACCATCTTAACTCGGTGATGTACTTCCCCTTGCCTTCAGTGGAACTAGGATTCTCTGATACTTCACTCACCACAGAACACTGAATAAGGTGTGAATACCTTAGACACAAACTGAGCTGAATGTAGAAAATCCTGTCTTGAAACATAACATCCCTGATGAGTATCCTCTGAAGATCTTTGGTCGCACAGCAGAAATGCACACAATCAAGAACTGTGTTTCCCACAGACCTCTAAATGGTAGTTAACTGTTGTAACATGGACTCTGCAAACACAGACAAATTTAGCAATAACCTTGAGCATGAAAGGCTTTGTAAAAGTCATTGTCAATTCTCTACAAAGGTTTGTCAGCATTGGGTTTTATCTTTACAAGAACAGTATCAAAGCATTGGACTCATACATTGTGTTGGATGACCAAGGCAAATTATTGGAAAAGCAATAACATTTTTGCCCTAATTATGGTTTCCCTTAATCCATTAGATAGAGACCTTCAGATAGGACATTACAAGTAGCTTGTTGCTCAATCAATAATTTTGACAGAACAGATGGGAAAATATTTAAACATCTAAACAAACTGTCTGCACACCTATGTTGTGAAAGAAAACTGAGAACTTGGATACACCAATGTACTGTTAATTTAGGGGGGAAAAAACCCTGTTTTCAATTAACCTTACAGTTCAGGTGGAGTGTATGTTCCTTAAGCATTCCTGATAACTCTTCACACATTTTTATTGCTACAGTTGTTGGTCTGCTAACAAATATTCATCCATGTATTATTCAACAAAAGTTTTAAAATGTATTTGCTAGAACTTTCTAGCAATTGCAACGAGAAAGTTAATAATCTAACACTAGTGAACAAAGGTAACAGGCACTTCTTTATAGATATGGACTTTTATCCAGATGTATGAATATCCATCCTGCAGAAGAGTATGGTTGCCAAGTATTACACAATTTAATTACTGTAATTATGGTATGAAGAGTGGAAGTGTTGCTGTGTCAATAGTAAAAAGAACACTTGAATGAATACTCACTGGTTTTATTATACATGGCTGAAAAGAAAATGTCAAGGATAGAGATATCCCAGGAAAAGGATAGCTGAGATTTTCCACTGCTCTGATTTTTTGCAGGTAGTTTTTCCTCCATTGTGTATATACATTGCACTGTTTTACTTCTGTAAACTATCTTCCCAATACATTTTGTACTTGAGATTTTGCCCATTTACCTACCTTTTTGTTATGTAACCTTAACAAAGAAATAGACAGCTGATTTATTATTTGTTGACACGTGCATCAAAAGTGGTATATTCTGATACAAGTGTGAATTAAGGGTAAAGAGCATGCAATACTAATGAATGCATTTAACTTCCTAAAAGAGACAGACTTCAGTAGAATTCAAAATCTAATGAAAAAAAAAAAGTATTCTAACTGAGGGCTAGCCATGGCAAAAAGAAAAAAATTATTTCAGTCACCAGAAAGATGGCACTTGCCTCTCACAACTCTACCATTAGAAGAAAAACTGCAGACCTGTTTATATCTGTATTATTTATCACTGCACTAGTAGTAGTCTCTGAAACTGTTGTAAGATGCACTGTTGTAAGATGCAAGATGTATAAGAAGTAATAATGATAATACTGTGATCTTTTTTTCCTGGTTGCTCATTCTTCCTGAAATTATTTTGAATATTTACTGATGTTACAGCATTTGTTCAGCTTTTGTTTATGCTTTATTACTCTCAAAAAAAAACCTAAAGGCTTCTGCTGAGATGGAAATAATGCTTGCAATGATTAAATGAAAGTTAATGAAAAAAGATTCAAACATTATTGAGACAGTCTTTCCAAGAATTGTCATACTTCTTTATGTTTTACAAAAAATGTGCATTTTATTAGAAAAATGCTCAGCTTTTAAAGTACTGGTATGAATACAAGACTTCATTTATGGGCAGTGTCAAGCTAATCTCTTTTCTAGTCTTTCGTTTGTTTTATTATTTTTGCATATTTGTTACATCTTTCCCCTTGAGAAGACTGATACTGCATGTGGACAATTGTTTTTTGTGTCTGGTGAGATTAACCAGATAGCATGAACATTCAAATTCTTGTTACATTATTATCTGACTTCAGGAGAAAGTCTAACTCTTCTGCTAATTTATCTGTTGTTTCAGCAACTCTGCTGTATGTGTAACTGAGCAATGGTTTCCTACCCTCATCCGAATGCTCCCCATCTTTTCATCTTGATACTGGTTATTGCCAATAAAGGATGCTCTGCTCTGGATACCCTGACTTGTCCACATTTCATCATGTTCATCTCAAGGGCCCGTCAGCAACACCAGGCTGATAAATTCAAATCACCAGCATTTTTTGATGACTTAGGAGCATATGATAAAAGGCTGTGGAACACTAAAACATAGTAAGTGATGACCAAACAGAAAAAAGCCCATATCTTAATTTCCATGAGATACTAGCATTTCAAGATAAAATAATGTCTTGCATTTCTATTTCCTTACAACGTAAAAAAAATTAATCTGGCACTTGTACTTCTAGCGTAAAGAGAAAGTTCCATATTGCGAATCCCAAAAATCAGAAGGGAAAATATTTTTGGGCATGGATGCTATTCCTCCTCACCCCCCTCCACTGGTCCTCACCCAGAACTAAAATGTAGCCAAATATACAGCAGACAGCTGTTCAAGAGCACATGCCAGCACTAAACCACATTTCCACAGGTAAAATCAATTCTATTGTGCCTCTGCTAAAAATCAGATTATGAGTGGAGCATCTAGGTAAACATAGAGTAAACAAACTTCAACTGTCCTTTTGAAGCCAGAAGAAAATCAGTTAAGCAAAACACAACAGCATAACTACAGTGTTCAGGTACTGAGCAACTACTAACTCTACCTTCAGGAAAATGAGTACTGGTTATCAGAACTTGGGGCTTTTCAGTTTTAAGCAAAAGCCAACAACCAAAAGCAAAGCACTCTGCCTCACCAGGAAACAGCAGTGTCTCGTACGACAATTTAAGACAAACACTACTCAAATACAAATAGAAAAAATAATTATGACATCAGTGTTAGCAGAAGACAATTAACATTCGTCAGATTAGATACTTTTTATTTTATGAAGTAAAATCTATCGCTGAAATTTTTTTAAAGGCATTTTTAATTTTTTTTACATAACCCAATATATATGAATGTTAAGACTCCATTACACTAATGCAAATGAATAAAGAAATCTTCAACAGTCATAGTAGGGTAAGTCATTGGATGTGGTGGCTCACACAAAAGATTTTTTTTGTTGTTGATTATACTTTCTCTACTTACATAGCTTTACATTTGCCTATACGACAAAGAAGTAATGCTGCCTGTTACAGATTAGCTCCAGTCATACAGATATCCTCATTACATACGTAATTTATGCACCATTACAATAAGAGGGTTAGAATCTTTTTGTGACACCAGAGAAAAAAATATTATCACAACCTGCAACGCTAACAATGTATTACTATAAAGAAAAAGCCTTTTGACAGCATTCTTTGAGTATGGAACACAATTGATTTGAATGCATCATTTTAAAAGAAAGAAAGAATACAACTACCAGCTTTGCAAGTCTCTGGCTGATAAAAACTAACGTTCTAGCCTTGGACAAAACAACACTATACAACATACTTTCCTAAATATATACCGAACACTCTTAAGTTCCATTTCTTTTTATCAGTGAAGCGTTTATGGATTTCTTTGGTTGAGTTTTGGTTTTTTTTCGGGGGTGTAAGGGGGTGCACGCTATTTTGTTCATTCTAACTTGGCGATCAAAGAATTTTTATTTTTACACTATTACAGAAGTGCATTTTTCTAGGTTTCCAAAACCACCTTATTCAACCTTCCCCATCTGTCACCATCTGCTTCTTTTTAGCATGTACTTTTTGTGTGATCACATAAGCATGTGAAAAATAACTAACATTCAGATGATTGTCTGCTGGTACATTTGAGGACTGGGCATAATAAAAGTGAACTGCCAAAACGCACTTAACACTTCTAATTTTGTTGGGTCTTGCATGTAAGCTACATTTGATTTTCAAACTGTTTTACAGTTGGAAAGTTGATCAGGTACTCTAACTCAACAGTAAAACAGACTACATAATTAGCTCAGCACTAAAAAGATTATATTCAAAGGGAGGAACAAAACCCAGAAATATATCCACACGAGTTCACACATCCATCTTGACTGAGTCTGTCTGCACTATGTTGCCTGAGGCACAGGATGAGATGCTACAAGCAGCCTACTTCTGGACAGTCACCACCTGTGTCTTCCTTCCAAGCTACCCAGGGCAAGGAATAAAGGACTCTCATATTTACAAGCACGTAAGAAATCTCACAGAAATGCTTGGAGAAACAAAGACACTAAAGTCAAGGGTAGAAATGCATGGAAATAAAATGCAATTCCTTAACAATGCAGTGGCTTCTAATTCTAGGTGAAAAGTAATTGAAAAATATCATTGAGGCACAAAAGCTGAATGATGGAGGTATCTGTTTCCAGGACTCTATCACGCTCGACACACCCTTTCTGATTGTCAATGCACTTCTTAGTACAGTTTTAACATGAAAAGAACAAAACTAGAGTAAAGCTAGAGAACAAAACTTACCTCCAACCCTCCAAAAATACAGCTGACTCACTTAAAGAGAATTTCATACACAAAATTATTTCTACCTTTTTGGAGCACCACCACTACAGGCCTTTCAGGTCTTTAGCAAAACCATAATGAACCAGAATACCAGCATGTTTTTATTAATGCAGACAATTTGGTGGAGTGTTTGCTTAACCTTTCTCTAAAGAAAGAATTAACAGAAGTGCATAAAATAAAAAGAAGCACAATAACAACAGGAAACAAATAAACCCTAACAATCAATATTCATTACTGCTCACCAGATGAAAGGAAGTATGAGCGAGAACTTGCCATCTAGAGCATGATAGAAGACCAAGCCCAACAAAGTTTCTTTTCCACTGTCTCCCTTCACAGTCATTTTCCAACTCTTAGGAGGTCATACTGGTCTTAAAACCTTGTGAATGCATACGTCACGTCACAGCATCTAATCAGCAGCTTTCCCTTAATTTGTGCCATTTTCCACAAATTCCCCTTTCCATCCAGTAATTCTAAAGGTGGAAAATAATGACACATACCTACTATTTATACAAAAGTTGCATAGCATTTAAAAAAGCACATTACTTTGATGTCTCAATTATCCTTAAATTCCAATGAAATTTAAAGGGAAAGGAGATTAAAAGGAAACTGAGTAAGCCATGATAAAAATTATTTTTTCCTTCAGTTCCCCTATATTCCTATCAAAAAACTCTTCAGCAAGCTTCTCTTAATTTTCAAGCTGCTCATCAAATTCTGCTACCATTTGTGTTTCTCTGCAACACATTCCATTAGTTTTTAAGAGAAAGCTAAAAAAAAAAAAAAAAACCAAAAAAAAACCCCACAACATAATTGTCTTTAGTCCAAACTCTCTTTCCTGCCCAAAATCACATTTTCCCCCATAAGAAAAACCTAATTTCAATTCATATCAGATGAGCTATGCAGTAGATCATCATATTCTCAGTCCAAAAAATTACGAGACTGCCTTTGGCAAATGTCCTGATCCAATTCAAGCAAGTGTTAAAAGAATTAATAAATATATAGTTGCATGAGTGACAAAATGCTTTTTCTGAGTCTCTCAACTTTTTATAATCTGTATATACCACTAAATTCTTAGAAAATTCAGCTTCAATTCCTACAAACATGGGAAGAGTGTGTTTTTTTCTTGCTACAAATATGACTGCAGTACAGGGTACCACACTTTCCCTTGCTGAAATTCACTGAACTTCCACAGCCAGGTTCTAGATTTATCAAAGTCAGATCTTTCCCAAAAAGAAAAGCTGGGAGTAAGAAATCAAGTGAAATTTGAGAAGAGACAGCATTGGCTTCTTGATAAAAGAGTTATATCACTTCTTTGAGATAAAACTTAGAGAAATAATTGATTACACATGATCTTTCTCACTCCCCATTTTAAAAGAAAGATCACAAAAAAAATACCAGCAAAACAAGCATTGTGGAATTGATCTTTACATTTTGATCATGTTCACTGGTCTTCTCTTACAATAAGTTTAAGACACACATCTTCTCTTGCCTATGGATAAAGGCTATGAATCTGCTCTGGTCTTATTTATTGTCACATAACTTTAAGTGATAGTAACTTCATAAACTACATCGAAATAGTTTGCCTTTTTTTAAACAAAAAGCAACTTTTTATAGGAATGCATCCATCTAATCTGTACATATTTATCCATCTAATCTGTACTTTTATGTTAATAAAACATAATGATTTTCTACCATTTTCCCTTCATTAGAATACACCTACCTATCATTGATCATCTCCATCTTTGAAGAGTGCTTTGAATGATGTCCATGAAGTCACTTACAGACTTGTTCATAGTCAAAACAACTTCTCTCAAGTTATTAAAAAGATTAAAAGCTTCAAAAGGAATTTCTGGTACTAAAAACTTGTCTCTCCTGGGACACCAAAATTTAGTACCACATTGGCTGTTCTCCCATAATGAAGACTGTCCACTTAATCTTAAGAATTTGAACTAAAATGCAGAGATCCAGAAACTGTAGTCTCATCTATGAAAACACTCTCATGAGTTATCAGGACCAAAAGAACTTCCATTTCTCTACCCAAGTTGCTTCATTTCTTGAATGTTCCACTAAGGAAAGTCTGTACAGGTCTGTATTAGCAGGTCTTTGATCTTCAATGGTTCAACTGAAACCTATCAAAATTCAAACTTCTTCTAAATGCCTCACAGGTATATTTAAAAGTATATTCTCAGTTTTCTCCTTTCTTTATTAAGCAAATGATACTGTCTGTAAAAGACATATGGTCCTGTCCTGCCTTTGTCACTGCAAAACTGCCAAAGAAAGATGTTTTCTGAAAAAAGGCAAGAATACATCTGTTTCCTAAATGGGATCACAATTCATCTTTTTTTTATTGGATCTATCAATATTTTCTGACACCACAATGATCCCTAATTTGACAGCTTACTTTGAAGAATAACAACCAAAATAAACACCTAAGAAATAGTCTCTTCCTGAAAAACTACCAAAAAGTGAGAAATTATAACACATTTTATACCTTTCAAAGAGGGAATACCACAGATTCTTACAGCAGAGGGAAGTATTAAGTACTACCATTACACTTACACACTTGCAAATGTGAGGCTTGCATTAGTTCCACTGTAGATAATAGAGGAATTTCACTGTTCATCAGACAACAAAATTATTCCCAAAAGACTATATAGTTTTACAAATAGACAGTTACTTGCTTATTCTTCAATGTGTGATATCAAAGTCATATTTGCATGGTTAACAAACATAAGTTCTGCTATTTGACAACGGTAACTATTTTCTTCCTAGAGGATGTGTTCATACCCTACAATCTTTTATGCTTGACACATAGCAATGTAAGACAATCACAGTCAATGTTATTTTAGTTTTCTTTAAACTGTAGAATAGTGGCATTGGATAAGAGGGAAGGACTAGGAGAGGAGAATAGGAAGGGAATGTACCTATGGACCACCTGGCCAGAAGCCCCGCACACCCTGAACAGCACAGTGAGTGCTGAAGGTACACAAACTTCCATATGGGTTCCACAAATGATAAATCAGAGATGGTCTAGAAAAGTAATTTCATCTTCACGGATAAAAACTCACTCTAACTTTGCAAGCTCATTACAGTTTTTTCCTGTGGACTACCATCCATTTGACCTCTTCACAGATAGGGGCATTTTTCTGGATCGGCCAATTATTTACACAGTGTCAGGTCCTATATGAAAGGTCAGGCCCTATCCATGTGAGATGAAAGAGCCTTTTCAAGAGGGGGTTGGAAAGGGCTATTTTGATCTCAGAAACAAAGTTTGTGAGGAAAATGTGGCATCAAGTATGATAATTTCCTGATCAAGAGCAATTCTGAAATCACTTTGGGAAATAATTCGGTATGGATCCACAAGGGCACCTTTACCTGAGACAATGGAGGAAATACACTTCACTCTGGCCTAGCTACTTTCCTATTTTTCTGTTGGAAAATGCAACCAAGTTTTTGCAAAAAGATGTAATAGCAAGCAGGACTATACACCTCCAAAAATAGTGCAAAAGGCATTTGGAGAACCAAGTACTTACTGGATATCAAATCCACAAAAACTGAATTAATTAAAAAAAAAAAAAATTAAGTCAGTTCTCAGGCTAGATACTGTTGCCAGTACAACATGAACAGTTGTTCCTGGGTGGTAGGCAGCAGCTCCAGGCTACCCCTCCATGTTATAGAGGACATGTGTCCTCTACCAAGAGCCAGTGAGTACATGGGAAACTGAACTAAAAGACCTGAAGAAGGGATGCACCCACCACACATGACAGAGATGAAAGAGGAGGATGCTTGGGTATTATTAAAAAGACAGATGCTAAATGAATTTCTCCAAATAACAGGAAAATATCTTGCTTCTAAAGAAAGACTGAACTCTCTCTGCCTTTACACTTATCACAACCAGGCAAAACCTAAGAATATGCTGGCATTTGTCTTGAGACAGACAGGCAGGAATTCACCATGGGAACAGGATTAAAGTCCAGTTGTAACATTTGGTCCTCATGATCAGAATTTTGCTACAAGGTAGTAAATCTTTGGTGCCTGGTAATAATTTCTATGGCCTGAATTGCAAAGAGAAGTGATCTTTGCACATTCATTCTCTGAGACACGCAAATGAATAGACTGGAGGATCCAGTCTCTTGATGGTCCTTTTATCAGTCAGTTGCTCCAGCTATAAAAAATAGATACAACTGCCTCAGGCAAGCAACTATTCAGCCAATGCACTGGTACACACTATTGTAGAAGCAGAGAGTACAAAGGGAAAGTTCATTTTCAGCAATGTTGTCCATATACTGCTAACTTCAGTCTTCTAAATAAGGATGTGTGGATAAAGGTGTTAAGTCTTCTTGTGCCCTATCAGTAACCTGTCCAGGTTGCTTTCTCTAAATCCTTTATCACTGAGGTAAAATGGAATGAGTTCTCTGGTTCCTAGGGTTAATGAAGAGTCAACTTCCTTCAAGACAAATTTTTACAGGGTGGGTCTCCAAAAATACTCATAAATGGGAGGTGGAGAAGAAAAGTGGGACTTCCAGAGAACAGAAAAGCAAACGGGATCAAGTAGATTCTGCTAAGTGTCTAAAACCCAGAATGATTACTTGCCAAGTTTGATGAAACAGAGTGCACAAGTTTGCAGAAGTGAGAGACAGAGAGGCACGTGAAAGCAACTGAATGGGATATTTGCACTCTTTGAAAATGTTTTCAAGACTGCTGACAAGAAGACAATGATGGGACAAGAGCCAGCACATACAAGAAAAGTGGCCACTACCAAGCCAAACAGGTACATCTGCAGCTTCTTCTAGGCAGCCAAAAAAGATTCAAAGTAGGTCAGATAACTGGTTGAGTGTCTCTGCACTAAACAAAAAGAAGAGGTCAGAAATTGCCAACAGAATAGAGACAATCTGCATCAACATCTCCCTTGGAGTCTATGGGATGGAATTTGCAAAGGAGGCCAGGTATCACTCAGTTTATCTTCACAGCTCACGTAGTTGGTGACTCACCAAACAGCTGAAATGAACACATTTAGCCAACCAAAATTATTTAGGTACTTCAAACCTGCAGCATGTGAGCATGACTGTTCAGATTTCTCTTCACTGCTTAAAGAATCAAGGAAGACAGTACCAGATGGATGCAGAGAAAGTTAGTGGCTCCTAAAAATACTAATATTTCCTTTATTATTGGAGGAAAAAAGTGATCCTGCTATGATCCAAAACAGTTTTGTTAACTCTACCTACCATATTGACTTATAACTCACTATTAGCAGCTTCAATATCCTCCCTGAGTGCAAACTGGAAGAGACTTCAAACTTAAGAAATTTAGAAAGACTCAAATGTGCAAACCTAACTATCCTAATTTCCACCCAGAACTATCCAAAAGGTGACGCATACCAGTTTCTTTGACATCCCTTAATTGTAAGATTTAAAATAAAAGCCAAAATGCAATCTAAATTGCTTGTTGAAACAGGCTCCAGGGCTTGTGGCTGCTACTCAGGATTCAGTTCTGCCATATATAAGACAATAAAGATCTATGCTGAATCAGAGCCCCCTCCTTTCAACCTAAGGCACATTCTTCTTTACAGATTATATATAGTAACAAGACTTTCTTGTGGTCTTGAGTTGCTGAAAGAGGTGGGAAATCCCTTAGAAAACCCTTCAAATCCTTCTTGAAACAAATGCAAGAACTGAAGGGCCTTTTTAAAGCCTTTAGGTTGACTAGAACATTCTCTCAGTATTAGGTGTGCACATGCACTATGTCAATTAGCAATCTTGAATGCTGACGAGAGTGGAAATAAGAGATAAATCAGCAGTCACAGAATCCTTGGCATTAAGTAAAAAAAATAAAATTAAGCTGTCTTTCATATCAATACTGAAGCTGCATTTGGCAACCCCCAGGGAGAACCGGAGTTACATTTCTGAGCACCACTATCCGAATTTTTGACAGAAGTCAGACAGGCCAAAACACAATCATGGTAATGCTTCCCTAGCCTTTTTTTTTCTTTTTTTTTTTTTTTTAAATAGGCATCAGTGGCAAAGCTGTCAGCACTAATAATAATGGAGAAGATCATTTGGATGACTTGGGCTTCTACAAGAGGAACCAAAACAAAGCCATCATGTCCATCTCTTTATCAATCCTGGAGAAGTGTGATGCTTGGCACTCTCAGTGCTAGCTACTGGTAAAGACAGGGTGGCACACTGTGATGTCCCCTCTGCATACAAACTAGGAAACAGCTAAGTTTTGGTGCCCACTTTAACCAGTTCTCAGGTTCATACACTTAGCTGGTTTTAGCAGAACACCTGAAATTTCAACTCCCTCTCCCTGCAGCTGGGGAGTTTGGATAAAACACATCAAACTCAGCACCTTCCTGTTCCCCCTCGCCCCCACTGAGACTATATAAGTGCTAGTTACACAGCTCAGTTAAGAGGGATCATATGTTCCAAGTGACAGACAGATGGAAAATTATTTTTGAAGAAATCGTTGGAAGATAAAAACTTTACCAGAGGAATGCAAACATGAGAAGGAAAATGCACATTAGAGGCCTTTTTAAGCAGTAGGAGGGGGGGCATCAATATACATACAATCCCTGCAAGGAATAACAGCATATTTCGTTCTGAATAACAACTTTATAGTATTAATCAGGCAAACTGTCAGTCTAAATGGAAAAGACACACTTTATACTATATTGTAAGAATATACTCTAAATCATACCTCGGGTGCCAGGTATTCTGGAGTACCACAGAATGTTTTCATAGTTGCTGCATCTGTGATTCCTTCTTTGCAAAGTCCAAAATCTGTAATTTTTATGTGTCCATCTTTATCCAACATTAGATTTTCTAACTGCGTGTTGGGAAGAAAAACGTTCCCTTAGTATTTCTTAATAGGACAGGTTGATGCATTACACCAATTTTGTAAAAAAGACAGTTATCCCTTGCAACAGAAAGTAATTTGCTTTTAATTAAAAAAAATAAATAAATTACAGCATCTATTACATTACAGCATTTAACAGTGTTTACTGTCATACAGGTTAAATAATTATCTAATACTTTAATACAGCTTACAATTCTAAGTATCAGGTCAATCAAGGCATGACCTTTCATTCTGAAGTTTGACAAGTTTGGTGCATCTTCCATAGAACAAAAGGAAAATTTTCTAAATATTCTGAAGATGCAATCAAGCAATTCAAGGTTGCAGTCATGGCTATCATTTGGTAAGACTTCACAGGTTTCCTTTACTCTAACATGACCTTCACTTATCAAGATACATTTTATTTACTATACTGTCATGAAACAGCATATATCCATAAATCATTAAAATACCTCCATCTTCTATGTTTTCAATAACAGAGAGAAGTGGGGATAAGGCAGCTACTAATAGAAAAAAACAAAACTGTGAGGTAAATTTCTCCTTGTCTACTTGCAAAAGACACTTTTTGAACTGTGAATATGTACCTCTTCATGCTTTGCATTGCTTTTTAAATACAGGATTCTTGCTTGAAAATGTGAAAACAGAATATAGCCTGTTAAATGGCTAATATGACTTTCCCAGAAGTTTTTAATTAGCAGTACTTCAAACACAGATAGAACTGAAACAATGGAAAACATATTCTGAACAACTTTTCTTAACAGAAAACATTTTCCTTTTTTTGAAATTATAAGGTATGTAGTGAAAATACCAACATAGAACAATCATAGCCCTGTCTTTCCAAGTCTGCATAAAGCCTGAATTACAATTCCAAGGTATATGCTTAGTCTAAGTGTCATACAAAGAAAGCTGAAGTAGATGATACCAGAAATATAAGATCAATTGTGTCAAATTCCTCTTTCCTTGTTATTTAGAATCCAAATAAAAAGTCATCTATCGTTCCTTGACCAGACAATTCCATACTTTTCCTAGATGTCATAGCATTTCTTGTTACTATGACAGATTCTACTACAAATGGGTAACCCGGTATTTTGTTTTCTGTCTGCCTTGCTGAGCAGAACTTCCCTACCATTTCCTCCTTCTCCTTGGATACTGTACAAAGGATTCCACTGAATGAATGTCACTAGTGTGCATGTGCAATGGGAAAGCACAACTTCCTGTACATGCAATTAAAGTCTTGATACAAAAATAAAATAGTCTTATTGTGGAATTTAGAAATTCCTCCCATACAAGGTTTTCACATAAGAAAATATTCCTGTTGAAAACAGAGGCGATTTTCCATAGAACATGGTCATACTGTGTCACAGAGCACTTGGATCAACGAAGGACCAGGCAACAGAGGATACACAACTGTATATGCAGGCAAATCTAAGACAAACTACATTCCAATAATATGAATCTTCCCCAAGATAAGAAAGACAAAATAATTCTTAAATTAGTGCTGGAATTCTTTTCATATTGAAGTAACATGAACCATTTTAAATATTTTCAAATCATACAAAAACATACCTCTTTGCTGAGATAAACAGAATGCAGTCATATCGTCCTAATTCACCATTTTACTTGTTTGGGGACATAGAGAATTGTATTTGAGATTTGTGTTGACATCTAGGTTAAATTATAAGTAACAGGGCAGGGGATGGGGAGGATGAGAAGTTCAAACCTCCTTCAAGTGTTGTTACTACAGTAAGCTGTTTCACTTTTTAATCAAGTTAAAGTCAGGAAATGTACCCATCTAGAGATTACTGTATCAAACCACTTCCACCAGGCACACACAGACCTCAAAACCGAACACGGTTTGTTTTTTTTTCCCCCCATTAACTCTGAATGGTGCAACTTTATAATTACTTTGTGCTTGTCCCCATAGTCTGTGCAAAACCAAAAATTTGATTACTTTTTTTCCTTTCTTTCTTTTTTTTTTACCTTGAGATCACGGTACACAATCTTCCCAGAATGCAGATAGTCCAGGGCAGAGACAATTTCTGCACCATAGAAGCGTGTGCGGTCCTCTGAGAACACCCGCTCTCTCGACAAATGGAAAAACAGCTGCAGGGTAAACAGCAGGGACAGCATTGTAATAATTACTGATTTAGTGGGGGAAATTAACACAAACATAAAACACCTCTCATCACCATATTGTGATGATAGATAGTGTACTCTCAGTGGACACTCAGCACTCTTAGACAGCAGCTGGCTTATCTTTTCCAGGTTTCCAAAGGGAGAAAGCGAGCTGTTAAATCAGCGTTTTAATCAATATACCAATCTTGTTTAAGGCATTCGGCTTGCTACTCATTTAACCTTCAGTTACGAGGAAGAAAAAAAAATAAAAAAAGTATGCAACAACATGGTTCTGTACTTCTCCCTCTACTACTTCCTTGAAATTTTGCTTTAAGCCACTGAGATATACAACTCAAATACCTGGCTTCTGGTTCTACCTTACGTTTCTCAGCACTTCAGTAACTTCCTTGAACTGAAACAGGTCTAGTTCTTCAACAGACTTGGACGGAACAGGTGAACAGGCATTTTACAAAAACAGCACATTCATACTGTTAGAAATATGATAGTGGCTAGAAAAAGCAAATAAACAAATGCTTAGGACTTACAAAAACAAATCTACATATTTAGTGTATTTCTTTGCTACAGGGCAAACATTTCTTTGCAGGCTTTGTCTCTTTCTTTAATACTTTATAATTAATAGCACTTCACATGCACTTTTTCAACTGAAGTCTTTCAGCAAAAAATATTAATCCTTACATATTGCCAGTAATTTCAGCTGCAATTTAAAAGTATGAGGTAAAGCTCTGAAAGTTGTTAGCATCTTACTGCATAAAACATCTCTCTCTAAACACTGGAACATCTAAAAAAGCACAAATTACCTATTTAATTAAAACGGTCTCCAAAATGGCAAGTTTCATTTACCGTGTTAAGAAAGTTTGGGTAACTCCTCAAGCAAAGATTAGTGAGTATATTTCTGTATTCTGCTTAAAACCAAAGGGTCATGTTATAATGTTTGTGGGTTTACCACAGGAGCTAACAATCAGCAAAAGAGAAATACAATAAATGTTATCATTTATGAATTAGACATAGTGAAAGCTGTAAGAACAATGCAGGGATTTTTTTATTTTCACTGCTAAAAGTATCGAGTAGATGAGAATTCTGAAATTAGGTATGTTAACAGCAGGGTATGTGAACAAAAAAACAAAACAAAAACAAACAAACAAACAAACAAACACAAAAAAACAAACAAAACACACAAACAAACAAAACTAACCAACCAAACATGTACTTAATCTACTTAATCTGTCTTTACCATTACCTACTTTATGCCTGTAGGAAAATTACACTATTCACACGGCACAGAACAGTGTAGGAATTACTGCAGCTATTTTCAGCAAGTGGCACTTGTGGACATTGTTTAGGGGCGATTATGTTTGTGTTAGGTTGACAGCTGGAGTAAGTGATCTTGCAGATCTCTTCCAACCTTGATGATTCTATGACTTTTCAAAAAGTAACTAAAAAGTTACTGCTATGAACTAGAAGTCAGTTTCTTTCCTGACAGTTGTAATTCAAAATAGGTGTGTTAACTTGTTCTTAACCTAAAGAAACCTCCCAGCAAACTGAACCTTTTGGCAGCATGTATCTGTATAAGCAGATTTTGTAGAAAACAGAAACTGTGCTATGATTTAAAGAAAATACTTCATTTTTGTTCATTGTACCTGTATTCCCCTTTCAAATTCTTTTCCAATTGCCAAGACATCTAGTCTAAAAATGGCATAGCTGCATGTTGAGGAGGATCATTATTTTGCAGGTATGTCTATTGCTCCTCCTGCTCATTTCCCTGTTCAAGCACCAATCCCTGGTAGTAACATAGGCCCTCCTTGTAGTAACTTTCCTCTTTGTACTTGATTAACAGCCAGTGCCAATACAAGACTCATCCAGACTAAGCAATTAAGTCTGACTTCATTATGAACCTCATGTATTACAAAACTGGGGGGAAAAAAATGCAAATTTTCCAATTTGTGGAGTCTTTTTCACACATTTTTGCAAAATTTAAATAAGAAACAAATGCTGCTACACAGAACTTCATCCAAATAAAGAAAAATACAAAATATATGCTATTTAAGCATTTATGTCCGTTTTGTGGTAACTCATACATAGTGAGGTAATGTCACTAATTTGTTAGTTTTATTTGTTTTGATAGATTAAAAGTAATTCAAAATAAAGGTCAACACATTGCAAAAATTTATAATTTCCTGTAGCCCTAAATTCCCATCTATGATAAATGATTGCTGCAATTTTCCATATGAAATAGACTAATCCGGTAGCCAAACATCAGTCTTAGAATCTAAAACTTCAGGATACTTCTCAGCAACACAGATATATTAGTTTTCACTTTAAAAGTGTCCCAATTCGAATTTCAGAGTTGATAACCTGACAAGTTAAGAAAAATATTTCTTTAGTGTTTATTTCCAACAAGACAATTTAAGTAAAAATACTAACTTCAAAGTAACATAACCAGCTAGAAATAACTAACAACAGTTCTGTGTTTGCCAGAGAAACTATGAGTTCCCAAGTCAGTTTAGTATATATGTGACACTACAGTCACTCTTCTTCATATTATTATAGCACCTAACAGAGTTGTCAACAAACCATACATCTAATGAAGTACATACATTTAGATAGAAAAATGAAGGTTAAAAGTGCATTCATATGCTCAGATACATGCTAAAGATACTGAAGCTGATTTTAAAATTGCAATAGGGAGAGCAGAGCAATTACATCATTATTTTCAGCTAATTATTTAGTTGGCTATTTTGGAAGACTTTTGCCACCATGTTCTATTTACAATCGTCAGAACAGAAAAATTATTAAGTCAGAGAAAGAAAAGAAGAAATATGATTGAAAGTTATAAAAAAGGTTTCCAACACTTGCACTATTTATTGACTTACAGTTATTAAATATGTGCTATAAAGTATTTGGAACTGCAATAGAAATAGCTTTGGCACAAAGAAAGCCATTTTGCACATAAGATTTTTGATGGCATACACGAGAGTGTGATTGTTACAGCAAGGACTGGAGCTACAAATTTCCTGGTATGCCTTTAAAAACTGAACAAAAATGTTGCCATGGGGTTTTTTTCCTAATAAAAAAAATTAATGCAAAGATCAAACATCAAAGTATATTCAGCTGCCGATCCAAGCATGCCAAATACATAAAAGACCCTGTATCAATTTAAATGTTAAACTTCTACACATGCTAGTGACCAACTTAGCATGTTGTAAGTTGTATGTCTGGCTCTTACATTGCATTCGGTTTGTTCACCTCTGCATTTTATATTTGACTGCTGATTTTGCAAAGCACTTGCAGTGGCAGCCTTGAAATTTTGAATTATTTGTTTATTGCTTCAGAACATATACTGCTTCTAGGCATATTCTATACCGATGTAAATATAGCACCCTTATCTTGAACTCTCATAATTTTAGGCTAAGGAACATTCTCTCATTTACTTATTTTTTGTTAGGTAGATTGTAAATCCTCTTTTTTTTTTTTTTTCTTTTTTCCCCCCCTTAGGCAGTAATAGCACTTGCTCAATTACAACAAACAATTTAGTTTCTCCTGCCTAATGAACTGAAGTAAAAGCTGTAGAACAAAAATGCCAAAAGGATCAGAGATTCAGAATTCTGGTGTGGAGAAACCATCTGAACAAATTTTAGAGTCTAATTTTATTATCCACATAATTATTAATTACATTTGTTACAAAGTATGGAATCTGGAATTATCCTGAAAATGCACAAGGAAGTTAAGTAATTTATTAGATAGTTGAATCAGGGTATTCTGCAGAGTAATGTATGTAATAGATTTCATTTCTAAAAGCATCTCAACCTTTAAAGCAAAATATTGGAAACAAAAAATAGGAAATATACACTCCAAAAGTATTCCCAACAATAAAGAGCCATTTGGCAATTTCAGATAAGCCAGATTAATTTTTTTCTCTAAAATCAAATTTCCATGTCTTAATGCTACTTTAATGTAATTCCATCGATGTAACAGAGGCATTGAGAAGTAAGCACAGGGCAGAAGTATCCTCCTATAGCTCTATACTGCAATATAGTTTATGATCAATAGGCACTGGCAAGCATTTCATTCAGAGTCCAACACAAACACCAAATAAAGAAAAAAATTAGCTTTCAGCCCACAATTATTTCAAGATTGGGCCTTAAGCAGGACTCAAAGTGGGTCCCTTCCAATTCAGCATATTGTGTGATTCTGTGAAAAAAAGTTATCAGTATAAGGAAGACATATTTCCATCTGTATAATCTGATTGAAAAAAAAATCCTCTACTGTTTTGCTGTACTATATTTAGGTACGTAATATGGGGGGCTTTTTTTAAAGGAAGTCAAAAGAGAATACTTCATTAATACTTTGTATGCTGTAAAAAAAAGCACACGCATAGACTAGTAAAACTGATGCAGTTCTATTTTAATTGTGCCATGTTCTCTTCTTAACTGAGCCTAACTAATTTGAAGTTACATAGGCAAGGTAACACAAAGATAAATTTTTACTATTCTAGCAGGATTTAGCATGCATCTAGATTTTGAAAAGCCACACAAGATTCTTGCTCACAACTTCTCCTCCTCCAGAATGAAATTCAGTGAACCCCTTCCCTGACTTGTTTTCCTTTCTAGCCATAGGAAGAGCAAGCGAAGACTCCTAGTACTGACCACAGTTTTTATTACTGTACTAGGGCAGAATCCTAAATTGTGGCTTTTTTTTTTTTCTTTCATCTGGTTAAAAGTCAAGAATATGTCTCAAACTTCAAGAACATCTTCATTTGGAGAAGTTTTTTGGTAATGGCGCTCCTGAAAGGTATATACTGTGAAAATTCCCAACCAACTGACTCTGTCACAGCAGTTTAACTGAAAAGACATCTTTAATATAAAGGAATTTTTAACAGAAACACACTGAAGATAGTACAGCAGTAGAGATAATCAAAAGCAATATGGTACAGCCACAGTCAAATTTCCCACTGGAAAGATATAACCAGAAGATGAGTTTTCAACACCTTCAACAGTCAGAAAACATTTTAAGGAAATGAAACTTCCTTGGAACACAGAATAGTAGAGAGAAGCAGCAAAAGAAAAAAGTCTTTGTATCATACAGACTACAATGCTGGCTAAACTTTGTGCAACTTACTTCCAGTAGCTCTGAGCTAATAACAAGGCTATTTTTACAAATATGAAGTCCTCTGTATTTTTCTTAGCAGACAGTGACTAAGTGAAACTCACAAGAAAATTTGGTAAGATTAAAGATACTCCTATTAAAAAAGACAGCTTCTCCAACTTACTATTCCAGATCTCTAGTAAAAAAGAAGCACATAGGCAAATCAAGAGTTTCTTCAAAGAGAACTGCCTACTCCAAAAGGCCACTATTTGCCACTGTGGCAAAATTTTATGGTTAGCTTCACTGAATTAGGGAACCATCAGCAAAGAACATGAGCAAGACTGACAAACGTGAGCATCACACCCAGAGAAAAGCAACCCCATCTTGGAAAAATACATTGCAACTATTCAAATCTCATAAGCAAAAGAAGGCTGCCACCAAGAAACCCATAACACAAGATGTTGCAGCACTAGCCACAAAGCTGCACCACCCCATGCAGAGAAATGCACTGATGAAAAAATACAGTGCCAGAGCATCCTCAGGCATAAGAAAGGAGTGGGAAACATCCTCTGTGGGCCCTGCTCTGCATTCAAATAGGACATAAAGATACCTTTCAAAAAGACAAATAACTAAAAGAGTTGATGTTAAAAACATACATTCAAAGTGTATCACCAGAGATTAGAGAAATGCAGTAAGGTCTCACACAGAGAAAACTATGAATTAGCTAGTTTACAAGGCAACTCTTAAAACTCATTGCAGATAGCACTGACTTAATACTGGTGATATAAGTTCAATGTCAAATAAGCCAGCTGAGTGTCCAAGAGAAGGCTGTTATCCCATTACTGCTGAGGAAGACTTTTGTGTCTGGTTCAACATCTGTGATATCCAGAACTGTGTTTATACACATTGAGTCAAACAAGCTGTCCAGCCACATGAGAGCCCTATAGCACCCTATTTAGCCGTGGGTGCTAAAGGATAGCCAAAGATGAGTTAGGATCAAAATAGGCCTCAGACCGAGAAACTGCCAGAGCAACAAGTCCTAAAGAGGCATTTTGGGGGTGCTCAGGCATTAGGGTTATAGCTGAAGACAGTTTTATTGCCGGACAAGACAGCAAAAGCATGGTATAATGCCACAGCAACTCCTCAATGAAGAAATAGTTTTTTAATAATAAAAACCAAAGTAGTAGAAACATTTAGTCCTTCAACATTATCATGTAGCATATAACAGACAAAGTAAGGAAAATCCCCTAGTTCACATAATGAGATACAATCTGAATAGCAAACAGCATCTAAAGGGTAGATAAAAGCCCTCTTCTTACACTGCAGTTCTCTAATTCCATTTGCTGGGTATCAGTTTTTGATATTTCAATCTTTAGTAAACAGCTGGAGGACAGCAATGGCTTAAAAAGCTAATGACACCCTAAGAGGTTCAGTGCTTTAGCTGAAATTTCTAGAAGGGGATAGAAGTAACAAAAAACCTGAATGCTCCGCTCTTTTCCAACAGATATTTGCAATAGCTGTAGCAAAGAGTGTATATTTAATACTAAGACATTATTTATTATTTTTGCTTGTTTACACTAGATTATACCTGTTTTATGCCAGAATATGCAAAAATAGACTTAAGGAAAAAAGCAGTAAGCAAGCTGTTTGTAATTACTTCTCTACCATGAAATTATCTTTCACTATATAGCAGTCTAATTTTTCCAGAATAGGAAGTAGCTTTGACAGCAAAGTTATAAAACATGTCAACTGTTGCTTTTTACATGAAACAGTTAAAAAAATTTAAAGCCATTCAAAGATACCAGAAAGCAAAAAAGGTGAGAGAAATTATAACATTTAAAGTGTAACCCAGTGACAGCATTACAAGTGCAGAACATCTTTCTTAAACTTACCTCTCCTCCGTTGACATACTCCATCACAAAGCACAAACGATCCTTTGTCTGGAAGGAGTATTTCAAGGACTTGCAAGGAAAACAGCAAAATCAAGCTAATTACCACCTTGTATTTACCCATTTTCTTGCACTTAAACTGCAATAAAACTTAATTTTATCTTTTCAAGTAGAAAACTCTGACTTTAGTGAGAACTTTCATAGTAATTAAGTGTAACTTCCTATCTGGAGCTTGAGATGAATTAACACAAAAACTTTTAAGTCTTTCCTCACCTCAACCACATGGCCACTGATATGCAAACATCATGCTTGTTACAATAAAATACTAAATGGTTACTAAAATAGACACTTTTATACTGCATTTCTTACTGCCAAACATGGTACTAGCTATTCCCACTCATCTTACTTTATGATGTCCATGCCCATGAAGAGAGAGATTATCATATTCTTTTTAATTTCTACTAAATGAAATCTCGAAAGTGGTCTTAACCTCCATACTGCTTTTATTTCCAAAGCAAGAACTTTCTAGTCTCACATGCTATGGAATGTTAAAAACACTGAGAGCCAAATTAATATATTTAATGTATTAATATAATAATTTATGTATCATTTTAAATACTGGATGTCTCATTAAAACACTTGTTTAAGAATAACAGAAAAATAAAAATATACAACTGCAGTCATATTGTTGCATTATTTGACTAGAGGCAGGGCTACTCCTGCTTACCTTTACTCTCTCTAATTACATTACAAGATCTCTTTTCTCTTGACTGAATTTCCCAGACTATTTCCCAGACTATTTCAGCCTAGGAATGTAAGTGCAATCCCCTGCTTTCTAAAAGGTTTACGTTTTTCTAAATAGGAAAGTTTCCACGCTACACTTTGATATCTTAGTTAAAAAAAAATTCCCTGTCTCAATGATATGCTAATTGTATTTGGAAAGAAATCAAAATATTTCCTACTATATTCTGATAGAAGTGGAACCAGAATTAAATCCACAGAAGAAAGTCAGCTGTAAACTTCAACCCATTAATCATAATTTGTCAGGAGTCTCAAAATTTTCATCCTCTTTTCAGTATTTTCCTTCTACTAACTATTAACCACAGGAAGACAAAGGTAGTGGGGCTTCAGTTTTGTGGCTCTATGGGCTACCTACATGAAAGAAATAGTTATTTTAATTGTTTTGCTGAATTGTTAACTAAGTTTTCTTGGTAAAAATAACTTACACTCTGTGAAATATGTAACTTCTAAAAGCATTCATATACAAAAATTGCACAACAGTTATGTTCTACAATTACATTTGTTTTTAGTGCAGTTAAGCTTTACAAAATTATTGGAAACTTTTAATCACATATTCTGATAAAGGATATCATAGGCACCAGGTAGCTATTGCTTGTTTACGAATCATCATGAGAAAGACAAAATTTGTTTGTAAAATATGTTGACAATGGATGTAGAAAATTACTTGCTAATGTGCTTAAAACTAGTCCCCAGTACTTACTGTTAAAAAAGGGTGTCTGGTGTTTTTCAATACTCTGCTTTCTGTAAGTGTATGAGCCACTTCATCCTGAGAAATAGAGAGCGGGAGAATTAGGTCTGAATTAAGATATAAAACTGTTCTTTAATTAATTACAAGGAAAAGGTCAACACTTTCAAAACGAGAGAGCTATAGTACAGTTTTGAAAAACGAATGGACCTTCACGTTTTTTGAGGAAATATTTAAGTTTGACAAAGCACAGTTTAACTTTTTTTTTTTTTGATTTCTTATTTTAAAATGAAGTCTTGATTCAGGGAAGAAAGAAATTATATTGTAATTGATAGCTTAAAAATATAGTCATCACAACTTCACAGTTCTGGTAGGAATCACTTGAACAATGAATCTGTAGAGACACTGAACCAATTTGCAAGACACACACATACACACGAATGGAGTAACTGACAGGCAAATATAGTACCTTGTCCTATCTCGTCCAGTGTTCAGTAAAGTCAGTTTTCTGGTTTCAAACTTTCCCTTGGCTTACTGTTGGCTTTGTTTTTATCCACCCAAGCTTCCCTTAGGAGCCCAGAGGCGAGCAGAGCTCCTCTGACCAGGCAGTTCTTCCCAGAGGACATCAGCCTCGTTCTCACAAAACCCTCAACTCACTTCCAGCCACATTTTGGGAAAGAGGCAATGTGGAGAGAGACAGAGACATATTCCTGTCTGTGAGCCTCAACAGAGAAGTTTAAAACAAGCCCTACACCAAAGTGAGAGAAGGAAACTAAGCCGGTGCCTTCCCTTCCTGGCAAGCTCCCCTTCACTTGCCCCCCTGCTTCCTCCACAGGTTCTTCCCTCTTGCTTTCCCCCTGGGTGGGCACTATGGAGGGCGCAAAGGAGCCTGTGGAGGTGATGGCGAGGCCCCAGGGGCACGGATGTGGCCACTGATGCCACCAGGCTTGCAGAGAACAGAGCTATGCAGGGTTGAGGGCGTGAGGATGGAGGGCAGAGGGCTCACCTTGTGCTACAACACGAGCAGTTCCCAAGGACTAGGGAGAAAGCACAGCTCTTAGGGGGTCCATATTATGAATACACAGCTATTTTACACAATTCTGAATGTAATACAAGCTGTGAATCCCCCTCTCCAGCCTGCCAGGCCAGGCCTGAAGAGCCTGAGAGCCACTGGGCTAGTTTAGCCATTTTCTGTAGTGCTGTTACCACTGAGTTTTATATTAAACAGAATTAAAGACTAGCCTAGCATGACTCAAACTTCAACTGTAATCCTGCAGAAGTAAATATATTTAGTCATACTACATTTTATTATTGCCACAAATAATACCAATATAACATTATTGTAACTACACATGCTTATCAGACTATGCTCTGAAGATAAGGTATTATTAAACTGGAAAGTAAACACAGATGCCAGGAGTTTTAAAATAGACTTTAAAAATTGTCAAAATAGAAGTTAAACAACAACAACAGAGTTAGTGGTAATAAATGTTGATGCCATTTAGCTGAATAGCAGTGTAACCCAGAGTATATACACCACAACCACACACTGGGGGAAAAACAACAGGAGAAAAGCAGGTCTAAATGTTTGTTTATATTTTTTAACTTTTAAACCTTTGCAGTTCACCGGATATGGGGCATAAAAAGCTGGCAATGGCCAGTTTTTCTGGCATTGCCTCAGGAGTCAGTAATACTGGTAGCAATTTCCTGGTAAGTGTAATATTAATCTGTCATGAAAACTTAGGATCAACAGACTCAGTCTGAACTGGGCAGATGCTATACAGCTGTCAATGCACCACTTCTCTGCTTCATGTTATGCTGTTAGAGGTATGACCTTCTACAGAGCTACTTTTTGTACATGCAGGTAGCAATAGGAAGAGGGGGAATGGCTTTAAACTAAAAGAGCAGAGATTTAAATTAAATGTTAGGAAGAAATTCTTTACTATGTGACAGGTGAGGCACTGGAACAGATAGTCCAGAGAAGCTGTGGATTGATTCTAAAATGTATACTATACCACATTACAGGCTGAGGTGGGACTGCAGACCTATTCTACTTAGTGGCAGTATCCTTAGCACTGATCTCCACAGTCAGATGCTATTGATAAATGCCCATGGCATGATCCCACGCTGACTGGGTGAGACAGCTAAGTTCAAACTCAAGTCTGCCTCCATCTTTAGTTTGGGAAGGAGTAGAAAAACTGGTCTTTAGTGACTATGGGGAAAAAAACCATGATCACTTCATTTGTGAAGATCTAAGTATGGTTTAAAATAAAAAGCCTAAAAAGCCCACTTTTTATTTTTCCATCAAGTTTCTTATCAATATAGAACCATACTATGGAAAACGTGGGAGGACTCCCTTCAAAACAAAATTCCAGTTCTGAGGAAGTCAAATTTAAGAGACTGTAATGCTCCCATTTTCTTCACAGGATGAAAGGCATCTTTCCTCACACAATCTTCTTGCTAGTCTACAAACAGGCAGAAAAACTCGCTTCAGAGAGTGTTAGATTCTGCCCAATCTGCACTATCTCTTTTCAAGTAAACAGACCAATGAATAATAGTATCTGATTTCTTCAAAATTTCTCTAGCTTCATACATACATCAAAGAACAAGAATTTTTGCTCACCAGAGACAAAGTTACCTAATAATCACTTTTAGCCCTTCTAAAAAGGCACTGGTGCTGTAGCGGTCAGCAAAGTAAATGGAAAAAACTTAAAATTCAAAAATCTGTTTTGTATGTTATTGATGCAAAGCCACAAGCTGAAGTGCTCTGAGGGGTGGAAGGATATAAATGAGCAGCAGCAGAAAAAGGAGTCTGATCTAAGACTCCCCTGATGACCCCTGGGTGCCAGGGGTGGGCAGGATACTGGGTAAGGATGCCAGGCAGGAGACTGGGCCACAGTACACAGCAGCCAGGTAGGCACTTGGGACCCACAGGACAGTCCCCAGAGATTGCTGCCAGGAGATGCTTCCTCCTATGCAGAATCAGGAGAATGCAGCAGCAATACCCTCTCTTCTTTCCTGTGTCTCCTGATTGTGAAGAGGAAAAGGGCACTCTCTGTTGCAGTCTCTTCACTGCTGAAGACAAATTTAAGTATCTCCCCCTACAACAGGGCTGAGTTTAATGAAACTCGAGGAAATATAATTGTCTTAGAGGCTTCTGCTCCTCTACCAAATTTAACCAAAACTGATGAACAGGTTCAAACATTCTTAGAAAGTGAGGGACAGACAAATGAGCATAGAGATACACCTTATGTATTAAATATTATTTCATTCTTTAAAATGATCCAATATTAAAACTATAACTGTCCTTACCTTTGCAATAATTACTTCTTTTTTCAAAATCTTCATAGCATAGTATTTGCCACTAGCCTTCTCCCGGACCAGGATAACTTTGCCAAACGTGCCTTTGCCCAGTAGTTTTAAATAGTCAAAATCATTCATTGTCTATAATGAGCAAAGAACAAAGATTAGCAAGATTTATGCTATCCAGTTCCAAAACATAACCAAATGCAGTTACCAATACAATAAGAACAGTTCACAAAAACAGGCCCACTTCTGTGAAGGTTATAATCATAGATTCCTTTAGGTTGAAAAAGACCTTTAAGATTAGCAAGTTATACTGCTAGCCCAGCACTACCAAGTCTACCACTAAGCCAAGTACCTAAATGCCACACGTTTACGTCTTGTAAACACCGCTGGGGTTAGTGACTCCTTCACTTTCCTGGGCAGCCTGTTTCAATGCTTGATAACTCTTTCAGCGAAAAGATTTGTCCTAATATCCAATCTAAACCTCTCCTGGAGCAACTTGAGGCCATTTTAGCTCATCCTACCCCTTCTTACTCAGGAGAAGACACTAACTGCCCCACTTGCAGGTAGTTGTAGAAAGCGATAAGGTCCTTTCTGACACTCTTTCTCTCCAGGTTAAACAACCCCACCTTCCTCAACCACCCTTTATAAGACTTTGCTCTAGACACTTCACCAGCCCTGTTGCCCCACTCTGAACACAGTACAGCATGTATCAGGTCACTGAACATTTCCCCCTGGATTATGGGGGATTCATTCTTCCACCTCAGGCGGATAGGTACCCAAAAAACATTGGTCTTGCTATTGAAGACTGAGGCAAAGAACTAAGGCAAACAGGTAACTGTTATCATTAAACCACTAGGATAAATTGTTCAATGGTATCATGGTTCTCTAAAGTCAAGTATTGCACAGTATACTGCACACACTTACTTTTACAAAGCACACACAGAACAAAGTCTTAGCCTATACCAGGCTTTCAGGAACGCTCCACATCTAAGAAAGTTTATCAACTCCTGTATTACCAGGGACACCCAAACATGGCATATCAGTAGGTTTTGCATAACACCAAACATTGCACAGATGGCTTTTTTGAAACATACACAATCCTCACTGAAATAGTACACCTGTAAGACTCTACAACAGCATTTGCACTACAGGTAGACTTTTTAGAATTTCAGTACAGTTACAAATACATGGCATTTACATTAATCAATCTGGCTCTGAAAAGGCAGCGGTGGTAAATTCTCATCTTTTGTGTGACTGAATTATTACTGCACTAGTTCTGCAGGTTCAACATAGTACATCCAAGAGCTGGTCTCACCAACAGACAGTTTGAGTCCAGTAGGTTTATCAGTTCAGCTGGAGTGTCACACATAGTAAGAATATGACCAGATGATCGCAGATACCAAAGTAGTTCAGCCACTTTCATGAGTACAAAGTTGGAGTCAATAATCATCTTAGTTCTGGCAAGTACATTTCACAGCCAGTTCAGAAGCATCAACTCTATGGACTAAGTCTTAGATGCAAAGATGTAGATGTAGATTAAAAACAGCACAATACTGACAATGTAGTGACTGCACATGGTTGCCTTGAATTGACAGCAGGATTTCTTTGGCCAATCACTAGTTTCCACTGTGTGTTTCTACAGCACATCTTTCAGTGCGCTGTGTTGCTGGCTTGGTTGCAACAACACAAAACCATTGAGTTTTGTGGTGTCACAACACAGGAACCTTTAGAAAAGCAGTTTAAAAATGTGAAAAACAATACTCCCTTATTCTTGTTAAAGTATTGTCCTGCAGTATCGAGAACTTTCCCTCCTGTGTGAACAGCATACCTCAAAACATTCATAACAAGTAAGTATACTCCAAGTCTCAGTTTTGTTAAGTTAAACATACTTAATCCTGTTTGGTGGGAGAAAAAGATCATGCCTTATCTTTCATCTTCTTTGTATCTCATTTTATCACTACTTGTAGCCTCAGGCTGCTTTGTTGAATACTGTTGTTCCAGATAAACTTCTTACTTGTATTTTCCACAATGGAATTAGTACTTTCCTTATCTCTACCACAAATACATCTAACAGTGCCAACATATCTCACTCACATTCCAAGTGTAGGGGTATTGGGCATATCCCTAGTGTGCAATCACAAATAATGGCAGCAAGTATATTTGCTTCTGAGAAAGAATAAAGGGCAATATTTCCTTCTGAAATTATTTATTTCTCTAAGTCCAAGTGCATGATACTATTACTGTGGATCTGTATCTGCTGTCGACAAACTGTGAAAATAATTTATGCAATTGTTGACTCAGAGTCAGTTTGCAATCTGCTCACATAAGAGGTAGAACTGAAGTTCCATGAACTGCATTAATGCTGTAATTCCTTTGCTTTTAAGTGTTCAACCTGCAACTTCAAAGATGCAAAAGATCTTCAACATACTATTTAACACAAGGATAGCTGGGTATTTCAAAACTTCATTAAGGAGAAGATGTTTTCCATGTATCAAGTTTCTACCTATATCAACAGGAATGAAATCTCTTTCCCATGTAATGGCTGACTGGTAGCTTCCAAGCAAACTAACCTTGATGCTCACACATAAACACACTTAGACATTTTGCAGTAACAGATCTTGTTTTGCTGCCAAAACCACCTCACATCAGGAAGAACAAAACTGCATTTATCCCAGCAAGAAATATGCGTAACAGATTTCAAAGACTCAGTATCATTTTAACCTAAAGCAAATTCACTTTACACAAGTGAGTGTAAAGTTAATTATCACAGAAAAATCCTTAAAGGCTCAACTTTTGCAAAAATCAGTAAAATGTGTGATAACTCCTAATGCACGATGTCATATGTAAAGCGGTGATCCAAACACTGTGTGGCTACTCGTACTTAATCAATTAAAGGTAAGCCTTCTCAACTATCATGTTCAGTACTTTGGAAAGTCAGGTTGTCTATTCGATAGTTCCATGACAATCCCCAAGCAAAAAACAACTGCCTTTGTGCAAAAGCAGTGAAAATAGGCAAAAACTCATGAAAAATCAAAAACTAATTCAAAACACAGTTGGGACAGAAGATGAGCAACTTGGGGCAGAATCCTCCATATCTTCAGTCACAAGCTACCGTGTTCCCTGACAAAAAAATGGCTGACAGCTTTATTGATATAGAATACTGAGCTAGTAACAATTTACCACTTCTAACAGTCACAAAGACACTGGATGACAAGCAGCCTCAAAGGAGTAACTTTTTCCCACACTTCTGATCTTCTCTAAGAGGCTGGACTTAGAAAAGGACCATCAGAGCCTGAATAAAACCAGTGCAGAAAAGCTGCCCTTTGCCCTTACAGACAAGGAGGATCTTGGCTCAACTGGTCACAGACATGGATTTGATGTTAGGAGAAGCAAGTCAGGCAAATTGAAAGACTCATTCACCCCAAATTTGCTTACATAACATTTAGCAAAGCAGTCATGACCCTAAATGCAAGCTCAGTGAAAACAAGTTTAAAAAAAAAAAGTATATTTATAAGAGAAAGGTAATAGGTTTGAAAGATTTTGAGCCATGGCTTAATAGTTATGGTGGTAATGTTAGTTCTAAGAATAAAAACTTCTCATGCTCTTGTTCTTTAGAAGTTTAGCAGAAGGCTTAGAGATAATACACAGTGCAGGGTAACTCAACAAGTCTGCCAAAGAACACAAGACCTTGGGAGATAAAAACACAGATGCCATAGCTAAGGGTGCACTGAAAACTTGTGGAAAAATGGGAACATTTCCTAAACCTGAGGGATGCTGCTATGCAAGTTTGGAGGCTCCCATAAGATTGGACTCTTTCTCCTTCATATTTTTCCCTAGTTTTTCAATCCTAACATACCACAGGCTTGAGACTTTATCCTCATTACATAACTTCTGGGCTTCCTCTGAAAAATCTATTCTTTCCTCATCCTGCAAATTAAATTTGTAAACAAAACAAAAAAACCAAACAAACAAAAAACAAACAAAAAAATCAGACCAAAAAAAAAGCAATTAAGCTAAAAGACACTACACTAATCAAAGAAATGTGTGATGCTCAGCCTTTTGTAAAGTATATTTACTTCTCTACGTAAGTATCTGTTGACCATCTGAACAGACCATGCCCTGTGGATGATCTGTTCAAAGGAATACACCCAAATACAGGTGCTGAAAATTCCTACCAAGGAACTAATTTTCTTTTAAATTCCTGATGTGCACAATGATTATACCACTCAGAGTTTTTATCTGACTTCATCAGGGAAAAAGTCTTCTTAGAAGGAATAGTACAGCAAGAAATAAAAGCAGTCTGATAAGAATTTCCAGTGCAATGAATTTTAGTGATGCTGTTACTGTAAAACTTAAATGGCACATTGACACCATTTTTAAAAACTGCGGGGTGGGGGGCAAAGAAAAAGATGCTCTTGGTTCTTTCAGCTAATCCAGCTAGGGATGTAGCTGTTCAAATTAAGGTTCATGTCCTAAAAACTGTTTTCTTTTTGCTACCTTTATAGAGAACAGGCCCAGCTCCTCTCCGTCTTGTTTCCTAATCTGATTATGCTCTTCTACTCATATGTATACCATCTGGTGCATGCACAAGCAAAACTCACTGGGCTTAGATGTAATATCAGGTGATAAAACAAGCTTTTGTGAAAAAAAGGACACAATGTGCAAAAATCCCTAAAAGAAAAGAAATCTAGTACCAAAAAAAGCAATAAAAAGGCATTATGTCACTATAACTGAAATGGCTCTGACTATATTAGCACCTATAAAAGCTTAAACAACAGCTTTTCCGAAACATTTCTATAAAATAAATATTTCTAAAAGGACATTTTTCACTATTTCAATGAACACAAAGGCAGCAACAATTCCATGTAATAATGATTACCATGTATTTTTAATTCCAAAAACTTCTGAGCACCTTTCACTAGAGTCTTCCAACAGTCAGAAATCTGCAGTGGGATTCTGAGTTCTGGCTCTATTATTTTTTTCTTTTTTATAAATTTTATTTTATTCTTATTACTATTATTATTATTTCACTCTATTATTTTATGTGGAATATCACCATTTTTTATTTCACCTTTGTTTTTGGCTTGATGCCAAAGCCATTAAATATTCTGTAGCTCTGCACATGCACTGTCCCAGCATATTATTTCAGCATTTCTTAAAGCACAAACAGCAAGACAGAAACAAAATTTATCCTCTTCCTCCTCCTGTTCCCACAACCCATTTTGTTGTATCGGAAAATGCACTGCACTGTGGACAAGGAAAGTACATTCCAGATAAACTACATGTATCAGACAGTGCTAATTCTGACACCTTGAAAATGCTTGTTTTTATATAGTGGTTTTGTACTCCATTAAGAGGATTCCCAGGCTTGGAACAATGCTCAGATCTTTAACACAGCAAACCCAAATCCTTTCCACACAATCGCACTGCCTCTCACAAGGCTGACACATCTTCAATGCTGCCTCTGTTTTGCTGTCACTTATCACATTTTACCCTGGAGCACAGACATTAAATATCCATGCCACAAGGCTAAAAGTCCATTGTCAGCCTGACAATATATGATCAGAGTATTGCTACAGCTGTATATAATTGTTTTTTACCTTTTTCAACAGCAGACAAAGGTTAGAAAATTGCATACAATGAAAGTGCCCTAAAGAATTATGTTTGCACTGCAAACTCAGGTTCTCAAAAGTTAGGACATGACAGAACTAAAATCACCTATGACACCTTTATTATATTCATAAGGATATAGTTTCCAGCCCCTGATTTTTCTATGAGTCTTGCTTCATATAGTGCAACAAACAAGTTCTACAAGTAAAGACACGTTCACAATTTCTTTTCATTGTTCATCATTGAAAGGCATTCAGTTACATGAGCGACAAGACTATTTTGCTCATTTTAGTCAGCAGACTTCCAGTTAGTTTTTTACAGGTTTCACTTTTAGCTAGAAAGAATGGAGTCAGTCCTGTAGAAGTTGGCTATTAATGCAATTTCAATGTATTCCTTGAGTCATGTTAACTCTCTATAGGAGATGAGAGACATCCATTTGAACAATCCATTCTTCAAGAGTAGTCCATACAGAAACACAGGACAAAATGGGAACACATAAATAAATTTTTGAGTAGCACTAGATCTTTAAAACCAGCTCTTAAGTTGTGCTTTTAACCTGTTGACTCTGTAGATACAACCACAGGGGTGTTATAGCCAGTAATATAAATATTCCTACTTACACCAAAAGCTGTGAAGGACTGAAGAAAAAATAAAATGCTGTTTTCTCTTATTTCATTGAAAACTAAAGCTGTGTTATTTTCCCAGTTATCAAAAAACAAGGTCATTAAAAGCCAGATCTTGCTAACCTTTCTCATGCAAATTACCTAATTTGTACTGAGTATTATTTGCATGAGAAAGGAGGCAAATGTACTTGTCCAAAGAAAGTATTTTATTACCATACTTCTAAAAGAGCAAACAAACAAAAGGATGAAATAATAGTCAAACAATAAGCAGAATGTTAACATATGCCTGAATGGTTGAACTTTGTCTTTCAGAACTGCTGTATTAGATGGCATAACAAATAAATAAAACTAGAGTAGTTCAGCTTTATTGAAATAAAACAAATAATTACTTGTATGCTTGTAATACACTGAAATTTACATAGAAATACTATTCCCTCTATGTTGTTTTACCCAACAAATCATTCTACAAAACTTACTTACATATGAGCCCTGTCAGTTATTTTTTAATGCCATTACCTTTCTTTTATGATGGGTTGTTGAAGCATCCATCTCTTCTTCTCCTATATTGTCTATCTGTGAAGTTGGACTACAGTTCATCCTCTCCTCTTCTTGCCTCTGAAGTCTGTCTGCTACAGCCTGGATTGCTTCTGTCCATTCTTCCCTATCATGAACAAGCCAATATCCCTATTAGAAACTTATAAAATATGTTACACAGTTTATAATGTTTTTCACGTGCTACGTTGCTTCAATGTTCAATTCCCATGTTACACAGCAGAAGACCCATATAAATTAATCATTTCCACTTCCTGTCAAATTCTGCATTTTGTATGGTTAATTTCAAGAATTAGCAGTATCTAATTTTGTTAATATTTTACAACTGGAAACTTGAAAACAGTTGTTCCAGGTATAATGTACCTCAGAGCATAGGATGTCATCTGACAATAACTTGCCTTTTTAAGAGCCTTTTGCTATTTCTCCCTCGCTTCAAGACATTTCCACAGCAAATAAATAAGATTTATTAAACCATATCATGTGTTCAACTCTTTGTCTATCTTCCCTTAATAAAACTCAACTTCCAGACTTTTTTTTTTCAAATTCCCCTCAAAAAGGGCTCTCAAAGATAAGCATCTAAAAGCATCCTTGTCTTGGTTTTTAGTATCCAGGGTCAGTTTGTCACTGTGTGGGTGTGTATTCTAAAGCCTCTATGCCATTTTTTCCCATGAACTGCTCACAATGGCACATTAGCAGCTATTGTCTAAGGGACAGCACACCCCTCAGGCTGCAGGCTGGGTGTTTTGGAACTTCTGTGAGATAAGGAAATTCTTCTGCCTCCACACCCACCTGAGGGGTCATGTCTGCTAATGGCCCATCAGGGGTATCAAAAATAGGCCATTGTTTATCTCACAGAGTAAATCACCCATTGTTTAAGTCTCCGCCCTGGGGGAGGGACTGGGCGGAGCCTAAGTGAATATAAGCAGAAGATTTTTGGGCCTAGGGAACTCTCTTCAGATCCAGAAGAGGACCCGAGCCACGAGCAGACTGCGNGTTTATCTTAAATATATAGATATATATATATATTATAGCTAGGAACTGTTATCCTTCCATTTATCATATCTTAATTAAAATTTGTTTTGAAATTGAAGGAGATTTGTCCCTCTGTTTTAACTATAAATTTTTCTAAGCTCTCTAAACTTAGACAATCCTAAAAGCCAGGGACTGCACTGAGGGGCAGGCCCAGATGAGGGTTTCCATGGAGGGACAAGCAGGGCCAGTTGAGCCCATGGCTATTCTGAGTGCTGACTGACCAGCATAGGCACACCAGGCAGCCCGTGACCATACCACAGCCTCACACTCACTCAGCCAGCAAGGGATATGGGAAGAGCCTGCTGATACGTATTATGGAATGCAGTAGGAGGTACTACACTGCATGCACAGGAGAATGAAATTCCCAACCTAGAGGGTGGGAAACAGTACCAAGGCAAAATTTAAAAAAAAAGAAAAAAAAATTCTAAGTGAATATATTAATGAGAGATAACAAAACAGAAAAAGCAAAGTTGTTGGTTATTTACTGATAAAATAATGCCCAAAAAATTGTATTAGTCTCCACAAGACAGATGTCCACAGTTGGGAACATGCAGTGCATCTAACTGGAGACAGAATATAGACCATTTTGCATATCTTCTACATGCTTTTGGTGTATTAAAAAAGTTAATTCTTAATGAGTTTGTGAAGGTTAACTGAAATAAGAAAAGCTAATAACCAAACATAAAATAAATTATAATAAGCATACTGCCTTCTGTGCCAAAAGAAAGGAGCACATTAGGAGGAGTAAGACAGTGAGGCTGGAAACACTTCAGCCCAAGCTTTGGTTGTTCAAAATTTAACACTTCAGAGACACATCATGACATAGTTTTGGCTGATTTGAACACACTCATCCCACCTACTCGCAGGCAACTCTTACACCAGCAATGAGCTCAGATAATATTTTACAGAAGTTGACTTAAAAATCTTTAACTGCTCAGATGTGCTCAGAATGTCACAGTTTCAAGTGCTGATTGCTATGTAGGCCCAGTAGAGACTCTGCTGAGGCTTCTGAGTAAGGAGCATTGACAAGCAAAACAAGAATAAAACCCTCACCGTTCCTCTGGAGTGTCTACGTGGAACGTCCTCTCTATGACAGTGGTCCACTGAAGACATCTGATAATGAATGTGTTTGGCTTTGGTCGCTCTGTTTTCATTAACTGACATTCTAGAGAAATACATGACATTGCCTTTTTAATACATTGCCAGTTAATGGGTGAAGAGCAAATAAAATTACTTAAATGAAATATATACAGCTTATGTATACCCATTCAGGGTGTATCCAGCAGATAAAAGGAAATACAGAACAGTAATATAACCACAGGTTAGAATAAAAGGTAGCAGGTAATAATCATAAGGTGAAGAAAGCAGTCAGAAGAATTGATGAAACTTGTATTGTTGTCCATATAAAGAGTGCCATCTCCATTTGTGAACTCAGTCTGTGCTGTGCGGGTAAGAAGAGTATTAGATCCCAGATTGCTATAGTATGCCAAGGAAACAGCAGTAGCCAAAGGCATATTTTTCCATCTGCACCTGGCAAGAGGAATATGACATTTTCCCTTCAATGGTAACTGTGTCACAGTTACTGATAGCACTGTCACTTCAGGATTAGATATATTGTAAAATACCCTAAGAAAATTGAGATGTTGAAATTAGTCTGATCATTACATGTAGAACAACCATACACACACCCCCCGTGGGGCTATCCCCAGGAAATCATCTAGTTCTCTTTGTACCTCAGGGCAGCATCAGGTCTACCTTTGCTATTTCTTGTAAGTATTTTTCTATATTCTTCCTAAAATCCATGAGAAGCAGAAATTTCAAAACCCCCATAAGCAAACAATTCCATCCAAGTAGAAATAAATTAATTACTTTATACCTGGAAGATTTTCCCTTGTATTTAAGGTAACTGTTCGTGTAATTTCAGCATACTGCTTCCCCTCCTATTGACTGAGTTACTTTATCTTTTCAGCAGTTCTCTGTTTTAGACATTTGAACACTGTTTTGTCTCCGTGCTGTTTTCTCTGGCCAAAGTCCATTCTACCAGTCTGTTGTCATGGCTTGGGCTATTAAACCCAAGACCTTCCTTGTCCCACAATTCTAGACATACCATTGACTGCCTATTACTCCTTTGTTGCATGAGCCCAACAGTGGCAATTCAGGCAACGGTTTAACGACACTGTGTATTAGTTTTACAGAGCATACCGCACTAAACATTACAACAGCAAAACAGTGATCAACTAGAATTCCTCATTCATGAAAATATATTGGAACATTTTTTCTGAAGTTAACGTTACTCCATTAAAAATGTAGTTTGTTTTCCTACAGCTACCACAGAATAGACTCGAAAATCACATCTCATGTTCTGGAATGCTATTAATTGTTCAAGGCTGATCCAGATCAAATGTGCTATCTAAAATGATACATCAGGTTCACAAATCAATCAATAATGATATGGCAGCTGAATTCCTGCTCACTTACAATCTGCTGTAACTTCCTTTTTATATAGCTACCACCTACCAGTTGACCCACACCTTTTCCTTATGTAGCTGGGTATTCTTTAGCATAAAACCTTGCACTTATTCTCAGTGAATTACATTTTATTTATTCCGGTTAGTGTTAATGCTTTACAAAAGTCATATGACATGCACCACTTCACAAGGCATGCTTTTCTTTCACAGAAATAAATTGCTTTGGCTTGATGTATTTTTTCTTCACAAAATCAGGATCCTGAAACCTCAACTATCATCCACTGCAATTTTTTTATTTGAAATAGCAAAGAAGAGTGGAAGTGGTTATATCTACTGATACTATTTTTTAATGTAGCTTAGCAGAATACCTCAGAAGCTGAACAGACACATTAATAAGAAAAAAACAGAGGAGTAAATATTGTTCTATGCAGATATGTATTCCTTGATGAACGCACTTATATACTCACCATACATCAGCTCACTTGTAAAGGAGATGACATTGAATTTAAGCAACTTTTCATTAAGAAAATGAAGCAGTAGTTCACCCTCACTGCATATATCCACTCTGCTAGGTCTTGGATGGGATAAGAGCCATCCTCAATATGTAGAGGAAAGAGCCACAGCAAGATGGAAACAGGAAGAGAGAATTTAACACAAAAGCTAAAACAGAGAAAAGGAGAAGTTCAATGAAGTAGAGCTGCTTACACTACTTAACTGGGCTTGGAGCTGGGTGAAAATGTTACTCATGAGACCAAAGAAACTCCCATCTTCAGGCATATGGCCCAAGTCCAACTGTAATCATGATGACAGTGACTCTAGGGTTAACAGGCTATTTTCTCTTAACTTCCTCAGCCATAGCTCTAATGAATACACAGGGCTTCCTAACAGAAGAGCATAGAAGCATTGTCTATTCTAAGATTATCTCATCTTACTCCTGACATAACCATCCCCATCTTTAATCCTATCACACTTCAATCATGTAGGCTGAAATTTTCTTTACTGGGTGTCTGCCTAAAGCTGCACACTGCTGGAAAATACTGTTTTTGGAGATGAGACTTAAAACTTGGCAAACCAAGACCTTTGATATCCTTTTAGTATTCCTGTGAAAATGTAAGGCATCTGGCCACACTACATGTGGGAGAGATAAGTGTGCAGTGGGAGAAGGGTAAAAAACTACAATAACAATTACTAAATCATTTGAAAACTATGCATTGAGTATAATCCAGAGGCAACAGCTATCTCCTGCCTCTATGGCAGTGCTGTATGGAAAGCTCTTTCACCTATGTTCATAATGCCTCATCTTCTTCCTCAGATAATAGGAAAATACATAGAAAGATGACATACAGCAAGTTATTTACAGGAGAGATGTCAGGAACAAAAGACTAGGGAATAAAAGGAGAAGAGCGGAAATGGGACAGACAAAACACTCGAACCTAAGTGAGAAAGAAAAGTGTGCAGGAAAGCTGGAGTATAGCTAAACTAGAGGAGATAGTTTAGAGCAAGTAAGGTAAAAGAAGTTGCCAGGGAGAAAAGTTAGGTGACTGCATTAGGACAACCTGAAGGCAAAAAGCTACAGAGACAAACCTGCAGAAAAATCTGTACCAATTAAAAAGCACATCCTCCCCAGTGCCTGTAATGGGACTGAAGACTGAACCTGACCATTTATTTACTTTTTGCAAATACATTAAAAATGCATACATATAAATTGCATTAAGCTTTTCAACTCAAGTATGAACTACTGGAACTAATAGAATTACATCTGCCTATGGCCAAATGCTATCTATAATCTGGTCTTTACCTGTATAGAGAGGGTATACTATATATTGTATAATAAATATTTACATTTTTATGTACATTATGTAAACCTGTATCTAATATACTACCTATATTAATTTTTTCAGGCAGTCCTGAAAGCAATGATGCACATCATTAAAAAGAACAAAACATACAGATGCATATGTACATACAGATGCAGATCTGTAACTACAAAAGAGTATTTGCTCTCAGAGTTTTCATTACAGATGAGTAACTAAATCAATTAAAGGTAATAAAAGAAACCCTTAACAATAAAAAATGGAACTGAAAACATTAAAAAAAATAATAAGTGGAGGACCAGTATATTTCTAAACGTGATGTGCTACTCATACTTCTCAAGTAGATAAAAGTAACTGAAGTTTGCTGATATTCAGTAGGGTCACATGTTTCATATGCTGCTGTATACAAATGTATGGGATAGAGTGTCTTTCTGCCATGACTGCAAAATGAATAAAAACTTCTTTGTGAATATCTTTCACCTACCACTAGGGGAAAAAAAAAAAACAAACCCTATTAAGATGAGTAAGTGCTGTAATACAGTTACTGCTAATTACCAAAATATTTTTCTACTAATTAGTGAAAAAACTATAGTAGTTTTAGACAGAGTGAATAGTTTGGAAACTACAAAAGCACAGAAGAAAGAGTAAAATTGGCTATTGAGAGCTGGCTCCGAATGCTCGAGTGATAGTTGGGTCATTACCAAGAGTAGAGAACATTCTACCATAATGTCTTCAAGTTTGCTACTATACATAAACATATGTAATTAAAAGGCTGAATCTCAACTCAAAACAGTTGGAAGTCTAAATTATCATTCAAAAAGATGAGTAAGCCAGTAAACAGACAGACTCAACTTTGTGTTCTTGTATGCTAGCCATCTACGACTTGGAATTACACATTTTAATCTTAAAGATTTCTGTCTTCCTGGGATGAAACATCAGTCATCAGAATTTTCCCCTTCAGTATTAGAGGGGAGGAAAAACCCTAGTGGAAAACACTTGTTCAAAGCAGCAAAAGACAAAATCAGTAACAGACATCCACATCTCTGCTGCAAGTGTGTAGCACTCCTTTGGCCATTTCTGGATGTATACAGAAAATGGGAAAAAATAAACAGTATAAAGAAATGCAATGGATGTTTCTCTAGTATTGAACCTCTTTTTAAAAAAACCAACCAAACAAAAAACCCACCTAAGTCATGTATATATCAGAGGTTAACTTCCATCTCCACATCTACAACCAACCTAATTCTGAAATGTTAACGATCTTTTTCAAATAACATCTACTATCTAAATTAAGTAGTTATGCTAGTTAAAACTCTCCTGAGCAACTCTAACTACAAACTGTATTTCAAAACGTTCTGTTTACTTTACACCATTCTGAACCACAGATGACAAAGTTTGCTTGAAGCTGTAATTACTCTGCAAAGCTGGGAAGCCAATTAGAGGGCCTGAAACCTGCCAGTTCCAAAAAAAAAAAAAAGGAAAAAAAATTTAAAAAAAAAAAAAAGGAAAAAAAAAACAAAAAAAAAA
>VXAU01005059.1:1277846-1294295 GCA_013399695.1 Formicarius rufipectus | reverse complement strand
AAAAAAAAGCACAGATCATCTGTTCAGATTTTATTAAAAAGTTTAAAGTTTGAATTCTATAACTTTAACCATATAATCACCAGTATCATTTTGTTAAATGCAGTCATTCAGCATAACAAGAGAAATAGAAAGAACACTAATACTATTTTATTATTCCATATAGGAAAGGTTTCAACTTCAGCAGAATGTGTTGATATGGCTAGACAAGAATACTAAACATACAACCAGCCATAAAAAATTGCACTAAAAAATGAACAGAAGGTTGCATATCTGAGAAATTATTTCTAATACAGACTGAGTTTTAGCACAAAGGATAACTTCCCATGGTTAACAAATGGTATTAAGAGAGTATCAAGGCACTGCTTGTATTGTTGCAATATATGCACTTTCAAATGCACAGTATGCTGTCTATATACAGATCTGTATCTATCTATTTGCATTACAATTTAGCCTCGATATTTTATTCTTACCTTGGTCTTTCCTTGACAAGATAAAATACTTTTGTGCCAACCTTTGCCTCTTAAATTGCTACTCTAATTTTTTCTCTCATGTCAAAATTTAATGAACGGACTGCTTAAAAATACCTTTTTCCATTATTATTGCTACTCTGCACTCCGAATCCACACTTCTCTGATGACTTTTTTTGTTAGACAAGTAGCAGACAAATAGCAGGACTAACAAACCATTTTCAGAACACTGACACATGCTTTCTCTCATATATATATGAAAAGCTATGATTTTTACATGCATGTACAAATATATGTGTGTACTCACACACATGTGTCTTAGTTTGATCATCTCTTGACTCTCCCACTTGTTTACACACTCCTTATGGGAAACCTTCTTTTCTGAGGCTTTCCTAAAGGCTTTGTTCTTTCTCATGACATCTTATCCAGGGGGAGTATCACCTTAAAAAAAGGTTTGGTCACATAGATATTTATGTGAACAATTTAATACCCCTTCCTTGGTGCCAACAAATACAGGTTTACCCTAAAAATGTCATCCCCAAAACTACTGAACAGATAATTTTTGTCCATCGCTCCTTTGATCATATCACTCTTTCCTTGGCATTCCTCATTTCTTACCCGGCTCTCACACCAAATACAAGTAGCTTTTCAACGCGGTCTGCCCCTGCAGCCTACCATCATCCTTGCTATCACTCTTGAATCAGTATCAAAATGCCATCCATCCTTTCATTGTCACAGTTTCAGGACCAGTTCCCAAAAGCATTTTGAATTTCCTGTTTGCCATACTAGTTCCCTTTTAAATGCTCCTTAAAACTCTCCTTCACCATGCCTTAAAAAACAGGAGGGATGGAGGGAGGGAGGAAGACAAGAAGGGAGAAGAGAGTTAAAATTTAACCTTGACAATGGATTAGTTGTTGATGTGCTGAGACCACTGCCTGTACTACAGGCTAATACTGTCTCATTGTTTTCTCATACTCCCCCCATCTGTTTGCATCCATCTGCTCTTCCTTGTTTTATATTTGGAATTTTAGTATTTTGGAGCCAGGACTGACTTTTTGTTCTGTATGGGTAGAAATCTCTCTTTTGTGGGGCTTGGCTTCTGACAAGTACTTATATACACTTTGGTAATATAACAACATATATGACTGCATAATAAACAAAAACCCCTTAATTATATTCTTTGAAGCTGCAAAAGATCAAACTTGATGCACTTCATCAGCTAGAAAGTCTTTTGCTCCCAATATTTGAAAACATATCAAAGTAGCATCCACCCTTCTTGTCATTACTACTAGTTTGCCATTTGCCCCTTCATGCAAAGAGGGAGACTGAAAACATGAGATTTCTGTGTGGGTTTTGCCTGGGCTTTACTTTGTCTTCATGGAAGATAGTAAAATTATACATCCTTCTCTGTCATTCATGCAAACACCTCAATTTTATTTAAGCAACTGGGTGTATCACAGCAGCATAAAAACTCCCAAGCCTGGCTGTAAACTTAGGCCTGTCATGCTTATACCTGGCCCTACACAGAGATAAATGGAAATCACGGGATGCTACACTGGTGACTGAGAAAGCAGTATTTGTTAAAATGAAAGGACAAAACCAAAGACCGTGTTTTCATTCATGACCCAAGTCAAGCAACTGAATGCAAACTTCTAAGTCAAATGACAGAATACCAACTATACCACCCAGAAACCATTCATAAATATAAAAGCCTCTCAAAGAAAATTACTAGTCCATCTCTCCAGAAAGATAAAATTTCCCTATCTTACACATATTAGATTTGAGTTTGAATTCCATAGATTCATTTGCATATGCAGCACATTACACATAGATGCCTTTATCTCACAACAAGTATTTGCAGGGTTGAATGAACATTATTTATTCAATTCCACTATCATTATTTTGGAATCAAATCCACACTGTAATTTTAAGTATCTAGAGTTGCATGCTTATCTCTGGGTTCACATCATCCAGTGTTGTAACAATTTTTTTAAAAAGACTAAATCTCATTGAAAAGTTATTTGTAGAGTTGCACACAAGGTCATGTCCAATGCTAAGGTATTCTGATGCACAATTTAATCTCATATAAACAGATATACATATTTTCCTATCCATTCCTTTAAAGAATGTCTTCAGAATTCTTTAAGGTCCCAATATAACTCCCCTGAAACCTTTCAATTTTCATGTTTGGAAAATATTTAAATCCCAAAAATAATAAAATCTCATCTCTGACCCATTGAAAAATCAAGAATAGGATAAAGTAGCACATATTCTCCATTTAAAAGAGCCAAGAATCATCAATAATCACTTCTGCAGAAAAAATAAAGCTTATATAACTTCACCTTTTAATAATAACTTAAATTTGCTTTTTCTTTTCAAAGACAAGAAAAATGGTAGCTGTACCACAGAGTGCTTAGAAAGCACTATCTTTCAAGATTGGAAAGAAATTCCAGGTGACATCATTTTTGGCCAAAGCTCAAAGGCTACTGAGAAGGGAGACAGATCTGCCCAATTATTCCCCATATAAAGATCAAAATGAAGGCAAAGGGCCAATTCTTAGAGATACTTCATCCCAAATGTGTTATGTGATTACCTACATACTCATCGTGTATGTGAGAAGTACTTTTTTTTTTATCAGTAAAGTCACACCTGTTCCTTGAGTAGAACTGAAGTAGAACTCTTCCCCACTCTGCTTTCCCAAATAATGATGATGATCAAAGACCAAAGTAATTTACACAAAGCAGCAATGATTCCACTTCCCCAACAGTGGACCAGTTGAAAACAGTATTATGAGGTCAAGTTGGTTTGGGGCAGAGGGAGTTAGTCATCCCAATTGAAACCAAATTATTTTTAAACTGGTTCTGACTCCATAAATGCCTAAGCGAAAGCAATTTAAATTAGCATATTTTATTTTACAGTTGAAGTGGGCTAGGAATGCACACCCACTCAGTTACCATGACTCAGTCAATCAAGAGTATCTGTTTAAGCTACAGCAGCTTGATTACTTGCAACTGCTTCTCTCTACCTGAAAGGAGCTGAACTGATTTTGAACCAGCCAGTTCCAGTAAGCTCACACTTCTGAATCTACCCCTGAAAACCAGTATCAACTGCTTTTTAGGTTTTCACAGTGAACTTCCCACCAGTGTAATTACACCTTCAGTAATCTTCAAGTGTACTGCTGCATACCACAGCACAGCTTTTTGTGAGTCTCAGTGTCAGGGATGAGCATCAAGGGGACTAACAGCATACTTCAAATACACAGCTCTCTCAACTCCCATTTAAAAGGTGACAGCTCTGTTTCGTGCAAAATAAGCTGGCACCACAGGAGAAGAACCAAAGTGATATCTAAACATTATTCAGTGTCCCCAGATCTGGCTGATTTGTTCACCCCTGCAGCCTTGCAGCAGGTTCAAGATGCAGTGCAGGGTGGCCATTGCTACCTCCCATGTGCACCCAAAATTTGGAGAGTAGTGGCCACAGGAAAAGCCCACTCAAGACACTGGAGAGCAGACCTGCATCTTTCACGGGGCTCAGCTCAGTTCCACTCTGTCACACCTTCAGTGCTCCCAGGAAGAGAGATCCCCCCTCCATTTCAGGCCCATGTGGTTCCTCTCTGCATTTTGGGTGGTTTCAATGCACTGAAGCATGTGTGCTGCCTCAATTTCTCCCTAAGTAAAGTGTCTACCTGTTTACACACCCCCTTCCAAGTGCCATCCCCCTCACATTTCCATCCAGAACACCCCAAGGAAAAGGAGTGACTTCTGCACACTCCATCCTATGAGAAAACACCATCTGATGAGAAAAGCTTTATTAGCAAAGACATATTTATCACTGGAAGCACTGGTAGCAGTATTTAAAATAACTTCATTTTCTCCAGCCTTCTTGTCATTCCCAACACAGCACACAGACAACACAAGACCAGGGAAAGAGTAAGCGCAGAACTTTAGGGAGCCACACCAGAGGAAATGATACTACAGCTGGGAAAGAGCCTTGCTTTTGCAAAAGTAAAGCTCATGTCACAGGAGTGGAAGGCAGAGGATGCTGATGGGAAAATATCTATATGATGGAAGTAACTAGATTGACAGAGCTGGTTATAAAAGTTTTAAAATACAGAACAAGTGTCATACAAACCAGAGCTGTGCAAACTTTCTAGTGTTTAACTCCAACTGTACTATGAAAATAATACCACAGCCTTGGCCTTTTCTGCTTAAATAACAAGCTGCAAGCAAGAGCCAAAGATGTCTGTCATCTGGAGAGCAAAAAGTAGACCGAGACCACACTCTCATTTTACAGATAGCTACAAAGATTACATGAAGATAGGACTGTAAAGACATATCTTTAAGTCCCTGCCAACCTAATCAAGATGGTATTAACAGTGATCTCACACTCCATCTGCCTGGCTAGTAATTTATGAAAAGCGTACTTCACTATTACAGGGAAAATATGTTGCACTGCTTGTGGCCACAAACCTACTGCAGCAGCTCAGGAACTCTTGGATCAGAGGCCATGAGATCAGTTCTTGACATTTACCAGGTACTTCCCATGAGATGCGATTCATTCATACAACAATTTTGTTTGTTTGTTTGTTTGTCCTACTGATGATCTCATCTTCAGACAGATAAAATAGCTGATGAAAAACTTAAAGTCCCTTGCAATTTAGAGTGCAATACCCTACTGTTCTGCTTCTCATCCTGTGAATTCTACATAGACACTTCATTTCATTGGATTCTTTTTTAAGTGATATATCTTCCTATTCTTGCACTGCTCAGCAATCATTTCAAATAAAATTACTCCTTTTTCCTGCCAGAAAACAGAAAAAGTTTTGCTTATGCAAACTGTACTTTTTCAATTAACATTGCATGCTTGTTCCTTTAGCTTACACCACCTTAGAGTCAGACCTCTGGGACTTGCTAATTGCAGAAAGGTTTGTGCTTTATCAGAGGGAGGGAGAAAGGTGGAGTGGAGCAGTGGAGGTGGTGAAGGTGTCATTTTGGAAAGCAATATGAAATCTTTCAGTTTCCTGCAAGGCAAAGTTCAAGGAGAGCACTGTAATACTAGAATTACATAATATGACTTCTAGGTACCTAAAAACCCCCAAACAACAACAGTATCAACATACTGGAATTAATTGTTAATTATGCATTTCTTTGCTTAGCAGAACTACCACTTGGATCACCTGTTTAGTCATTGTAGCAAGGGAAGACAGGATATGCAATGAAGAACATGGTAAAGGAGGACAAACAAACCCTACTGTATTTTTACAAATGGTCTTTCAGTTGCACACTGGGGGAAAATTACCTGGAAAACTACTATTTAGAAGAGAGTAGTTAAAATATGCAGAGCAGTAACTAAGGAATAACAGCCTATGTTCTAGTCATTTCCTACACGTATGAGCAACTTAAAGACATCTCTGCTTTTATGCTGAATAGTAACAAGCAAAATGAGCTTCCAATACTATTACAAGGCTTGCACACTCCCTATCATTTGCAAGAATTTTATCACAACCAGAATCTGTGAAGTTTTCCTCCTCTGACTGAGGGATGAGACATGAGCTTGGAGCATGAGATTACTTTCTTACCAAATAAAATACACAAACTACTTTGACTCAGCCTTTTTGTGTACAACCTCAAGAACAATTTTATCAAGAAAATAGGAAAGTTCAGTCTTATTAGTATTTGTTCCATCTTTAGCAATGCAGATGAATGGAATCCTTTCCCTAAATTCATATATTCCTGTGGTTCCTAGACTCCTCTGGAAAACTAAGCACTGCCACTTACTGTATTGCAGTACCCTTTTGTAAGTACACTTTTGAAACAAACTGGGTAAATTTTCCAGTGTTCCTCTGAAAGGTTCTAGCTATGATATCTGCAACTCATACTCAGGGAGACTTTTTTTTGCGCCCTTAATTTTGCTCCTCTAATACTTCCATTTCTGTTCACAAACATTCTACCAATTTCATTCTGCCAGATTAAAAAAAAAAAGCTACAGATTTGTCTTTTAGAAACATTCTTGTAAAACAAGTAATCTTCACTTTATCCAACAAATACACACTTTGTAGTTTTATTAATATATGCAAATTGTCTGATTGCTTGAAATTACTGATTAACCATGCTAGAGAGCTGATTACCTGATTATCAAAAAAAACCCAAACCAAACCAAAACAAAAACCAAACCAAAACAAAACAAAAAAAAAACAAACAAAAAACCCAAACAAACAAAAAAACCTTTTTCATGAAAAATCATTTGACAGTCTAGATAATTTTCTAATTAGTTTGAGTTTATAAGTGAATTCAGAGTTACCAGTGAAAAAGAGAGGTCAACAATCTTTCTACAAATTTTCATCTTACAACAATCATTTGTCAAATGTCATTGCTCTTTACACACGCACACACAAATGAGGACTTAGATTTCAAAAAACACTCAAAAACAAACCCATGGTAAAATCTTTAATGCTATTGTAAAGATATCTTGTAGAGCTGGAGGTAAGATTAGTGATGCACTAGTATGGCACATGGCAACAAACTTACAGTGCTCCCAATAAATTCCAAACTATACACAAAGCAATATGTAGCAGATAATCTGTCAATATGCTGAGAGAATAATAAATACTGGAAATACATACTTGCCACTGAAAAGTTGTTGAGTGGATATGGCAGATCCACATCCTGGGGCTTCTCCTTATAGCCTATGAAAGAGCCATCTGTCTTTAGCAGGAAATATCTTGGCCGCCAGTTTTTTATATATTCTCCTAAAGAAAAAAAAAAATGTTCATTAGTACTGTGGAAAAAAGCCACACTTGAATATTAAAAAAAATAACATAAACATAGGAGTGTTTAACATTAGTTATACCAAAATTTTTTCGCATGTTTTCCATTTACAGAGAAAACTTTAACTCCCTCCAAAAGAAGAGAAAATTGAATTGCAACGGTAAGCCTGGACGGTACAATGATGTCTCTGGAATAAGAAGCTGCAAGTATAGTATTGTAATATTTTATAATTCTAAATTTTATCACACTACACTCTTTGAAAATCCTACATCTTTATATCTATAAACAATTCAACTTTTTTTTCAGGAAAAAGGGAACAAGCACTACAGCTTGACTTTTAATAACCAAGAGGAACCTAAAGTACTACAAGGTAGAACATTTACCCTGCTGAGCCAAAGCAAAAATCATTAATTTCCTCAACAGAGACATTAAATAAATATAATACACTTAACTGAGGGCAAAAGGAATAAAAAAAGAAAATATTGAAGCCAACTGTCTTCCAAGAAACAATTCCACCGATAAACCTACCACCTCCACCCTCTCCCTACCCCAGGCTGAGAAGATAATTCTGCAAGCTGAGGTACTTAGGATCAGAACCATATAAAAGACATCATCAAAGACACTATAGCTTAATGAATTCTACTTACTTGTTATTAAGGGCAAAAAGATCTAATACTATTATACTTTACAATGCCACACCAAAATCGCAGCAACAATTTCATTTTTAGAGTGAAATTACTGAGTTAAGTACAGGCTTGTTTAGATTCCCCCAACTTTCCCCACCTTTGATTTCTATAGACTGCAGAGTAAATAACGAGGACTTACTACATCTTTATTTAAGTCGCTGTTTCATCATTATACAAGTTTACCACCTCAGCACCCTGATAGCTGTATCTACATAGCTTTTAGGCAATTCAAAAGTTAGAAAGAAGTTTACATCCATCTAACATGGATGTTACTTTATTAAAGGGTATCTAAAAATTCATTCATCACATCTTCACCTTTTTATTACAGCAACTAATTGTCACTGAAGTTCAACATGGGAATCACAGGTATGGCCTTGATAAGCTTGATCACAACTTGCAAGGATGTTGACAATACCCATTGTTTGAAAAAAAAAAAAAATCTAACTGCAGCCACTAACATTCCTGATTTTCAACATGTATTTAAGTAGACAAGGAGAGTAGGGAATAGGAGATGGAGAAGAAAGAAGAGGAGAAAAATTAACACTGGGCTAGTCAGGCTTTTTTTGTTACCTGGGCCTCAGTAGGAAAATTCTTCCTATTTAATCCTGCTTCTAGATAGTAGGGTACCTGCTTAGTTTAGTTATATAGACATTTTCATGTAAGTAGAAAGAATTGAAAAAGTAAAAGTGTGACTTAATTTGACTACAAAATGCATAGAGCAGATATAGCACTAATTACATTTATACTGATGCAGAGCTTTATCTCAGACCTCCAGTGCTAGTTCGGCTGTGAACATACCTATTGACATTGCCACTCTGAACTAATTTCACAAGCAGAAATCCCAGGTAACAAGAAAGCACCCAATAAAAACCAAAACAAACTGAAGAAGAAATACCAGTGCAGTATCTGAAAAGAGATGTGTTAACTTTTATACCAACAGCAATGAAAAAGTGTATTAGTATTACATGAAAAGGTGAAGATATTTCTTAAATTAAGTTTGCTAGATACTTGAAAACGAAATAATCATAGGCCTAAGTAAAGGCATGACTCGTATTTTTAAAATCCTTAAAATACACCCTGCAACAAATTTGCTGAAAACTGCATGGACTCAAAAGCTGAAGCCAGAACAAAACCTTACATATCAGATCATCCAATATAAGTTTTAAAAATATTAACATCCTAGTTGCTTTGTAAAAGAAATGAGAGAGAGAATCTTCTGCATTTTTTTCTAATAAATTATATCTAATTTCCTTGTAAGAGAGAAAGGGCCTGTTACTGGGTTTACAATCTACTGAGATCTTAGTCTTACCTAGAAGGTGGGTTAACCTCTATGTGAGTTAACTTCTAGGTAGGCAGGGACCCAAACACACTGGTGAACTCAAGGACAGCACAAAGACATTATCAACCTGCCTAAAACAGGTCAGCCATCCAACCGCTCAGGTTTCAAAGAGCGTCCATTCTTGCTGGGAGGAATAAACTGGAGAGGGAGATAAGCAGACTGTGCTCTAAGAATCAGCGCTGATAGGGTAAGTACTCTTATTAGCCACTCAGAAGCCTTTGTTTATTAACATACACACTCTCCAGAACTAAAACTGTAGAAAAGGAGACCATTCTAACGAGTGTCCTTAGAGACCTAGCACACACTTCTCTGATCACTTACTCCCTCTTCACCGTTTAGGACACTTTAGCCTGAGTACCTGGTAGCAGTGTCTTAATCAGAAAACCAAACAGATTTTTGATCATCTACTGAGTTATGCAGCTGATGTTCTGCCTAGAGAAAAGCCATTAGAAGAGTATGACTAGTGCTTCCAAGCTCCTCTCAAGAGAGTTAGCAACTTTGGACCAAAGCTAATCATAGGACAGTTAAGTATGAGTTTACTCATGAGCACAGCTGTATCTCTGTTTTCTCTCTGCAAACTACAGCCAGACACAGGAAAAGCAATTTAAAAGCAATTGTAAACTACTATGGTTTCATAAGGATCCATATATTTCTTTTCCAGATATATCTCTTTGAGAAATGTTTCTCCTAAATGGTTTCCCAACATGAGTCACAGTCAGACTGCTTTTTCAAGACATCTATACAAACACACACACACAAAACTCTTAGTTTTGTCTTGAAATGACTAATATTCCCATCCCTCTCCAAGATCTATACATGAATATTTATCATCTGCCCTACATTTATTTTGTAATTTAATTAAAAATGGGTGAATGCTTTTGAAGACTAAGTAAATGGTGGTATCAGTGAACAGTTCACTTAGCTGCTCAAGCAGTTTAATGGCTCTCAAGATGCTCTCTAGGCGCTCTCTTATGACTGTATTCCTACTACATAATCTGACTACAGTTATTCTTAATAGACATGTGCTTACTGAACTGCCTTTTAAAAAATCCTCCATATAAAGCATGCTAAATCAAAGCAGAGTATTTGGGGGGAAAAAAAAAAAAAGCAAGCTAGAGGAAATTTACAGCTGAAATTCCTTAATTCAAGGGAAAAGAAATTCCACGAGAAAGAATCCAGGCAGGCTAACCAAACCACAAGATACCCTTACAATTTAATGAAATGGAGCTACAGTACTTAAAAAAGCAGTGGATCTGCCATAGAGAATTAATAGGCTTGCACTCTTGCTTCCTGCTGAGTTAATGTAAGTTAAATTATTATTTTGCCTACATTTACACCCTTCTAAGTTGAAAAATACGTTCTTTTAGGATCTGTTTATTAGACAGTAAGAAGAGGTTTCTAATTGCAACCACTGCAGCAAAGAAAGCCAAGTAATTCGTACAGCATTTTAATTCCAGAAGTTTTTACAGCTACTTGAGAAAAGTGGCACTAGAATATGTATCTCGCTGATACATACAGACAATAAATACATACATACACATACAAAACATAGAAATTTAGGATCACTGTGATGTTGTTGGGGTCTGCTTTTTTAATAGCTACCGAGAGAATGCACCCAAAACATTAAGTAAGACGGCAGTACATTCCCAGAGCACGCGAAAACGCAACCCGATCTTCATGCAAAAAACACCTTCGTAACACACAACTCTTTAATTAATGTTCTATTTAATCATACACTGGCTAACAACAGTAACAAAGAACACTTAACGAAGGTTTGTTTAGAACATGACTTTCACGGCTGCCTCTTTATGCGCCTCTGTACTGCAGCCTTTAATGATTTTTCTTCTTTGCCTTTGGCAGACAGTAACAAGAATCCTGCCTTCAGGACATTTCACAAAATATGTTTAGTCCAGTGATGCAATGCTGGTAGTTTTGAGACTGCCGAGGCGCTTCAGCAAGGAGCGCTTTCTAAGAAATCTCATATGAGTAGTCAAAAAAAATGTGCCACTCAAAGTTTGTAATTTTTTTTCACTTCACCTCAGAACTTAAACTCTCTCTTCTTATAAACTTATATTTCACCTCAGATTCAAGAGTTGCTATTGTTAGTCTAACCACTTGTAATCCCTAGGCATATGGAGATTTATCAATTCTTGAAAACTTAATCAGTAATTTAAAATTAATCTTATTATTAAAAAGGTATTTTTTTAAAAAATCACTTTTGCAAAGCATCTACATTTTTCAATATGTAAATGGTTTCAGAGGTGTGAAGGAAATGTCTTTAATATACAGTGCTGATAAGCAACAGAAACCTGAGTTCAAAAACTTGCTTCCTTAAAGGAAGCCACAGCTGCCACACAGACATAAGTGAGATTTAAGGGGGGAAAAAAAAAAACAAAAACAAAACCAAACAAACAAACAAAAAANAAAAAAAAAAGGAAAAAAAAAAATACACTCCAAGAAGAGAACACACCAAAATTCTGCCTCTTGTCTGTTTCATCAATTTACTCAAATGGATTTAATAGAAGTAATACATAAATATTTATGTTGACTCAAACTCCCTAAAATACATTTAATATACAGAAGGGACAAACCCTGAATTTATCTAAGACCACTAATCAAAATTATCTAAAAGTAAATAAAACATCCATACGTGATTTTTCTTTCAAAGAAACAACTGTAATTAATGTCAGGTCAAGTAAAATTATCAGAAGTAATGCCAGTGGTTTTAAGATTGAATTTCCTTACCTTGGCCCTCTGAGGGCAGTGTTACCTAACACACGATTGGAAGCATTAGCAGACTATTTGATTAAGTCAGTAGACACTAAACAAATGCAAAGCACTTCTGTTAGAATACTTACTCCTAATTTCATTATAAACAATTTGCAATACAGTTCAAAGCTATTGTAAAAAAATGTTTAAAATAATTAAAAAGTATACCTGCCCTCATAATTCAATGTATGTCTTTCAGTCTGAAGCAAATGTGTAATCATACATCATGCAAAATATTTAACAAAATCTTATTGCATACCAAAAACTTAAAATAAACTGATTTTTCCTAACATGCCTCAGTGTTTTAAAAGGTATTTTTATTATATACACTTTCCCAATTATTTGTTGGTAGTTCAAAGAAAAGCAGAATTTGGAACTAACAACTTTCTGATTCTCTCTTACACTGTGAGACAGTGATTATTTATTTATACTAACTGTTTTCCCACAGTCCCCAGTAAATACTGAATGACATTTTGGGCACATCTGCACTTACATTAGTCAAATGAATTTTTCCAGTCCCAACTGAGAAATAGGAAACATTTCATGCTAATGTGTGGGCATTGGCATCTACCACAGCTACATTTCCATTAAGTTTCTTGCAAATTGGAAAGTTTAAGTGAGAAGGTTCGAGTGCCTTTCTCCATCCACGAAACTGCAATGATTCAGTGCAGATACAAGTAAGAGCAGTGAATTTGGGTTCAGCTCTTTACAGGTACGTGGCCAGACCCCCGTGAAAACCACACAGAAGACAGCAAGCAGCCTCAGGTATGAGCTCTAGAAGAGGCTCAGCTGAGCAAAGCGGGACGAAAGCAGGGACAACCCTCTGTCCTCCATGCCAGACAAGATGCACTAAAGAGCTGGGAAGGGACGGATTCTTTGTTCCTGAGGCAGTACTAAGGAGTGACCAAAGACAAGGGCTCCTATTAGTAAAGCAGATTTCTTCCAAGAAGAGGTACCGTCAGGGTGAAGACATGGAGCAGCTCTCCATGGTTTCAGGTGCACCTAAAACAATGGAAAGGACCAGTCTCCTCAATGGAAAAATTTCCTCCGCTCTGCTGTGGGGTTTCCTCCCCACCAGGTTATGAATGCAACCCACAAATGTGTTCCAGGGTTCTATGGTTCAAATCCCCAGCCACCACGGCTTTTTCAATTTGACTGCTGGAGTGAGTCACTGTTCTTCTATCTTGTATAAATGCAGCAGTACTTCAACTCCTGCTGTTTATTCAACTCTTTCCTGTTGCATTAATATTTTTACCATAAAATATGCAAAAAGAAATCAAGAGAAAAATATTCAGTAACAGAGAGACATACCACTATTCAAACATAAATGCAGTTTTCAAACTGGGCATCTACAATATCCATTCAAAATTACTGACGTGTTTTGGCATCTCATGGAAAATAAATGTTCATTTTCATATGCACAAAATTTTGTCCTTTTAAAAAAATCATACCAGAAATACTGAGCTAGTTGACATCATGACAAATTGAGAATTGACCTTTACGATGCCCATTTTGAGCCAACAGGAAGAAAAACTTGCCAGTTTCAACATCACTCGCACTTCCCCTTCATTCTTGAAGGATAAGAATTAGAACAATAAATAAATTAAATAGCAGTTGATATTAGCACATGCTGTCTGGAATAACAAAGTCCTGTATTGCAGCAGCATCCCTGAGCAACAAAGGAGATCAATATTTTCTAAATATGCCTGCTATTCAGGAATGGAAAACCAAGGTCTGTATTCTGGAAATATTTAGGGACACTGCTCACATTTTCTAAATTTCTCTCTTGCACATGGCTTTATTGGATTAAAGCCCTAAAAAGCCCTACACTATTTAGCTGCTTTTTTATTATTTTTTAATAGTCTTGAGCCGTATTTGTGGTAAATGAAAAAAAAAAAAAAACAAAACAAAAAAAAAACACACAAATAAAACCCACCACATTTTAAATAGTCTCAATTTTTACAGCTAAAAACCTTACTGTTTTCAGTATTTTTACATGTATAACAGAAAAAAATTATTTTCCTTTCTTCTGTTTTTATCAAGTGTTACTAGAGCAAAGCATCTTTTTCAGATCTTGAAAATATTTCAAGAGTTGAACAAGTATACAAATAATAATCTATAAACTACAGTCAGGTACAGCAGCAACAATTTAAATTCCTGTGCTTGGTACAAATATATTAAACCAGATTATTAAGATATAAATGCATTTTACATGTCGCCAAGTTGAACTAAACATTTTAATATTATCTACTTACAAAACTTCGTGAAACAGTTACCACTCATTTACACTAGAAATTTCAAACTTTCCATTGTATGCAAAGGAGTATGGTAAGTTTGACACTACCATTATCATTCTGTTGAGTTTCTTTAACAGATTAATGTGTCATCAAAAATTACATGACATTTCCCCCCTTAAAAGTTATACACTTGCTATCATGTTTTCACAAAGCAAACTGTCCCACTTTTAAAACTGGCACATTGCAATAATTTTAAAATAGCTCCTGTGAACTTTCTTTGTCACTAGGTGTGCTTCTAGCTTGCCAGGTGCCAAAAAGCCATCACTGACAACATTCACCTACGTTTCTTCATCAAGCAAATCAGTGAAGTCAACCTTTTTGCTTTGCCACTTAGGCACTTTGCAAAGAATCACTCCAAGATATAGAAAAGCATTCCTCAAACTGCCTGAGGAACGAAACAGCCCCAATACTGCTGTACACACCAGGAGATCTTTTTGGTTGCATGGAATGCTTCATGATGTGCAGCTATGCAGCACTACCAAGAGTAACTGAGCTTCACCCTGGCAATGATGGACCACATAAAACATCAGAATTCTGAGAAAAAGGACCAACAATGCAACAAACAGGCAAAAAGCAAATCTCCATTTACAGTGCTGGTAACCTCTGTCTAGACACAGATGCTGAAATCAGTGCTTGGGCAGGTGGCAGCCACACCTGAATTTTCGGTTAAGACTGACATAATCTAAAACTGACATCTTCCACTCCGCCACAGCGATCATAGAAGGGCACATCAAATGCTCCCATCAGTAGCTATTGTTACCAACAACCTACAGATGCTTATTAGATCTAGGATGGAAGACACAATAAAAAGGGGTCCCTTGGCTTTTGGCGAGGGCTTGGCAGGAGGTGGTGGTTTAGGTTCATTCTGATAATATTTAAGTCATGCAGTGACTGACCAAAAAACCCTAAAACATACTGATAACTGGATAACATGTTTGCAATCCACAGCAGCCTCAATCACTATTTCATTCTCCATCTTTCAGTTCAATACAGATATCCGAATCTTGAATGTAACATAGTATTAGAGAAGAAAATTCATTATTTTAGAAGTTTGCATTTTTATCTTTAAAGTAAGAGACCACCTGGATAACAATGTTCTCAATTTAGCCTTTTCTGGGCTAACTTAACTTCCCCCTGTGCTTGTATCTCTTCTCATATTTCTTTCACATTATCCTGGAAACTCATCATAATCAGAAACCATTGAACAAGAAATAAGAAAGGATTTTAGTGGAAGAAAAAACCCATATATTCTTATAGAGTGATCCAAATTTACTTGATGTGCAACTATCAAACAGGAAAATATAAGTTATGACTGACCAGCTCCTTGCCTTCGGAGAAAGAACTGAAAATAAGATCAAGCAAAAGAGAAAATTAGTTGCTAATCTCATTCTAACCCCTAGCATTTAGTTGCCTGCTCTACAATACTAGACAATCACCAATTGGCACTTTCTGCATAAGAAAAGCTCAGGATGCAGAAGTAGGGGTATGCGACCAACTAGTCTTGAGACAGACAGACAAAGCTATATAAGAACTTGTAAAGCACCTGTCCGCCAAATGTCTGAGGCTGAAATAACTGCATTACTCTTTCTACTTCCACAAGTATTAAATTTGTTAAGTTGTTGTTTTGTTTTTTTAAATCCACCACATGGAGAAATCAAAAGTTCTCTTCCCCGCAAGAAAAGGCTCTTTTTAGGAATAAACAACGGAGGGAGGGAAGATATTGAACTCCTGAACTAATTAACAGAAGTAAAGGAGGCGGTGGGGGACAATGATAATTAATATGTACCCTCCTCCTAACCAAATCTCCACATACATTCATTCTGTATATGCACACACAACAGCAGCATCATAAACCGTCTCAAGTTCTTGCCATTATTCAGTTCGACATCTGCACATGTTTATGCGTCTCTCCAAACAACCTCTTGAACACCCTGCTGGAGCTGTCATTTTTTTCTTCTCCCTATCTGGCAGATGGCAAGTCAACAATCGGCATCAACAGCAGCCGAATATCTCCCCCCTTCATCCGACCCCCCTAAACAGACACAATAATAACTTCTTTGTGCTTCCCCACAATGCAGCTGCTTAAACCATTTCGCTACAAGGCTGCTTTGCCTTAATAAAAAA
>VXAU01005059.1:1240256-1277819 GCA_013399695.1 Formicarius rufipectus | reverse complement strand
AAAAAAAAAAAAAAATCCCTTCTGTCAAGTCTAAAAAACAGCATAATGTTAAGCAAGCTAAAGCCACAGCACAGCTGCAAACGGGCAGACACATTGACAGCTCCTCCCTTAACAAAGCCCTGTGAATTGAAGGGGGTTCATCTGAGGCTCACACAGTAATTAGTATAAAAAAGTCCGACAGCCTCTATTATGCTAGGAAAAAAAAACTGGACAGAACTGGGCTGCTGTTTTGCGTCAAGAGTTCTGCTGCAGAGTAGATAAATCATGTTGGGTTTTTTTTCCTCTCTTTTTAAAGACAGTAATAAGGAGGATGAGAGAAGCTAATTTGAAAACTTGGACACAGTAATTGTACCATATGGTGAGCATTTATCCCTTCTGAAATACACGCTAACAGTCACTTACATGCACAGTGCTTTGTTTTACAGTTGTTATTCTCCCTACCATATTCATAAAATGGATCTGAATATCCGATACTCCAGAGAAGTTGTGTGTAATTAGCAGCAAAACTGCCTGAGCTTAATATATTGGCCTAACACAGCAATCCAGTTAATTGCAGAAAATCCCATGCCCCCAAATTTAAATAGTGTCCACTTCAAGGATTTTTTTATTTCTCTCATAATGACTAAATATCACTCATAATGAAGTTCAGAGAAATAATTTATTGACACTAATGCTCCTTGATCCTGCTGGCTCTAAAAGGTCTGAGTAGGAAGAATTTATCTTTCCATTCATGCAGTATAGAGGAATTAATTCAAGAACCATTTAAGAGTAACCACAAAATATTTCAGTTCCATCATATTGGGAAAGGAACTACTCCATAAATTAAAGGTGAAACTGAGCTTCAACATGGGGCAAGGGAGACAAAGACTTCAAATCTACTCCACCCCCGTTTTCTTCCTGGATCATATTTAGCAATGTTTTTGTTAGCAAACCAGATGCTTCCTTCGTAGGGACCTGCAAAATTTGGAAAATATACCCCCCAGCCCTCAGGATCTTCTTGCTCTTTACCACATGCTCCCAGTTTTTCACCCCGTTCACAATCAAGTCTTCATGGAACCACAGAAGATAAGGAACCAGCTGAGTGGAGCTGGGGAAATTTAGCTTTCTTTAAATAGAAGAAACACTCTAGTTAAATGGGAAAATTAATAAATATTAAAGTATTGCTTTCAGAAAACAAGATACAGTAAACTTCCAAGCAGGAACTTGGAAGGGGAAGTTATAGCAGGGGTATAGCAGGGGAACTATAAAACTCAAACAGAATAAAAGATGATAATTTGGTGCAAAATTAATCAGACACAAAATGAAGTCTGCACCTGAGCGTGATATATTTGTGAAGAACCAGAATGGTTTTTACCTTACTGGTTTTTACCTCAGAAGACAACAACAGAATCTGCTTCAGGTAAGAGAAATACTTTCACTCACTCTCAATCAGAAAGGAGGTATTGGAGCAGAGTGCTAAATATCAAAGAGTCCCCAAACTAGGCAGAATACACCCACAGTTACTAAGAAAATGTGAGGTAAAAACTACTGGCAGAAAACAGCTATCCTTCCCTGATAACCATTCAGCTGAAGGACTATAAATGGAAAATTACACCCCAAGCCCTCAAAATTAAAAATAATAAAAAGTTAAAAAGAAGTTGAAAATTTCAAGTCAGTTGGCCGGATGGCAATTGAAGAAAACTGTTTATAATTCTGTTTTTAATCACACATTTAAATAAAACAAACTGACACATGATAAACAAGGCAGCACTGCCTTTGAGTAGAAAAATCAAGTCCATCATATGGGCCATCTTTAAAAATGTCAAGAAAATAAAATGGATAGAGACTGACACAGTTTATTTCATCTTTTTTAAAAAAATCTTTTAATAAGTTTCAAGAAACTAATTGTGTGAATGAAGAAATCCATGTGGTGGAAGAGAACAGAGAAAGGAAACTGGGTAAAAGGAGATTAAAACAGAGTTACAGAGTCAAATTTTCAAATTTCAGCCCATGAAGCTCTATAGTTCTCTGTTAGGAACAGTTTTAACTAATATATATATACAACAACAATCTAAACTCACCACTGCATATACTGCAAGACAGTAAAATATTCAAGTTTATTAAGAATTTGAAGAATTTCAGAGAGGCAAAGCTGTGCCAGTAAGCTGAGAAACACCAGATGAAACACAGTGAAGAATTACTTGAATTTATAAACAGTTACAGGAATAACCTGAAATGCTCATACACTGTTTAGTTTTAAATTAACCACTAAAACCAATGAATATAACCCTTGTCTAAGTATGCAGTACAGCGAAGAAAGAAAAATTTTCTCATTCATAATGTTGCAGAATGCTAGGAATACTATAAATATTATTATTCCAAGATAAATAAATTACAGTTTTGATAACTGTATTTTTAAAAAGTTACAAGATAACAGAAGAGCTTCAGAGACAAAACACACACTCAACACAGCAATAATTGGAGATAAAGAGAAGCAGAACGAGGAGAGAAAGACTGGATTAGGCTTCACTTTCAAAGGAAGAACTACGACAAAAGAGTTTAACAATACCGATGGCCCAAGAGCAGAGTACCAGTCATTTCAAAGGAGCACACTTCCAGGAGTGTTCTGGGAAAGATTTTCAGACATTCTGCATCCACAGTTCTCACTGAATTTTGTAACATCACCAAGTGGCTTGCCAGCTACTCTCCCATCAATTCAGCACCCAACCCTACTAGCACCTTTAGAAAAAGCCAGCCTCTTCTTGAATGCTGTGAGACATCTCCAAACTTGTGTGAGCACCTTCACATAAAAAATTAAAATCTCACATTCAGAAAACTGGTGTAAACAATCAACATAGGCATGTTCTTCCTCTCATTGCTATGCAATTTTTGTCCTAGCACAAATCTGGTATTAGTCAGGAAGTCTCGATGATGAATGAAAGTCCCAGTCCTTGGCCACTTTGGTTCACCATAAATACCATCCACTACCAGTGCAACACATTCGGGAAGGGGAGGACCACTTGTGGAGGAAGCATGCAGTGTATCCCACATCCCACTCCACCGCATCAGCACTGGCACCTGCACCAGCTGAGACAGGTCTACGACAAGCACACTCCAGACACCAGGTTTTGGGCAGACCAGAACTATTTCAGGTCACTGTACCACTAGTTTCAGCTCAAAGGAAAGCTAGAGTAATTGAGCAGGGGCAAGAAAGGTGCAAGGGAGAAGGGGCATCAGCATGAACTTAGGCAAGATTAACTACTGATTAATCTGCTGCTCTGCCTTGTGACTGCAGTTCTTGTTTTCCAGTCAAACTAGAAAATCAAGTTCAAGTGATTCAAGTTTCTAAGAACAACTGCATCTCTAATAAATGATGCCACTATAGTTCTAACAAAATATTAAACCAAGAATTGCCCTAATACAATGTCATATTCTGTGCAACCAAAAATAAATCCTCACATATATGTCGGGATATATTCTGTCATTTACACATGTACACAGAAGCTGTAGGTTAAAAAAAATATGCAAACGCTAAGGAATGTTTACAAACCTCTGTACTCTGGCAAAAAATTCAAAAATCAGTTAAAAATCCACAATTTGAAAAGCTAGAAATACAATACTTTTACATTTATTTTTGAAATACTTATTACAATTTAATAATATTACAAAATTTTACCAACTTAGAGATCCCAATATAAATTATATTTTCAGTTAGCCATGCAATATGTACCATACCAAAAGAAGTGACAAGAAGATAAGAAGAATTTGGTCAGTATTTTCTTATAATTTACAGACTACAATTCAAGTAAGAGAAGAAAAACAAACAAAAAAAAACACAAACAAAGCAAACTTATTTTTAGCCTCAGAATTTGATATATTTCTAAAAGTTTCACTCTCTTAAAATTAATAAAATGGTTTATAACCCACATAAAAGCCATAAAACACTTCAATTTTAATATATATATTACCATAGTTTATCTTGCATTATTTTGTTATAGTACAATTGTAACAAATGTTCAGGAAATGGAGGTGTTAAAAAGTCATTTGCTTCAAGTTCTTCCAGTCTTCTTAATTAAAAGAAAGCTTAACTGATAAGCAAAAATGCTAAATTCTCAACCCTGTAATTTTAATAGCGGAAAAAATTTTGCACCATTTTCATTCACTTTAGAAGCCTTTAAAACACAGCTATAAAGTATGAGCCCCCCAGAATCCCAGCCACAAGATGGAACTGAAAGATGACTGACCTGGATAAGACATAAATTTATCTAGCCAAGCTCAGGATGAAGTTTGTTACTATTTTTCCGCTTATAAATACACACCTTGTGGTTTCTGTGCTATTAGCATACCCTTTTTTCCTAATCTGAACTACTGAAAGGCATTTAATGACTTAGCCTCCAAAACAGTCTAATAACTTACAGGACGACCTTAAATAGATCTCAGCAAACTCTGCAATTAGTTTATTTGATGCAGAAGTCAAATTTCATACAAGAGAAAACACTGATAATCTCCTCCAACATCTGGCCTTTCTGAAATTCTGATTATACATACAATAATTAACTGGCACCAAATATTTAACATTTGTGACACCAAAATAATAAGGACCAATAAAAAACCCCTGTAATTTTCAAGAAAAATGTTTTTGCATTTCTACTGAATTAGTTAAACAAATTTTATATGCTTTTAGTGAACAATTTTTCCTCTAGAAAGTAAAGAGCACAATTCTCTAATTAATAAAAACAAAATGGAAACCGACTTACAACACTGACTTCAAAATCCTTGTGAAAGTCTGTACTGGTGATGTCACAAATGCTGTCACATCTGAGCAGGTATTGTCTGTAGAAGGTTCAGAAATGTCCATTTTAATCAAAACATTTATTAGACTAGAGGTAGTTGTGTGTTTTGTTTTTATTTTGAAGAATTCAAGAATTCCTTAAGAATCATGGTTGAAACTCCCTTTAATAAACTAGGTAAAGTTTAAATAGCTGAAATATAAGAATCTGATCTGTAATGGATATAGAAACCTATGTAAGAGTGAGGGGAAATCTTCATGCTTCCTTCAGTCTTTAATGTCAGTGTTTTCATAACACTGATGCAACACTCACATTTTCTAATTTGCTTAAAATGAACTACAAATTATCTCCTCAGAGTACCAAAATGCCAATGATAAAGTACTAAAAGACTGAAACCCCAATTTCTCCAAGTTTGTAGTTACTTTTAAATGAAATCTTTTAACTTCATGATTCTTCAAAACCAATAATACCTTCCATTTCTCCTCACTGCAAAACACTAATTATTAAACAATTATTTTTGTTCATGTCAAGAAACCCTTACATCACTTAACCAATCCCCAAACAGAGATGAGGACTTTTGATCACTTGGATGCAAGTTTTAATTGCCTGGGGGAAAAAAAAAAAAAAAAAAAAAAAAAACAACCAAAAAAAAAAAAAAAAAAACCACAAAAACAAAACCAAAAACCAAACCTCTCTTTCTTCTCTCTTTTATCCCTGGGCAATTTGGCAACATGGCACTGTCAAAAGGACCAAGCCGTACTGTGAGAAGGGATTTGAGCTGTGTAGATGCCTAAAGAACTCTTTAAATGTTCATATTCCTATTTAGAGCCTAACTATATACTTAAGCTTCTTTTGATGGAAGTCAACCATGTTCTATAACCATTTCTTTTATGACCCCAGTGAAGATAATCAAACAAAAAATGAAGTCTTTCTCATAAAGACTTACCATGAAAAAAACTCAGGTATTGAATTTCTTAAAACATCTTTTAAAATTTCATGCTTGTGACATAAGAACTGGAAGAAATGACAACGGAATAAAGCTATGCTTTTACTTCAAATTCCAAAGAGGGGGGAAAAAATCTCATGCCAGAATGAGGTATGAGGACATATGGCCAGTCTATCACCTGACTACCAAACAGCAGTACTAAAGCTGCCACATGTTTGTTAATCCCAAGAGGTAAAATGCTGCTTTGTCTTCCGGGGGTCGCGCTGCAATGAGTGCCCGCTACGATGCTGATGCATTTTTCCATGCTGACATTCCCCCAGGAATATGAGATCCCCTTCAGGGAGAAGTGACAAACATTTTTTATCTCCTCTAAAAGTCTTCCATATTTTTGTTTAACAAGTGTGCACAGAAGAATACCAAGCATCAGCAGCACAGCTGAAACAGTTTTAACAAAAGCCTTTCTTCTGGATGTCTACAGTTCAATTCAGTTAAATTTTATACCTAGACTATTTAGTTTTAGGTGTATTAGGTATATTTAGTCTTACTATTTTAGACTATTGAGTTTTCAATCAAGCTTGATCTTACAACAACAGGTAACAGTTTGATAGAAAACGACTGGAAGTTAGTATTAAGATTATTGGTTTACAGGCAGCAACTTCTCTTCAGACAATCCATGATAAAGGGGAAGAACATTTCCCAGAAATCTGGCCATTCTCTAGTATACTTACCATTTCTGTATGGGACAGAAGAAGGTGACATCAAGGGATCAATGATCAGTAAGCTACAGAAAACCTCTAGCCCTCTACAAGAATCTCATTTTCCTGAAAAAGGTCTGTTTTCAGACTCCCCCAGATCCAACAAAACCACTCAGTGAATCCTGGATGCAATTTTTCACTGTATCTCAGCTGATCTTGCTGAGGAGAAATTCTTCCTCTTCCTCCTCCTCCTTCTGATCTGCTGCCCAGATCTCCCGTGTCTGATCTGCCACTTGTGCAACTCACTATCCCAAAAGGTAAAAAAAGAGGGGGTGAAGCAAGGCAAGAATAGAACAGTTACCTGCAAGATCAGACAACTGATCCCATCAGCTGGCAAGTCATTGCTAAATCCATCAAAAGTGGTCAAGGAGGGCTCTATCTGAACCTCCTCCTTCATTATCATCATACCATGAGATTTGTCTAGTTATAAAAATGAAAGCATCCTCTCGATACTGTTTTCAAAACCTTCTTCTGTCCATGAGACAATGGACATCTGTCTGAAAGACCTGGTTAGGAAAGGAACAAGTGGGAGGGCTGTAGGTGTATCTACTGTTGATTGTACAAGCACCCAAGGAAACACACACCTTCCTGTTGCCCCTCTGTTTGTATAAGAGTGGTCGTGCTGCCCAGTTTCATTTCTCATGCAAATTTGCTCCTTAGACTAAAGTGAAAAATTAGTAACACTCCTGTCTTCATTTAAGGAAAAAAAAAATTAACAGTGATTTACGCAATACTCTTAGATCCCTTCATGTGTAATTGTGCCACCACAATGACAATGTTTGTATTCTTAACCCAGCAACACCAAACACACTAGAGACAGTGCCTTTACAGTGACTTTAAACAACTCCATTTACTTACTATGTCAAAACAATATTAAGAAATTACTTCATTACCATGACCACCTTCCGTCATTAAAATGTAAAAGCCCAACAGGCTTAAATTAATACAATAAGAAAACAAAAATACACAGCAAAGGAAGTATGCAGACACACCACATTCAGTAAGAGGGCTTTACCTTTACATAGTACTGAGTGTGAAGTGCCAAACTGGTGGCAACAGCATAACCAGCTAAGAAAGACTGAAAAACATCAGGAACTACAGTAATTTTATATTTTAATATTGATGCACTGTTTCTCAAACAGCATGTCAGAGGAGACTTCAGCAAAGAGCAACTGGATTTCTGTTTCATTTGAATAACACTATGAACAAGGCTAGGACAAATTCTCACCAAATTTACGTTTCATTGGAAATCTGAGTATCTCATGGGCAAATCTGTATAGGACATTTTGTGATTTTTATACATGGTATCATATATTTTAAAGTAAACAGGAACATCTCATCAGTTCAATACATCCTTTTCAAGGAAACAAGACACAGAATTGTCTTCCGTTATGCAGGTACTTGCAAAAAAACTGTTTGGGGTTTTATTAATGCTTATCATCCAAAATGTACTCTGCCTTGTCTTGAGGCTAACAAAATTCTCTTCTTAGTATTTTTCAATCTTTCTCTTAGTCATCCTTATCTTGGTTCTAAATACATCTGGATTCAACCTTCAGTCAGGGAGCTCCATTACTCCTTAAGCTGTTACATTCAAGAACTCGCATGTTTCCCCATTAAGGTTCTTTCCCTTGGCAAGGTAATCCCATACTCCTCAATAACCACACAGGCTCTCAGAATCCCATGTTCTAAAGGCACTCTCTCCTATGCTGAAAACACAATCATTTTTCTTCACTATTTTCTTCTCTCTGAGATGTAAATATTCATTTAAATATTAAATGGGAAACTGGAATGGAACTCATGATCCCCTTCTCCCTATGCTAATTTACTTCCCTGTATTCTTACCATGCAGCTTGAGAGGCTGCAAGGAAACCATTTTCTGCGTAACTTGACTAGGAACTCTCAAGAACTACAAGCATTTTACTCTAACTGAATGGGTTAAACATCAAATTTTTTCAGTTTATAGAACTCTAATATTTTCCAGCAGAAGCACAGAGTCCTAAATACCAAGAGAAGTACTGTCATACCCTGCACAAGTTGGCTGTTTTTTCTCAGTAACCTTTTGTAGACTTTTCCAAAGCAGTTCACAGGTATCCCAGAATCTGCAAACAGGATGAAAACTACTTTATTCTTACTTTTAGCTACTATTAAATTGCATTTGAAATAATATTACTTCTCTAGGAGATGATTGCTCCTCTTCCCAGCCTCATAAGTAGGTTTAGAACTGAAGTGGATGAAAGCTGCCCAGTGAAATCTGATATGCAAATATTCATCATTAACAGAAAATTATAGGTACAAATAAGAAAAATAGTTTTAAAATATGGCAAGGGACTAGCTTAGAAGACCTTACAAACAGGCAGAAGATGAGTGAAACTACTTTGAGGCCAGAAAAAAAATGGCTGCCGTAATTAAGAAAATAAATAGTTCTCCCCTCTTTCCCTTCCTCCTCCCTGTCCCCACCTGCAAAAATACATTTGGGTGTCTTAATGGAAAAGCTAAAAGGTGATGATATAAAAACATCAGTATTAAGCATGAAAAGCTTGGGTAAATAAGGAGGGAAATGGAAGATAATAAAACATGCCAGCATAACAAAGAGTCAGGAGGTCCCCCAGTGATGCATGCTGGCATCATTTTTATATTACATCTTCCTCAGTGACCTGTACAGGGATGTGATCCATGACATCATACAACTTTCAGATGATATTACACTGTACTGGATAGTCAAATGCCACATCTCTGGCACAGAAGAACAGAAGGCTCTGATCTCACAAAACTGAGTGGGAAAAGATGACAAAAGAACATCGAGTACATACATGTGAGGTAATGTATCTAGGAAAAAAATAATACAAACTATGCGTCTCAAGGTTTACTTTAGAATCATAAATTATGCTTTGAGTCCTGGATTCATCACTGACAGCTCTATGAAACTGAAAGTTCATGTACAGCAACTGCCAAAAAAAAACCTGACAAAATGTTGGGCACATCAGAAAGGATACTGAGAACAAGAGAAAGGATGTCATTTTGCTGATACAGAAAACACTGTTGTGACTTCATTACACTGTACAGTCTTGTCTCCAAGGCTAAGGAATAACGTAGCTGAATTACGAGAAAACACAAGCAAAGGAAACCAAAATGATCCAGGGAATAGAGCAGTTACCTTTTCTAATGCAGGATGAAAAGACAGGAGCTCCTTAGTTTGGAGAGAAGGTTGTGGTTTACAGAATTGGGAAGGCAGTAGGTAAGTGCAGAACTGCTGCTCACCAAATACCACAATACAGTACTTAGGGCCCCTTGTGAAACACATCCATAACATACCACCTAACATTATTCACACAACAGTTCTGGACACTTGGGAAAGTGCACAGGGAATGCAAGGCAAGAAAAGGGCCAAACTTGCAAGCTCTTCCTAAAGAGCATCTCCCCTGCCACTGCTGCAGACAGAATACTGAGCTAGATGAATCATTGGTACGACTCACTCAGCTGTTTCTTATGTTATCCTTACTTAAAAAAAGTTTTTCTGGTTTGTAAGTCAAACTGCATTGCAACAATTTAAAATCATAATTTATTTTCCTCTCTGCTGTGCACATGAAAAACACATCATACTATGATTTCTCTTTTCTTATTTAGCCTTAGTAATTGCAATCCATTCAATCTATGCTCAGAGGTCCCTAAATCACTGAGCTCTCTCATTGCTAATCTCTGTTTAATAGTCTTGTATGATCTTGAACTGCAGCACTCAGAAATGGATGCAATTGTCCAGCTAAAACCTTAAATTCTCAACAGAGCAGAAAGATGCATCTTACAGGTTCTATCACTGTTTATGCATGCATGTGTTTACCTTCTTCAAAACAGCAAGACATAATTAATATCTTGTTTGTGATCCAAGGTATCTACTAGACTTTCTTCTGAAGAGATTCTTACCCAGCCACTCCTTCAGCAATTTCTTTGTAAAGTAGATCATTCTAGACTAAATGTCAAATTTGCTCCCTGGAACAGTTTCTAGTCCCTTACACACACCACATCTCCACCTTAGCAATACCACTCTGTATTCTAATCCCATCCTCCAGCACACCTTCAGTCCTTTTCAGTTTGGAGATACCTCAAAATACTACTAACCACTCTCTTTGCTATTACTCACCACATCAATGAAAATAGGTGGAGGTCAGGAAACTGCTTAACAAAATTCCCCTTCATATTTACTTCTATTTTGATACCAAACCTTTAATATCAGCACTCTTCTAACCGTTTTGTTCTTAGAAACAAAACTTACAGTTGTTTCATCTAATGCATGTATCTCCCTTTTCCTTATGAAAACATTATTCACAATCAGAAGCCTGAATAAATTCAAGATACAATATTCAAAGCTTCTAACCCACACAAAGATCACTACCTTGTCAATAAAAGGAAATCTGATGAGCTTGATAGAATTTAACCTTGCCAAATCCACACTGACTCATCTAATTTTTAGGTGTTCAGTCTACTTATTCTAGTTTTTTCCCTTAAATTGATGTTAAGCATTCTGCCATATTACAACACATTTTGTTTGAACATAACAAACATGAGAAGCAATCCAAATAATTTTCCCAGTGTTATTTATTAATTACTGTCTATGTTACCCATAAATTTCATCATCTATGATAGTGTTTGTTTTCCAAAGTACTGAACCTGTTAGAGAGCCAGCCGTAAAACTGATCACTGCTGAATATGAGTATCATCACACACATATATCTCCCAATTTTTTAGTCATACTTTCCAGTTTGAGTTTGGGTTATATAAAATTTTGAAGGAAAAAAATGGAATCCAGTTGCGTTTCATAGAATTATGAAGGAATTAAAAAAGAATCCAGCTTAGTCTCAGAAGAAATAAACTATTTACTAAAGGTCTTATTTCTTTGTGCACAACAGGCCACATGACTGATCTTTAACTCTGACATTAAAATAACATATTAAGAGTGTTCCAGAATAATGGTGTAATTAACTCAAAATGCCTACTGCAAATATAAAAGAAGAACACCTTCAAATATTCAACAAATAGCACCTTGCCACGACTATTGTTATCTGATGCTGCCAATCAGTATTGCTATGGCTGTACAAAGACTCCAGTGCACCAGACTGTCGCTAATTATGTATATTCAAGTGATTAGCAAGCACTTGTTGCCTCGTTCACACCACCCTCCAAACAGCAGCCTTTGAGAGGAGAATAGACTGCAAATTTATTGAGAGAACACTGTTAATCCTTTGGGGAGAATGTAAATGTAAACAGGACTACTCTACATCAAGGTGCTTTGACAACAAAAATCATCTGCATAAACACATGCTCAACAACAAACAGGTGTTCTATTTCACAACTAGCGCCCATTTGATGCTTTCAAGTAAGCATTATGCACAAACTGTTAGAAGTACTTTGAAACCAGCTGCAATTACTATAATTAGCTGTTTTCCTACACTTTGGTGAGGTTTTTTCCTCTACCTGTTTAGTACTGTGCTGGTTGCAATTTGTAAACCAAAGTGAAGCTAAGGTTCTAGCCTCGTGTTTAAACTTTACTATCCTCTCCGTTCAGCAGTCCCTATGATAAGTTCATACTTATCATTAAAGTGCCATCAGTTAAAAGATGATATTTGTATTAAATAACTTAACAGCCCTACAAATGTCAGGTCAGTCATCTAACACCCATGAATAGGAAATGGTGCCAAAATAGCACCTTAAAAATAGTTAACCTTCAATATTCAGGACCTCCCTTTTATACAGAAATGTCCCCAGGAACTAACAAGATTTATTTTTAATAACAGCAGTTTTACTTCTAGTCCTATCAGACAATGGGTGGTTAAAAGTCTTTCTTGTAGACAGCTTATTCTAATATATACTCCCAGTAAATTTTTTTAGGGAATTTTTGGTCAGAACAGACATGCTTCCTTCTGTTTAATTAATACAGAATACTTACCAAAGCACCTCTACCGTTTTTTTATTCTTATTAAAGTGATGTGCTCAAGCATCTTTCTAGTCTATCTCAGCTTTCATGGCATCTACCCAGCTTAGTTTTCAGTAGTTTCAAATGCTTCATCAGTGATTTATTTTTATAGGTGTGTTCAACATCAACAATGAACAAGTCTGGTGGTCTTTTCTCACAAGTCAAACCCTAATGTGCTAATTTCATAAGCTTGGCCGTGCCACCTATAGATAGTTAAAATCCAACTCTCCTACCTTATGATTTGCCAGATTTTAACCACTGAACTGAGTAATTTCACATTCAAGCACCTGCTGAGAGATTTCCCCCACTGCCCTCGCCACCCCCCCCCCAAAAAAAAAAAAACAAATACAAACAAACAAACAAACAAACAAACAAAACTTAATAAGCAAAGACTGGGACTATCCAGGGAGTAAGAACATGACTGGGAGGAAGGGCTAAAGATGACAAATACACAGTACTAAAAGAAGAAAGAAAGCGGGTTTTTTACCTTGGGCGAAACAGGCAGGAAAATCTGTGATCATAATAGGAAAATCTACAATGCAGTACCTTTCTATGACCTGGATTGACAGGTTAATTTGACATCCTCCATCAATTTCAGAATCTACCTGAGGTGCCTCCAATACTTTTTCCACCTATATAGAAGAATTCTGGATTTTTTAATATCCATGCTGGATGATTAAGAGAGCTCTGTATGTTTTTAATGGCCACTGCTTTCTTCCCACCAACTTCTGCTCAGCTGGAAACGATACAAATTCTCCAGCTCTGGTGGGGCCAGCCAAGCAATACACTCTGTATTCATAGAAATCATTCCCTAAGAGACCAAAAGAATGACCAAAAAGATTAATAAAAAGTTGTAATATTACAAAATCTGTCAAAAGAGACACAGGAAGCATTGTCTAGAAAATTCCAGGCAAAGCTCATTTTTGGACTTCTTCCAGAGACACTATCTTTTCCAAAGCCCAAACAGAGGGTAGCAAACCAATAGCTGCTCTCGTTTACTCTTACGGCAAAGATGTACATAGTGAACCCAGCAGTTTCTATTGTACAAGCAACCCTCACAATAACATGGAGAATTCATTTTCTCTGCTGCTTCTTTCTTAAGGAATAGAAAAATAAAAGATGACTACATCTACATCTTGCATATTCAAATACAAAGAAACACCAGATTCAGTTATCTTAAGCTTTTCATGCACACTCCCAGCTCTAAGTTAGAGAATGCTGCCTTGTATTAGTCATTTTTGTGAATTGCGTTCCTAGATTTCACTGTGTAATAATCCAAACTAAGATTTCACAATACAGTAGCGCCCAGACACTGACAAACTGCAAACACTGCAGAGCATCAACACCACCATTCATCCAACCTGCAGTAAGGTCAAAGGAGCCAGACTTCTTTTTGGTACAGGTTATTTTTTTCCAATGTCAGTTTAATTCTCTGAACCACTTCAGTGAAATACTGCTGCTACACCAGATGTGGCTGAAATGCATATACAGAGGTCGAAGTTCTCCTTCTAGGGAGAGACAGACATTAGTATAGCTAATCCCAGTGTATCTCTCTATCTTGGCACACGAACTGATAAGTAAGAGTTTAAACTAGCCCTCCTGATTTTGTGGTAAAATATGCTAAGAGTTATTAATTTGTTACAGAATTTCTGACGAGGAACAGTAACTTCTACTGTCCCCACTTGAAGAGGTTAGAAGTGGGGAGCAAACAGCTGTGAAATGCTTCAACAACTCCAAGCAGATACACAAATATGATGAAGTTATTTTATTAAGCTATAGGTAAACAGAAAATATAACTATAAGGGTGTTTACTACACAGTCATATCATTACCACACAAAGTTACATGCAGACACATCCGCCTTCTGTTTATTTAAGACTTCATGAGACTCAAAGGCAACTAATTAGGAGAAATAGCATATTGAATTCCAACATGAGGAGTTGTTTAGAGCCTGATATCCCATTTACATACACAAGTATGTACTGTTTCAAGTAAAAGTTATGAGATAGAGTAAAAGTATATAACATAAATCACTATCAGCATTTGCAAAGAAATGTACATTATCTGTTAGAAGTATTAAAGCTTTAAAAACAATCACCATCCTGAAAAATCCATGCTTATGTTTATGATCATTTTAATACAGGACATAAATTTAAGCATGCATATAAGATCAATATGATAACATTCTGAACAAATGCTTAGAAATTGCAGGTCTTAATTGCATCAAAGAAAAATAAGAATAACAATCAGCCATGGGTTCTAGAGAAGAAACATAATTCTAACATGAGACCATTCTGAGCCTTATAGCATTAGTTACCTCTGATTTACTGTGTTTCATTGCATTCTACTATTAAAAAAAAAAAAAAAAAAAACCTTTTCCATGAATGCCGCATCCAGATTTTTCATTTTTAGCATGTGTGCTGATGAAAAGTGAGTGGAAGCAGAGTTGGGCAGATGAAAAGGAGGGAAAATTTTGTATCAAGCTAAAGTTCTTAGCTGACGTTCCTAGCAAGACTCATATCAGACTGCTGTTTCAATACTATATATTCTTCCTGTAAAACTCTATACAGTGGTTACACATGCATTACATCTGAGAAGGTCAGAGCTGACTGGTAAATTTCCTCAGGAAGACTGAGGAACTTCAGGATGGACCAGCTGCTCCTTCCAAAAGATTCCAAAAGCAAGGTGAAATCTGAAGGACACAATCAGCCCTTCCTTTCAGGATTCTAGGAGTAATTTGTTACCTACTGCCCATCAGGAATGAAAAGGTGACTTGAAGAAGCCATCACAACTACACAGACATTGCATGTATTTCTCATATTATTTTTGGGGTTTCTTGTTAAAGAGAACTAACTTACAATGCCAGAGAAATCATGGTCTTTATCAGTATGCTGAAGAAAGCATGAGGAACCTAACAGTGTTCCATATTCTCCACATGAGGGAATGTAGCCCAGAGTTGTAACCTATAAGCTTTGGTGCCTAAACTTTAGCCAAAGGTTTCAATGAGGTAGAAGTTTGTTTAATTACTGGTAAGAAAACAAAAATCTCCTTTCAAGAAGTCCCCCCTTTGTGGTAAGGGCTCCATACAGGTTCTGTACTTGATCTTCTACTGCAAAAATCAAACACTCAGGGCTGTGACAAGAGAAAATCCAAAGCACCAGTGGAGAGCTAACAGACCAGGTGACAGGGCAAGCTGAGGCCTGGCTGATGGGAGCAGTTAAACACCACCCCAGTTTTGGAAAAGATCAGCAGAAAACAAAGTCAGCAGGAACAACTAAATAGGCTGCCAGAAACAACCTGGCATGGACAATGCAGCATTAAAATCAAACACTCCAGAGCACCAAAGCCTACACAAGGGTGACCGAGCACTAAAGCTGTAGCTTTTCATACAACCCTGGCAACTGGGACTCATAAAACTACTCTGCCCCCAAGGCAGGGCACCAACAAGCCAAATGAAATACAACTGGAGGAACAGGAATCGTGGCAGACTACTTTGGCAAGACCTCGCAGCTGTAGGAGATTTGGGTTGTGGCTACTGCCAACATGTTTTGGACATGACTATTGATACTGTTAATGATCTTATCTATGGTTTAGATTTCCCAAATTGATCTTTGATTGCCTTTAATTCCTTTGAATTACTTGCTGTAATAGGGAAAGTGCTGCTTACAGACCAACTAGGAAATATAATTCAGTGTCATGGTTTTCTAGGTAAGAAATTAAGTTGGTGACGTTTAAGTGTCTCTGTAAGGACCCCTCAAACATCTAATAGCATCCTTACTCACAGACTAAGCTTCTAGAAAGAGTACACTCTCCCTACAAGAACATGTGCTGCAAGTCATGTGCTCTGGCTGCCTCCATACTTGACATTCCTCTTAATTTCCTGAAAACAAAAAATCCCCAAAGAAAACAAGATCATATGTTTCTAGAAAACAAATACTCTCTGAAATCCTTCTTCAGCAGACTGTGTGACAGTACTGCACTGATCTGCTGTTTAACAAGTAAGCAATGTCTAATGGTTATAACAGTATTTAAAAGCGATAAGAGGGCAGTAATTACAAATATTTTAAATAAATATACTTTCAAAAGAAGTTTGGTAACAGGGGCATATTATAAATAAGACAGCCTAATGCATTTACAGCTAAGGTGGCCTAAACAAAATTTGCTTATGCCACAACACCCATGGCTGAGCTAGCACATTGTGATGGAGACCGGAGTCCCCAGTGCCACTCTGCACAACTACTTCTCAGTCACCTTTGTGGCACTTGCTGTCACACCAAAGCACTTGCTCCTCTCCTGTCTCGCTCCCAACATGGGCAGGGGCTGTGAGTGGCTTTGGGAGCAGGGCTGATGAGCTCAGGGCTGATGTAATGCTGGTGTTACAAGGAGGAACAGTCCTAGGGAGTATCAAACCCTGGTGCTGTGTGGAGGGATCAGCACAGGGGGCAGGTTGCAAATCTGACCAGCGAGACTAAAGATCGTTATTGCACTTGAGAAGGCAGCTGTAGCAATAAAAACAGCATTCATTCTGTTCCACGGGATGTCTCAAATGTAAACATTCACTCTATAGCTGAATTTCCAGTTTACATTACACTAAGCACAAAGAAGAAGAAATGCAAATAGCTGACCTCTAGTAAAGCTAATAAATCTCTAAGTGTTGATTCCCAAATACTTTCAGATAATTCCCTTCCCCTCTTCCACAAAATACCTTTGGAGTGACATCACTACAGTTTTAAACAGAAAACTACATTTGTGACCCTGAGAAGTTAAACAGAAGGAGGAAACAATGAATGAGATCATCCAAGGAGAGGGGGGATGTTTCTTTTCACAAAATACCACCACTTTCTTTTTTCTTTTTTTTTTTTAAATTTTTACTTTAAAAAAATTTGCATCCTAAAGCTTTTCTCAGTCTCTCCATTATGTAACAGCTCTTTAGGAAACAGCCAGCTACCCTGACAACTGGGATGTTTTGCCAGAGTGGCTTTGTCTAAATCCTAAAGCAGTACTTGGCTATGCACTGAGCCCAGTGCCTGCCTGTGATCCGAATGCCAATTAAGAGCGCTGCCCTTCTTGTCTGACAAGTCAGAGACTTAAAGGTCCATCTGAGGTCAGCAAGCTGTCTGGGCTACTTTTGTGAGCTCAGGAGACTAAGAAACAGCCAACAACACAGTCCTTTCCTTTAAATGTCACACTGGGCAAAGAGTGTTTCATGTACAATTGTCATTGCGTTTTGTTTAAAGCAGAAAGAAAATATTCATGTTTTGCTTCTGTTTGCTTCCAACTCTTACCTTCATTCCCTGCATGACCAATTAAATTCAATCTCCTAGTGGACAGGCAGGGATGAAGACGAAACTACTTGTACTTTGAAGCCAATCAAATAAACATCCCGGAGTGCATCAGAAAAGGTATGGTCGACGAAGGTGAACCTCCCCCTCTACTTGGCCCTAGTGAGACCACATTGAAGTACTGTGTTCAATTCTGGGCTCCACAGTTCAAGACATGGAGCTACTGGAGAGGATCCAGCAAAGGGCCACAAAGATGATCAGGGGTCTGGAGCAGCTCTCTTATGAGGAGAGGTTGCAGGACCTGGGCCTGTTTAGTCTAGAGAAAAGAATACTGAGAGGGAATCTCATCAATACATACACATACCTCAAAGGCATCAAGAGGATGGTGCCAGACTCTTTCCAGTGGTGCCAAACAACAGGATGAGGAGCAATGGCCATAAACGAAAACACAAGAAGTTTTACCTCAATGTGAGGAAGAGCTTCTTCACATTAAGGGTGCCATAATACTGGAACAGGCTGCCCAAGGAGGTCATGGACTCTCCCTCTCTAGAGACATTCAAAACCCACCAGGATGCATCCCTGTGTAACCCGCTCTATGTGACCCTGCCTTGGCAGGGGACCAAGACTAAATGATCTTCAGAGGTCCCTTCCAACCCTGACAATTGGGTGATTGTGATATCCAAAATGCAACTGACAAGATTAACAAAAATTCCTAGTGGAATACCAAATACTTCCAGTTTGGCATATGCGTGGTAACTCTGGTGTACTAGTTTTATACTAGTTTTTTCTCCAGCCTTCCTTTGAGTCTCCATTCAAACAAGCCCTATATCCTATACATCAAGCTTCTATTTTTTTTTTTTTTTGTTGTAAATCATGAGAAATAGTGCAGCAGGCCAAAAACCACCCAAAATGCTGTTTGCTAGGATTTCTTATGAACACCTTCAAAGGGTCTTCTTTTGACACTTACAAAAGATCTTTTGAGATACTAATGGATATAAATCAGTAGTTTTAAGGAAGGAATAACTTCTTTTCCATTTTTTCACATAGTTTCTACCTTTGGAGGCAGACAGGTAAATATCAGCTAGCCACACAAAATGTTAACTTATTTTATTTCTCACTACTGCTTTTCCTATGGACAGTGAAATCTTACTTTGTCTGATGAGCTCTACAGAGAATGCTAATGTTTTTGTAAGTATTTGGCGTGAGCTGAGACAATTTTCTAATCTAAGAAACTGTATAATTTACATTCCCTGTTTTACTACCTTTCCATTGTAATTGATGTTTTAAGTTTCAGTTCTCCTCATGGGAAACTGCAATTTAAACACTGTGAATTTTTAACACAAGTATCTTTCATTAACTCCCAAAGGAAAGGATATCTTGTTTTTCAGGATGATATTCACAAGGCATCACTCTATTCTTTTCAAGAAGGCTTAGTGAGAACCAGCATGATTGGATTTTTCCATACAGAATTCCAAGAGATAAGATGAAGAAAATTTGGAGTGTAGATGCTGAATTTTACAAGGCATTTTAATTTTAGATATTAAAGTTCAAAAATTAATGAAAACATGCAAAGCTGGTCATTGTCAGATAATACCAACAATTAAAGAGAGATTTAAAGAAACAGCTTCAGTGAAACTAAGGCTAGATCTCCCACTGAGAAAGGCTGCTAATATGATTTTGAACTTGCAAACGCTTCCTTGTACAGCTACGTTTAGAGAAGAACTTCCTGTGATATATTTTTGGCATATGATCTTGAGGAGGAGGTTACATTTTTACTTTATTTGACTTACAGTATTTCATTCATTCTGAATGTCACTGTGAGCAAGAGGGAGAACTGGTATGGAGTAACAGTTATGTAATTGAGAAAGCAAAATTCTACATCATAAATACATAGATGTATATTTAAAGTCGCATTAAAATACTGAAATGAGAACTAGGTTATAGAGCTGTATCTTTTAACAGAAAGAATTTAATCAAGCATAACCCATATTTTTTTTCAATCCATCACCTTCATTGTAATACCTTAATTTTCCTCGTATCTCAAAGTATTCACCCAAATTGTCGACCAGAAAGTGCATTGCATTGATGTATCCCTACACAAAACTTACATAAAATATTCTCAAACCTTTCTCCCAACTCTTAAGTCAGGACCCCAGTACTTCTGCCACAGATATCTACAACATGGCATGCACCTATCACATCAGTAAGCTCCTCTCCAAAACCTCTAGCTTTGATACAACACATCTCTAACTTCCATTCACTCCTCCAGATTCACAGGCTGTTAAGGTCTTGTGGAAATCTTCCCTCTTAGTGAAGTGCTAAGAAAACACTTCTTAAGTCGGTATTGTAAAAGAAACCCTAGACCTCACAGCACAGCAATTGAAACATCATCATCATTAACGTCAACAGTGGCTTGGGGCCAAAATATCAAATTTCCACTATGTAAAACCGAGGCATTATGTACCCTAAGTAAGCATTATGACCTTCCAAAGTGATCAAAAAGGCCTTGTATGACCATGAAAAAGTAAACCTTTATCTAATGAATGTCACAACCGCAAAGAGACAGGAGCACATTTATGGGTGGGGGGAAGATATCAATAAACCCTGCACCAATTTGTGACCCCAAGTACTCAGTCTTAAGCCATGCTTTCTGTACTGCTGAAAGGCACGTGCCTGACATCCCTTCCACAGCAACACGCACCTTCAGGCTCACAGCTGGCTGACAAATCGCTGACTAACAGCAAGGGAAGACAAACTCCCAGAAGAAATTCAAAGTTTCCTCCACAGTTTGAAGTAATGATTTCAGTTCTCCAGTGCTCTTGTCTTGGGGTGAACTTCCCATGGTTTTCAGAAAAGTGAATTTTCCAAGTTTTGCAGCTTTTGTGTGAGACCAGGACTGCACTACTATTACCAGCCACCTGGTTACTGTTTGGCATCAGAAACAGCCACATAGTGAGTGAAAACTATTAAGAAAAATAACATGATAAAATTAACTGCTTCTTTTGATTTCTCTCTTTTGTCTTCTCTCCCAATATCCGTGCAGCATCACTGTGGTCACAGGAGAAACAATTTTACATACTGACATCACTTACAACCCTTTGAATACATGGCTACAACATCTGCTCCCAGGCAAAATCACTGTGCTCCGCACTACACTGCAGCGGTTGGAACACAAAACAATTTCAAAAGGATGTTGACCACCGCAGTGTCAGCTGATGTCTGAAACACAAAGAGGCCATGTAGGTTTGACAAAGACTTACAGTATATTTCAATTAAAAAAAAAAAAAAAAGAAAAGAAAACTAATTACTACATCTTTGCTACATCTTTGGGATACTGACTGTGATGGATATGTATCTCTTGAGCACAGCAGAGTGGCAGTTTGCTGTGTGGAACATAAATTGTACAAGTAAGTCACATTATCAAGGCAACTTCATGTGGATTAATTTTTTTAGGAAGTAAGAAGCAAAATTTTCTCCAACTCCTTTGTTTCTCCATTAGTTATTCTGCAGTCCCTGTCATTCTGTAGTTTAGCCCTGATGTTGTATTTCACCCTGCTGCTGTATTTCAACTTCCTTTTACTCAATTCATGTTAAGTGGAAAGCTACCGTTCTTTCAGCAGTTAAAGAATTGCCTCTAAAACAACCCCCCAAACTCATTCAAGCCTTCAAACTTAAAAAGCCTCCGTAAATTTCTGCAACATTAAAAGCCAATGTGCTATACTTTCTTCCGCTGTGAAGAAATCCACTTCAAGAAACTATACGAAAAAATTGTAAAGAAAGAGTCTGTCCTTGACACAATATACATCACATGTATGACCAAAAAAATTCCCTCAAATCTGGGCTCACAATTCAATCACAATCCCTTTCTTTTGCTAAAAACTTTGATATGACAAGGAAGGGAAAAGGAGAAGTACTAAGACAAAAAAGATTGACCAAAGATGCATTTCAGCATTCTGGACAATTGCAAGATTTTGAGATCAGATGAGAACTTCCTACATGCCTTGACAAGAAATTCCATAAGGTCCATCACTGCTCCTTTCTGATAACTTCTGACCTTTTCACAGCAACTTACTCATGCACATTATTCACTGTGTCCTCTTCAGGCAGCTCTGACTTCAAAAGGACTTTAATTACTATATATTTAAAGTTTGATGATGTCTTTTAGGATCTTCACTCAAGAGGTTGTGCCAGGAAAACATGCATATAAGCTTCTTTAGGTGTATATGTTAATATAGAAAATCAGATCAAGGGCTTTATTATGCCTTTTCCTGCTAAAAGACGACTGACTCATGCAATGTTAAAGTGAACAGCTCTCCTTTAAAGCAAATACTCTTTGCTGTCTTGACTACCCCTTCAAACCTTTGATATTTCTGAAAGGATGGCCTACCTTTGCACTTGTTTACATATGTGGATAATTCAAGAAGTGTTATCTAGGCAGGTTTCCTGATTTCCAGAAATCTGCAGGTTCTTTTAAAGAGTTAGTATGCATTTAGATCAAAAGAAATTCCAACTGATATAGACTGCATAGGTTTCCAAACACTGAAGCTAAAAATCCTAAACTTCCACAGAACAAAAGGGATGATCTTCACAATAAAAATAAATTTTAAAAGGTCAGAAAAACAGGTATAAAAAGGCAAAAGAAGTAGTCAGTTTTCACCATGAAAAGCAAGGTCATCATTGCAAACCTGCAGTGACCTATATTTGAGTTCAATATAGTTAAAAATGACCAGTAAAAAGAAGGTAAGAGATGATAAACCAAAGCTAGTGATGACACAGTATTGTCCTGGCTAATAAAGAGGAAAGTCAACAGTGAAGAACTGTAGAAAGACTTAACATCTTCCCCTGTTGTTTTTACTCCTCTCCAGCATAACATGTTAGCTACCATCAGAGACAGGATACACATTAGAGTAACCACTGGTGCTCTTCTTAGTTTGTTGTTAATTTGCAGGAGAACAGGTCACTTCTGCAGATACAGCCAAACTGAGTCAATAGGAAGGTCCTGAGCGAATGAGTTCATGCAGTATCCCAGGATTTCCACTGTCATGACATCTAATTTGGAGATGGATGTTGTTAATGACTAGTGTTTGCTCTTAAGTGGCTTCTCCTGAATGACACTTCTAGGCAGGAGTCTTATATTCAGTATCAAAACATTGTAGAGATTCTTTCTCAAATTCTGGTCTCTACAGGCAGAATGATAAGCCCTTGGAAACAATCCAAGTTCCTCAAAAAATAGAATTAGAGCATTTTAACTTTTGGACACAAGTGCTGTAACCATGTACTGTTTATTTCAAGGACAGATGGAGAGAAAAAAAGTCATTTTCCTGCATGCATCTTAGCTATCACATACTGTTACAGAGAGAGTTTGCCATGCTTACAACACATTGACTTCAAAATGTAATTTCCAAATTACATCAGGTACTCAACTCCTACATTCCTTGTATTAAGTGGACAATTGCAAAGAGACCAAAAAATATTCTAGTACATAGGATAAGGTGTACTCTGCAGACAATATGGATTTCAGTATCTGACCAATACAAAAATATACTTGCAATATATATATATTGGGTGGAGGTAGAAAACTACTGGTACTTCCAGCACTCAAAAAGAATCTCTGTATTTTCATTTTATTGATGAGTAATTCTCTATCCATAGAGTTCCAAAGCAAGTCTTATCTTCTTTATAAACAACGAGTATGGTTATAATTAGTAATATCATCGACCATCTAGATTTTTACATCTTGTTCCACTTTCATCATTCTCAGCTTCTTTTTCCTAAAAAAGGGCAACATTATTTGAGAAATTCCCTGATAATCAGTGGCTGGACACAAAAGCAGGACATGGATAATCTTGACTTCAAAAGAGTACACGCTCAAGAGAGTAATAACAGAAGAGGCAGAAAACCAAGCATTTAGACAGACAATAGAAAATTCAGTATATAAACAAGTATTTTTTTCACATTTTATATCTAAACAAGTATTGGCTGTAGAATAGTGAGAGGGACAACCAAGAAGTTACTACTACCCGTTTTCTTTGAACTATTAGTATTTGAAACAATTTTTCAAAATAACACCTGTTAAATCTGTTTCAAGTCTCTGATTTATCAAAATTCAAGCAAATTCACTCCAACTAAGTATATAATTACATATATGCATATACTTTATGCATAATTAAATACATTTACATTCTAAAAGCTCTTTCAGTTCTCTATTGGTTTACCTATCACATTTTTGCCCAATAAAATGACCATTCATATTTATTCTATATACACCTAAATTATAAGTTTCATATCGGCATTCTGAAACTTTTCACAATGCGCATCAACTCCTTGAAATTACCTTGGGCTTCTCAGAGAAGAATATGTCAAGATTGTTCAACCTCTCTACCTTCCTCCTTCACAGCATAACTATCAACTTCTGGAAGAAAATCTGAGCTTGTTAAAGGGCAGCATCACCATATTCAGAGCATGAAAGAGCAGACAGAAGCATGGCTGTCATCACCTCCTTGATCAGTAACCTTAGCAGTCTGAGCCAATTACCACATTATCTAGAGGGAGTCTTTACACTGATTTATCTGAAGATGAATACAAGTTGAGTGTTGAGAAACAAGTTAAGCAAGTTATTTCTCAGAGAATCAGGGGAACCTATATGGTCATGCTACTATATGAAGACATTGTAGTCAGTCTTTTGTCAAAAATCTCTAGTAACTATGCTTAAATTTGACCTGGAACTTGCAGTTTGGCAGGGGATTCAGACTTCATCAATGTCTGTATGTAGAGCTATTAAAATGTGATAAATATTTATATATATACACACACACTCCACATATTCTAAGATAAGACTTGTTTAGTCTGGAAGCCCACTTCTCCGAAGGTTTGTTACACAGACCATTTTCTCTCCCCTGATGCAGAGACTGGTCATTATTTCCTACAATGGCTTCTTCTGACAATCAATTTTCTGCAACAGAATGAGAGCTGAGAACAGAGGGGCTCTTCCTTGCACCCCAAATATTACCTTTAATGAAGTCTGGGTAGTACAGAGATTAAGGAAGCAGTCCACATGGAATAATTCATATTGGGATAAATCCACTACCTAATTCTGAACGAGACAATGGGGCAGAAAGTGATAAAACACACAGGCTGGCCAGAGTGGCCAAGTGGATGGCTAGAACATTTAGAAGTTGAGAGAAATTCAAAATTGGCATAGAAATTAGTTGGGAGCATGAAGTAAGAGCTGGTATTCACAACAGCCTGAGAGGACACTGAGACAGAAGATCTGGACAGTATGCATGCAAATGAATAGTAGTAGGGCAGCCAAAAGAAGATTACACAAATTTTGAAGAAAATTGAAGCTAAGGGCTTTTTATAGCCACCAACGTTATGTTTCAAGTGCAAATGCCTATTCTAATCCAAACTGAGAGATGTTGTAACTCAGTTATAACATTATACAGTTACTTTTCTTTTAAACAGAAAGTCATATCCAAAGCAAACTCCTTTAAAAGGCTGACCAGTTAGACACCAAGTAAAGTATTCAAAAAGTTTAAAAAATGCCAGAACTGAAGCTGACTACACAGGATTAATTTCAGGTACACATACACTAGAGCATGGGAATTCTGCTTCTGTCATTAAGCAAGAAGCTACTCAGTTATTTCCTTTATTTAGGAGTTGGACTCAACTTTATTTCATCTTGTCTGTTCAAATTCTCCAGGAGATACACTGAATTTAAGGACCTTGATACACAGAAAGTTTACAATCTATGCATATTAAATATAGTCTTAAATCTCCCTGTATACATTTGACAGTGAATTTTCCATGTTACATGACTATTTACCTCCATTTTATGTTTTTATTTCAGAGTAACTGTTGGCATACAATATTTTTATTGAATTTCTGCATCTAGAGACCTACCCCTCTCCCCTCCCAAAAATAAATCAAAAATAAAAACCAAAACAAACAAACAAAAAAACAAAAAAAAATTCAAAACCAACAACAACAAAAAAAAACCTAAATGGCAGCTGCAGTAACAGCAATCACATTATCAAATAACCAAGAACTGTAAAGTAAGAGAAATTGTTCAGCAAGAGAAATTGTTCCAGCTCACATATAACAAAACAGATGAGTGCATGTTTCAGTGTTGCACTGCTGAGATAAACCTAAAAAGAAAGTGAGCCATTTTCCTTATTTATTTTTTGCAATTGTATATTTTTTCCAACAAATAACAGAGCTCGGGTAGAAAAATTCCTAAAATTTTTTTGAAAACAAACAAAACTTGCAAACGGTTCACATTTCATCCCCACTCAAGAAAAACCCCAAACCACAGAAAATTATAAACACAGATCTGTTGCTCAGTGAGAAGTGTCATATGCCAAATGCGATATTTTACCATTTGGATGTTTGTAATTATTTCAATACTCAAAACTGAAAGACTGTTTTAAAGAGAAAACAAACAAATTAATATAAAAATCATGATTTCTTGCTTTCTGCTCTTCTGAATTCCTTTTTTAAAAAAAAACACCACCATTGAGCTCATAGCAGGCAAACAGTTTATGCTGTGCTCGAACAACTCTAACAAAACGATCAGCAACAGAACAGGAATTTATTCAAATTATATCAGTCTCCCATGTGAGACTATGAGAATCTTTCTTTCATATCTCTTCTAAACTAGTGCTCACTCTGCACGTTATAGAACTTAACTGGTGTGATTTACATTCTTAATAAAATACACTTTTATCTTCCTAAAGAAATGCAGTGGGCAAATCTCTTTCTCATAACCAAATTGTATACCTCTTTTTGTTTATTATTGGTTTCATAACTTAAGAAGACTAAATGATGTTAAACTGAACATTCAAAGTTTTAAATAGAAGAGTGTTTTGTCGATATTTTTTTTACAATGTTTCAACTCAGAGGAGAAGCCTCATGAAAAGCACACCAATAGCATGGAGGGGTGCCTGATGATGACTCATTTTAAATTTAATTCATCAAGATTTTCCTTCCTCCTATGATTTATACAGCTATCAGAAACCACTAAGAGAAACTCAACCTTTCACTGTAACATATAATCTGTGTTCTTTATACAGTATGCTTTTATTACCATCCATTAAAAAAAAACTGGTTTTATCATTCAATCAATATACCAAAGTATTTTGCAGTAAAATGGTATCTGGTGAAGAAAGAAACTTATCAGAATGATCTCTTTTATCTCTCTGATGCATAATCAATGATCCTTCCTCTACAGATGGCTATGAAAGCATCCAAAAATGCTTAGATGTGAGAGTTCATTGTGTGCCGTGAGATGCCTTTTTTTTCAATTAGATTTTTAACATACACCCTCCGCCCTGATCACTAGTCCATTCTGGGGTTCAGTGATTTTTAACAATAAATAACAAAATATGTGAATAGCTCAAGTCCTGACATCATCACAACTGGCACCACAATTTATGCATACCAAGCATCCTTTTGATGATTTCAGATGCAAGCACTCCAGAAACAAACACACCTACTTGGAGGCAAACATGCTAAAATAAAATCATACAAATGTCACTTGTAGGAAACAGCTAAAATAAAAATATACAAATGTCTCATGTATATAGCATATCTGGATTCTAAGGATGGAAAATAACTGAATTGAACACTAAGTGTGAACTAAATCAATATTAAGTCTGCCTCCTCACCCATATCACTCTACCTATTGTCAACAGGTACTTTATCACTTTTTGATAATGAAAAAATAACTTATTCATAAAGTTAATTTAGACAAAGCTATCAATTACAGAAATATTTCTAAATCAACAAAAAGCAGTATCAAGTGTTAAACCAAGCAAGACTTTCAGACTTTAAGCTACTTCCACTTATTTCATCTGTGATCCTGCTCTTAATGCTTCAGCAACATGCAGAAATAAATATTTTAAAAAATAAACAGGTCGATCAGGTGGACTGTTCTGGGGGTATGTAAGCTGTGAGAAGCAACTCTATCTGAAACTTACTGTATCATTAGAAACGTTTTCCTGAGTAATTCTTAGTACATTACAAGTGCGAGGTATAATCACAGGAAAACAAAGCCCAACACACAATTTCACTGGTAGAAATTATGATTTGATTCTCTTCTTTGGCCAAAGACCTGCCAGAAAATATTACCTTAGCATCTTATACAAAAACAAAACAAAAACAACAAAGAAACCCCAGCAAACAAACAAACAAAAAAATCTTAAAGCTTCCCATTTAGAAAAATTACCTAAAAGAGAAATTTAATTACTACAGGCAAGAATGTCCAAAAGACATTGTCCATACTGCTGGACACCTTGGCTGCACGAACATGGTGCTCCCATGGCACTGAGGAAGTCTTGTCTTCCTCAAGCTGTTTCCTCTCCACTCCTACCACAGATAACAAGACACAAGTCTCCATTCACTCTTTCCCAGCAGTACAAGATTTTCTCTAAGTATGAGCACAGTTTTTTCACCTTCCTGTAAGAAAAAAGATGGCCACATTCAAGTAATAATCACTACCATGCTTCTAGTAATAGTTAAAACCCCTTCAACACCTTCTTTTGGTAACCACAGGTAAAGGCTGTATGACAAGGCCTCAAGAGCAAAGCTGCAGCTACTCTATGATAAACCAGCAAGGCAGAATTCATGAGCAATAGAGCTCCTTTCAAACAAAATTAATGATCATTTTTAGAGGGGGGGGGAAAAAAAAAGCCCACAGCTTGCATTTCATTTGATACTGGAACAGACATGACTTGCAAAAAAATTCTTAACTCGGAATACAATTCTCACACATACTGAGCCTCCGTCAACATCCTTACTTTCTCCACCCACCCCTGCAAAAAACCCCACCTTTCTTCTTCTGTTTTGATCCTCATTTTCACCTGAAACATTTTTATCTCCTTCCTCATTCATGTGTCACTATCACTAGATTATATATTGAGTTGCTCATTCCACTTGTTGACGTTGAAATAATAAAGCTTGATATTTGCTCTAGATTATCATCATAATAAGCTAAATGAAACTTAAAACTAGGTAAAACTTCTGCTTAGTTTCATTACAAAAGAAAACATTTATTTATTCTAATACAACTTTTACATACAGCCTTCCTTTGCAGCCTCCTAAGGAAGGGCAGAACCACCTCTAAAGAAAAATAATACAGTTTATTATGACTTGAAAGAGAAAGTGTTCCAAAAATAACTCTGTTCTCCTTTTTATCACATAATAAATTACAATAGCTTATTAACATAAGTTTCAATATATTACATATAGGGAGAGCAACATGCATTTTCCACCACTCTCTCTAAAATGTTTTCACTCCTACTTTGAGTACCTAAAACATTCTACAGCAAGTTTCATATTTTACAAAGTACAGGTCAAAATGTACATAATTTCATTTAAAGCTAACAAAATCAGAAGGCCATGACACAGATGAACTTCCACCTCAGTAAATTTCACCAAGGTGCGGCACCGAGGTGGTGGTAATATTTTTTAAATTTGTTACAAACATATAAAGAACCCGATTTCATGCACAACAGAAAATAAGAGGGGTTTAAATTGTAGTAACAAAGAACCACTAATAGAAGAAGTGAAAAACCAGAAAGTCTATATTTAACTTGGTGCTCAGTCATTAGAAAGGTGCCCCATAACGACCATATGTTACTCAAATATGTTATCACACCTACAATTTCATCATATGTCTCCCAAGAAATTAATTAGCTCTAACTTTTTCAACTTTGACAAAAATGTCTGCAGTAAGTCAGATTACTAGCTGTTGCAAATGCTTCAAAATTCAAAGCTTGCCTCAGCTTTTATTTAACCTTTTAATTACAATCATCGAATAACATTTCAAAGGCAGATGTTCTTTTTTTTGCATATGTGATTATATAATAAAAAAAGACCATTTATTGTAAATTAGTATTACTTTTTCAACTACAAAAATGCTACTAAGACAACCTTTATATTGCAAGGAATGGTCACATCAGCAACATTAAAATACCAGTTACCTTAATTGGAGTAACCTGAAGAGAATGAATTCCAACAAAAAAATCACACAGTGTGATTCATTTACACTACAGATTGGGAGCAAATTGGGAATCTCTGCCAATCTGAATATACTGAAGCAACACACAAGAGCTCACCTTTCAGCTGCTACCTCAGTTCAGAAAAAAAACACTGAGAATTATGTTCAAGTTTAACGTGGGTATGAGAACTGAGTCACTCCACATTTTTCTTATATTCTATAAAATAAAAGGGAAAAGGACACAGCATCAAAAAGCAACACTATATAACCTAATCTAACAGTACACACTAAACTGTCAGGTTTAGTGGGTAAAGTACAAGGTCAAGCTCATCTCATAACAAACCATAAGGCTCTTGGTAGATATTGTCCACAAATCGGATTTATTTTGCTATCATAGCTAGAGAAAAAAAAAAAATCAGTAAAATTTATTCCAACAACTTCCTAAGTCTAAAAAATAACCCAATAAATCATGACCTATGGAAGAAATAATAAAGTTTATTTTAACACCAACACAAAAGACATTCTAAATGTTTTTATGACAAAACACTGAAGTTTCAGACAAAAAAATAGAAACAATAAAAACCAAATTCACTGTACAATCTATACTTCCTCAATTCTTATGTTGTATTAGGCACAAAAGTGTAGAGCTCCTTGGAAGAAAATTTGTACACCATTGTAAAATCATCAAATGTATGAAAATAAAGAGCCTATATCACTCCTGAAGGCTTGTGTGAAGAGTTTCTTGAGTAACAACACTATAAAGCTATTAACCTTGCACAAAATTAACAAGTTCAATGACCAACCAACACTTTCAATAGAAAGGGAGAAACAATGTTTTGATGAACTTTTTCTTAATGTCCCATGACATAGTATGTCACCATAAACAGTAAAATAAGTAATTCAATACCTGTTTGTCTTCTCCTCCAAACTCAGAAGAAGGTTCCTATCACTTCATCCACTGTCAAAACCACTCTTTATTATTAGAATGTAAATTTAACCATGCACACACATGCATGAGCATACATACGGAAATACTAAAACACATTTTCAAACAGTTCTGAAGATGGCTGTTATTCCTGTGATTGTCTACAGGGTTAACAAACCAATTATAAAAGTTAAGTTAAAACTTAAGATTAATCCAACCTTTTCATATTAAGACAAATTTAAAAAAAAAGTAATTGCATTTAATAAATCCTTAAATTTGTGTGCAATGACACCATAACTAATTTAAATTAACTGGGGGCAAAGACAAATGATGATGGGGAAAGAAAAAAATATTTGTTACCACTATAAAGAAAAAAAAGAAATGAAGGGGGCAAAAGAAGGGGGGAAAGGATGCTGAGCTTTGATTCTATCATCTGCTACTTTTCTCTAGAAAATTTTATATTTCTAAAGTACAAAGTGCCACTATGTAGTATTTCTAGTTAAATATGCTACTCTATCATTTGGTATACTAAATATAATGGGCCAATTACAGCAAAACACAATCATATGCAAACAATTTCTATGGCATCAAACATACAAGGACAATATGAGACCAAAAATTGATTTTAAGGTAAGTACTGAAAATACAACATTAAAAAAATTCATGTGTGAAAATTCATGACTACACTGTACTATAAATAAAATTTTAAGAGTCATACTTGAAAATTAAAAGAAAAACATACTGTCTAGACAAGCTTGCTAAAAGCAGCAAACCATTAGTATCACCCACCCCATAACTCAATCCTACATTATAATTCCAAGTAGTTTTTCTACATCTTCTTCATTGAAACTAAATCAAAATGCAAGTTTTATCTTGGTCTAGAAGAAGCCTAGAAAATATTAAATTTAGAAATGTTGCTGTTGTGTCTCAAGGAAACTGCATTTCAGCCAACATATGCTCCAATTTTCTCTTTGAGACAGCTTCTGCAGTAAAATTACATGTTTCATAAGGCAGCACAATGGATGAGCAAAAGAGGCAAATGAGGTGAATTACAGGAAACACACTTTTGCCAGACAGCCTGGCCAACAAGAGAGACCAAGGAAATCAGGTGCTCGCTCAAATAACAACTCTACTTCTTTCCCCTGCATCTTTTAAAACCAGCAACTGATACCATCTCAGTGTGACAAAAAACAGGCATCTCCGATATATTCCCATAAATTTGTGAAAGAGGACACCCACGTCAAAGGGAAGAAAGAAGACATGTGTAGCCAGTTGGGCAGGAGGAAAATCCCCAACAGAAGATGAAAGATTAATGGACAACAGAAGACTCAGCTCAGGAGACCTCAAATGCAGGCACAAGTGCAAGAACAAGCTTTAAACCAGCCCCAGCTCCTGGTGGGGCTCAAGCCTGCAGGGAGCTGACCCCCTCCACTGTGACCCCATGGGCTCTGCAGCCACCCTACCCTGCTTCACCCAGCAGTTGGAGACTCTTAGAGCCCATAGTGACTTGGGGGTAACCATCCTCAACACCAAAAGCCAAACTAACTGGACTATCTGCAGGCAGTGCTTCTAATTTTTAAGTGTTTGTCCTACACATTTCACATTGTGAAGAAAGTTTTCCATTAAAAAAAAAGGAAAAGAAAAAAAAAGGGGAAGAAAATCATGCACCTATGGCTGTTTCTATTTAAAATAGAAAACTGAGTTCACAATGTTTTTTCTAATATCCAGCCTCCAAACACTTCAATACAGGTACAAAGACAGGAAAGTTAATTCCTTGTCCTCAGTGGACAGGTGTTGATTCACATCTCCTTAGGCGTGTTCTAAAGAAGCAGATGACACCTCACTTGGATAGAAATCATAGCTACCTTCAAAAGAAACTCTTACAAAGGCATGTTTTATTTCCATAAAAGTGCTTTGAAGACAATGCAAAAATAGCTGTGCTACATTTTAAAAAAAAAAAAAATCCTTTTAACAAACTTATTTTTCAACTGAAATTGTGTGTGCTAGGAATATCTACATATTTTTTGAAAACAAATTTTAATGTTTGCCATCATCTAGTTCCCTTTTTTTTTTTTTTTTGAGGTCAAACAAAGATGTTCAATAAAAAGCCACAGAAAAACCAATTGTGATTCAGACTGCCGTAAGTGCACGAATAAACAAACCAAAGGCAGTATGCAAAACACGTGTTTTAAACGGCAGCACAAAATTTTGCTTGGCATTTTCAAGCAATAATCTCTATACTTCTGCATCAGTGATCTTATGACAACCATTAGTAAACATTGCCCAGATTTTTACTGGCCAAAGACATTTTTCATATCAGTAATTTTAATTAACCATTTTCTTATTATATACAACCCTTTCAAAGTTTTCACAATTCTCTGATTTTATTTGAATAAAAAAGAAAAACAAAATCCAGAAAATTCCTTCACTGAAATACCAATGTGTTCACCTTCCTGCCCTCACACAAGACCCACTTGCCAGTGTGGATGTAGCTGAAAGGAAAAGGTCCATCATAAGAAACATTTTCAAGAAGCATTTTTCACCTACTACTGGAAACCAACATCCTCGAGAGCAAAGACCACTGCAAATGATCTGTTTTTCTTTCAACTACTATCTACAAAATCCAAGAAAACCCCAAGTAAAACCCCAAAGATACCATGCCATTATCAGCATAGCAAAAGGATGACTACAGAGGGAGCAAACAAATCCAGGAATGTTCACCCTCTGCACATCAAGTACCAAGCACCTTACACACAGATCCATGCAGCTATGCCTGTTTTCCACACGAAAGCCATCCTTTTCTCAGTGCCCCTAAACACAGCACAAACAGAATTCCTAACGAACAGAGAGCACTGAGAGCAAAGGATTCTGCTCTGTTTGCAGACCAGGTGAACATGGGTATTACCAAGCGTTTTGCTAAGGACAACCCAGACTTCTCCCCACCACGGGGGCAAAATTACATATTTCATCAAAAAGTTTCCGCAACTGCCCCAGTTAAACTCTCCAGATGTAGTTTCTTTTTGTAGCAATCAGACTTTGCTTGTTAGTTCATATCCTAATCAAAACAACACAGGCAAAAATAATTTGCTTACTGATGACACTTTTTTTTTTTCCCTTAAAAACTGTCTTTTTCATGCTCTTCCTCTCCCACTTTCGTGTCATTGAAATAGCGACTGACATCAGAAAGCAGCTGTGCCGCACACACCCCGCCACCGCACCACAACTGCACAAGAGCCTTACAGCCTCCCTCTGAAAAGCTGAAACCTAATTAGGATGCTTAAGATAGCTTTATGGATATTGCAAATGATAAATAACTAACCCAAACATATAAGCTATCACAAACGCAATGGATAATTTTTTAATCTTTTTCAGCTATAAATACTCTGGTGTTCCTACATATTGCACAGAAAACAATCGATGCCACTTGAAAAAATGCTCGCTTTCCCATTTTGCACCTGCACTCTTCTGCTGTGAAAGTGTGTTTCACATCAAGATTTTTACCACCAGCTCTCAAGGTGGTTGAATTAGAGTAACAGTATTTCTGGAAAACACACCACCAATACACTGTGAGAGTCCTCTGTGGATATAAGTAAGCAATAAATTGTCCTCCTGACATTTTAAAGAATATTTTGTGGTTTTGTCTCTATTCTATGAGTTTGCAATTACATGAAAAGCAGAAAAAAATACTTTTGCATTTCTAACTATAAAGAAATTATGCACATAAATAGTCACATAACTGTAATTTTGTAAGCTACATACACTTAATTCTGTAATAATAGCATCTTAATAATTCTGCATTATTTGAGGGCAGTCCCTAACTCTTTATTGAGGCTCCTGCATAGTTAGAGACATTCCAAGGTGTAAACATCACTGTCTCCACAAAAAGTTAGTGCATACAGCAGGGGATCAGTATCTTCAGAAAAACTCTTCAGAAAAACAGGGAGCCCTAACCTTAGGGACATAAAATTCTGGTACTAATGTTTCAGTATCCGGGTGACTAGAGAGAGAGAGGAGAAAAAGAGAACACAAAACGCATTACTAACAAAGATTTCACTAATTCAGGTAGAGTAACAGCAGAAGACGGGTAAAAACAATAGCTATGCCTGATGCATCACACTTATCTCATTTTAAAGTTTGCTGATTAGCCACCAGCACATGTTACTTAGGCTGAACTCAAACAAAACTGCTGAAGCGAAGGGATCTACATGGCTCTTCTGTCCATGAGATGCACCAGCCACACACAGGAGGCATTCATAAGAAGCCCCAAGGAAGCCAGTGCCAATGAGAAGGCAGAGGCTGTGCTCATTTGTGAGGTCCATACCTTTTATTCTTCACCCTAAAAATCTAAGAGTATTTTAAACGCAGTGCCATACTAGCTTGGAATCTCTGATTTTAAGGAGAAATTACCACTGTAAGAAGTAAGGCTGTAATAGGCCAGAGAAACGCGCTGGCAGGGATTCAAATTTATCTCAACAAGGCTCAGCACAGACATCAAAGACCCACACGGGCAAAATCTCCCTCAGAACATAAGCATTCAGTTACATTATATAGTAACATTACAGAGTTTGATTCAACTTTTATCTATGCAATATTTCACTGTATATGTAAAGTGTTAAGATATGCTCGCAGTTTCACATGTAACAATACTACAAATTTCTACAGGAGTTTTCAGGTATTTAAACATATTTCCTGTCTAGTCTTAGAAATATCATTTCAATATCTGAAGCTCAATAATGAACTTCTTAAATGTTTCTATCATTACAGATATAGTAAATATTTAATAGTTAGCCGTTTCCCTTGTACTCCCTTAATGTTGCACTAGTCAAAATGTATGCTTCTGATGTGAACTGAAATTATTTAACTCACAGGTCTTTATCCAGGTCCTTCCTCCCCACCCCAAACATTGACAACTGGAATTGTAAGCATTTTTCCTCCTGTTTGTGTCTATCACGACACTTCTCTCAGGTGTCAAGTAAATCTTCCAAATCTAATGTCAACAAACCAAAAAATTAAGGTACTATAGCACAACTATGAAAATATTTCATGGAACAAAGATCACATTAGTCCAGACATTTGTACCAAAACAAAAAGAACATTTTGGATATGATAAGACAGGTGAATATTTGAAAACATAATTTACTTTGCAATTTGTAATTAGTGCAAGAGTACTAATTCACAAACACAATCTTCATATTCTGTTAAGTGAATATTACTTTACAGAAGGGAATCAAAAAAAAGCAGTCTTTCCCATATGTATGTTTTCTGATGAAATCTCAAGTACCAAAATGAGTTCTAAAAGCAGAAAATGCAAACTTTTCTACTGCAAAATTAAAGTGAATTAAGTCAGCATTCAAACTTGCTCCAGTATCACCATTTTCTGCAGCAAAAAACCCTACAATGTTAAACTGCAAGAAAAGACTAATAAAGTAAGGTTTTCTCATCCAGAAAAGTAATTTATGCAACATACAGTCAAATCACACATTAAAGTACTACCTACATTGCTGAAAACAAAGCCGACTGGGCCACTGAACACTCATTTCCAATAAAAACAATTTGATTTTGAAATGAGTTTACGACAATTTAAAAATACATTATCAGCAAAGTTTGCAGCCCTATTTCTTCTATGCCCGCATTTCAGGCTTCTCAGAGGAGTGACTTCAAAATTGACAAGTAGATCTCAAAGCTGATTCACACTCCCAAAACATTTGACTTGTTTGGAAAAGCATGACTTAGCTGATTATGGAGTTCTTACTGCATCTGGCACTATAAACAGAGCATCCAACTACATTCATAGGTAAGAATAAAACAGACTAAAACTTTTCTAGGCTACTTACAGCAACGGAGAACAAATTTCTAAGCGTTTAAGGGCTGAAAGAACAAAGACTGGAAAAGGAAATTACTACTTTACACAGAACAAATGAAATAAAAATCTCTACTGGCTAGCTTTCTCAAATTTAAAAAAAAAAAAAAAGGAAATTTAAAAAAAAAATCAAAAAAGGGAGAAATAATGATCAGCTGTTGGAAAAATAGCTTTAATGAGCACTTGTAGCACCACATTAAAACACCCAATTTGCTTAATAAGTAGGGAATGTGAGTCTAAAACTACAAAAGGAGTTTGAAATCCCATGCTACAACAAAAACTGTATCAGAAGAGGACAGAGTGCACTGAAGTTAAGTAGAATTCTACATGGAAATACAGTAACCTCCTAGGAAAAGCATACTAAGTTTCGTATCTCCAGTTTAGCACTACACAGCACTTGCCACCTCCAAAATGATTCAGAGCCTCAAAAATATTTGCTTACCAATGCATCCTGTCTGATGTTCCAGATGATGGAGATCAGGCAAAGCTGGAGGCTGGGAGTGGGAGGAGCAAGGAAGGAAATCAGATCAAACATCTACCAGAAACAGGCTGGATTTTCCTAGGCACCCATTTTTTAGGGCACCTGTGATCAGCAAGTTAAACCTCACTGACCTGGCCTGGGGGCAGGGATCCCAAACATACCCAAAGGTTGAAGCTGTGAACTTAACATCAAAAATTACTGCTTTATGGAAAAAACTGTTTCTTTAAAAAACACAGTCTCCACATGTCCACATAGAGTTTCAACTGCTGTGCAAATTCCTGCCAATGTAGGTGTCTTGTTGGAGAATTGCAGGAAATCCCCACCTTTTAATAGGGCAGAACCTGGAGGAATCCTCCTTCACCAAGGGATTTGTTCTGGGTTATAAGAAGATTATCTTCTCTTCGGTGGCCTCAGGTGCTACAGTCGGTCTGTCGCTGACTGCTAAATGGAGCAAGGTGAACTGCTGTGCTACAGCAAAGTCATGTGGGAATGCTCTCCTAGGAATTACCTTGCTTGAGCTCTAAGATATGAGGTGCCTGGCAGAGATGTCAGTAAGAAGACTGCCTGTAAATTTCAAAATCAA
>VXAU01005059.1:1227814-1240236 GCA_013399695.1 Formicarius rufipectus | reverse complement strand
AAAAAAAGGAAGTGTATCTGTTGAATGTTCAAGACAGGTGCAGGAGGCTTTTATCGCCCTGCCATTTAGGAACATGGATATACTGAGAGCTCTGTACACTCTTTTGTTAGAGGCAAGGAAAAGAGGAGGGAAGCACTTCAGAAATTTATTTCCTATATAAACACATTTACAACCTGCTGATACAAAAGGAACAGCTGAGGAGTCCACAGCACCAGGAAAGTTCTCCTAGATCATCAACTCCACTCCCAAGCCTATCACAGCACAGAGCCCCTTTTTAGCAAACAAATGTGGAAATGGGAGAGGGAAAGGGGAGGGCAGAAGGAGAAACAAAACAAACAAACACATACATACACATTCCCATATAAAAATAAACCTTGGAAGATGCCGTTTTCTCTTTAAAATTAGCACTAGCACAAACCTGAAAGTAAACTTCTCAATCAGAAGCCCAATGCACTCAAGTACCATCCCACCAAAGCAAGACTCACTTGCAAAGAGATTTTGTAATCCTCACACAATAGTAAGGTCACAAGTAAAGACTATATAATCTTTTGCCAAAGCAAGATTTCTGCAGTCATCACTGGTCAAAGATTTTGCAGATCATTGCTCAGGGTATCTTCACCACCTGTGACAATTCAGAATATGACTATTTATTTTCCTCAGGTGAAATCAGTAAACTTTATATAAGCAAACAAAATTATTTTATTTTCTCAGGGAGTAAGACATCACAAAAATACATTATTTTGATTTTAAAAGGTTATCTGTCTCTTTAGAAAAGACTAACAACTACTAAAACATCCCAAATAGAAACAACTAATAAGACAAATAGTCAAACACTATTTCCAACCCTCTTTATAATACATTAAAGCAAGCAAACAAAAAAATCCTTAGAACAAAAAAGTCAGGGGCACACTTAAATGTAATAGGCTGTCTCAATAAAAGATAAGATTATAATAACACTACCACAGTTAGTGGAAAACAACAGATTAAAAAAAATTGTTGGATCACTCTGATGTCAGCACTCATTAAAAGCCAATCTAACTAATCAGCCTCAGATAATTTTTTTTCCTTCTAACATTTTAAATGATGGTAGAAAGAATAATTCTCCGCTTCTTATTTCTTTGAAATCTGCTTTTACTGATCAGTGAGCCATGTGTCACAGGCACACTGAAAAGATCATTTATTTGGGTATTAAAAAAATCCCCAAAACTATCTCTCAACAGAAAATAAAACTATCACAGAACAGATTTGTACAGCTCTATAAAACAACGTTCTAGTAAGGATGTTTTTAGCAAATCAGATCCAGAATAATAAAGATAATTTTTTTTATTTTAAAATAATATTTTATTAATTGATAATAAAAAATGCATAATACAGTTACAAATCAGTCACATATGGAGATGCTCAGATAGCAAAAAGTAGTCCAGATTTAGAAATTTGATTGTCTTAGAAAATATCTGTGAAGAACAAGCAATGCCATGTTACAAGAGGCAAGTAACATGAGAGATAAATATAAACATGATACATATTAACAAAGATTTTGTATGTAAATCAAGGAGAAGAATGAAAATAGGAGATTATTCCTTCTATCAGGCAAAGATAAAAGCCCTGAAATATCAACATTTACAAATTTTGAGCACTAACAAAAAGGGGGGGAAGGGAGGGAAACTAAACTGAGAGCAACAAGATTACATAGTTTTTCAATTGTTTTTAAGAAAATACCAAGTTTGAAACACACTTAAAATAACTGGCTATGCTTAGCCTCAAACAGAGAATATGGTAGGGAAGAAAATAAGGTGGAATATAATAATCTTAAATTATGCGAGTCTCATAAGGAGGACAGTGATTAATTGTGCTTCACATCTACAGATGGCAGTACAAAAACTGATCAGCAGGGAAATTTAGACTACATATTGTTAGAAAGTTGGTCCAAATGAAGTTTGTTAAGTTGCAGAACAACTTTGTGTCAAAAGGCACTGCAGCTTTCAAGAACATCCAAGTCAAACATTATGCATGAACTTATTTTGGTTTTGACTCAGCATCAAAATGGGGCACAGACAGTTTTAACACTCAATATCTCTAATCTCAGTTGGCAGCCTTGTTGGAAACACAGGCCAGTACTTTTGAACTTACCTAGTGATTTTAGTAGGTAGTTTATAATATTAGGACAACTGTACTAGTTCTCCCAGCTTAGTGAGGTTAATGAGAAAGTGATACACTCCTCCATTTTCTTACTAAGACTCATATCTGCACTGCAACAATCCATTTGTTCAGCAGTTTTTATACACAGGAAGCACTCTTTCATCACCAGAAGTACAACAGCCATGGATCACCATCAAACATTATAAAATTAAAGATTACTAGGCTTTAAGAAAAGTGTGTTTAGAGGGGAATTTTTATTTTCAACAGTTTCTGGGAGGAGGGAGTGACTATGTTCAACTGTACAACCGAAGGGAAAGTGGAAGGAAATGCCAGTCCTCTTTCATGGGCAATTCCCAAAACAACATCCCAAACCAGCTATGAAAGGAATAAAGTTGAGTCAAGGACAAGGACAAAATAAAGCAGGCGTGCTGACCCTACAGAGCAGAAAGACAAAGACCAAAACATTCCAATTTTATTACAAAACTAATTTAGTAAAAAATCTGGCATAAACCCAGCAGAGCTGTACTGTGGGAACCCACATAGTCTCATCCATGCAAACCAGAGAATCACTCATTCAAGATCATCAACCTAGCAAACCCTCTTGTTCATAACTATTGCCCTGCATGCCTAGTTTGATTTTGACTCTGCATCAAAATGAGGGGATGAAGTCTTCAGTCTTTGACAAAAATCCACCAAAGATCTCATTTCACTCTGCTGGATATCCTCTACATGGAGGATTGCCATTCTTTCTTTAAAAATCAAGATTCTGTTAAATTAAGATTTTGTAGTGTATTGTAGCAAAACACTGCAAGGAAAATGCACAGAAATATACACAATTTCAATAAACAACCACTTCCTCAATAACTGGAGTTCAAATTTAGAATTAAACAATGTTTTTGTTCCTACTTTAATGCAATCCACCTTAATGCTTAAAACCCTCCATTCTTCAAGATGTGTTTTTAATCCTCTGCTCCTGAAAAATAATATGTCAATATTTTTAATGATCATCCTATAATTGTTCTCTTCAAACAAACCTTGAACAAACAATACAAGGCTACTCCTGCCAACTCACTGACCACAGGTCAAAGAATGTAGTAATCCTGTATTTTTAGCTCTTGAAGATTTTTTTATTGTTACGTACTGTTCAGCAAAAGTCTTTAGCAGTGAGCACAGGGCAGCTGTATTTCAAACACATAACCTGAAGCAGTATACAACATAATGTCTTTTCACATCCTTTATTTCCAGAGACATTATTTCTAAACCTGCCTTTAACACTACTGAAAGTACTGTGTTACAAACTGAACACACAGAAATTTCAGTTGCCAAGCATACAAAAGAGCAAACAGCCATGGAAATGAAAGGAAAATAGATATTCAGGTGTAAACTGGATATATTTTTTCACAAAACAACCAAAATCTGCTCTGAATTTGGCAGAATGGACAATCTTTGACAAAATTTGTTAAGCAAAGTTTTACCCACAATTCTAACTCGATCTAATTATAAAATAAATCAGAAGCAGAATCTGTCAAAGTAGAAAATCCTGAGCATGTAGGCTCTGCAGGACAGACCATAGCTAGATGCCTTAACTCCAGTGCATGTGAGGAAGGCATCTGAACTGAATTCCCTCAACACCAAATGTGTAACCGGGATAAAAATACTGCAAGTAAATATTTTAAAAGAAAAGTAAAACCAAGTTGTCTTTCTGAACACTGAGTCTGTATATGCAGTTGAATTTCATTTGCAAGCTTTTCTCTCCTTTATGAGGCATTAAGAAATAATCACTGCAACACTCATCATACTGTAAGTGAATTAAAAAGAAAAGCTGCAGGTATCAATAAACGTTTAAAGTGTTTGAGGAGTTATTTCTTTTGCCTGAACTTGTTATCCTGTTAAGAGAAACCAAGTCTTAGTTCACTCCTCAGAATCATATCTAGAAGGTGAATGAGTTACTCAAACTTCTCACAGGATACATTCATTTCCACATGTTACGTCAGGAGTCAGAGAGGTGATCCAATGAGGGGAAAAAACCCTCAAACAATCAAAAAAACAAAAAAAAAAAGCCATAATACACACATATTGCTTGGCAGTGCCTGCATGTTCCTGAGCGAACACTTATTTTTTTTCCCGTTAGAATATCATAATGAGAAAACAAGAACACAAAATAATTCTATTAACAATTCTAAGAATTTACTGAATGCTTACTTTGGACAAACTTTGTTCAGATTATTATATTTTAATAAAATGTTTTGTATAACACAAGATCATGCGACATATTGAGATAATAGATTTGACAGCTTACATTTCAACTATAAGTCTTTTGTAAAATTTAAAGTCTGCTGTTTCCAACACAAACTTTTGTAACATTAGGCTCACACCAGGGCAAGTTAAAAGACAGTATATTGCAGAGACACGTTAGTTCAGAGTTCCAGAGCCCTTGCAAATTGAAAAAAGTAGAAAAATCCAAGAGCAGGTGTTCTCAGGGAAAAGAAAATCCATAGTACTGTCATTAACTGTAGGTTACTTGGATAAAATAAGTCTCAATTTCTATCCAAGTAATCTTGAATGCTCTATTATATATTAAGCTGATCAGTGGGAATACATCTGAAGATCTATTTAATTACACAATCTTTTTTTCTCTTTTCATGGTTAAGGAAGCTATATACAAACACTAAAATAAATTAAAATACATTACAATTAAGTACTGTACTTAATTACTTTTTAATTCTGACCCTCAATTTTTAATCACTGTCTGCAATATTAGCAGAAACCAACTCAAAAAATATTCAGTTCACACACACAGAAAAAGCCCCCATGAAAATGCAAAAAGCCCTGTGCAGTTTTTGTCTACTCTGAGCCACTCCTTGTGCATCCAGAGTGATGTCCCACAAGTTTTTTACCTTGGGCTCTGTTCAATGGAGGGACTCTTTCAGTTGGTGCTTTTTGTGCTCCAGCTGCCCAGTGGCATGCTTTCCATGACAGATGCTCTGGCTTCATTCTTAACATATGTTCCAGATGATAATTCCATCTTCTTTTCTGGATAACTTTAGAGCCAAGGGGTTTTTGAGCTGTCTAATGAATCTTGGCATCTGTTATAAATTCATTCCATTTAATACATAGTATTTTTCTAAGGCATTTGCTTTCAAAGGCATTTAGATGTCTGTACCTTTGTTGGATTTCCAGCTTTCACATCCATATGTTGAGATGGAAAGCAATATCTGAGTTGAAGTTTCACACCCTGGTCTTTAAAACATGGATTTTTATGACCATATCTTATTTAGTTGGTAAATGAAACTGCTGCCTTGCCAATTTGTAATGCTAGCTCCTTACTGAAATCCTCAGATGACAGGCACCCTACTACCAAGATACACAGATTTATTCCTTTCTCATATTCCCTTACTTTTTGGTGTAGAATTTGAGACAGGAGTTTCATAGACAAATTTTATTTGTCTATGCTTTTTCTTATAATTACATAATAGCATTGTAAACAGAGCAAACAAAAAAATAATGGTTTTAACTTCATTTTCTAATCCCTGTAGGACAAGGATGTGCTGCAGCATTACAGAAGCTACTGCCATTACTACGGAATTCTTCTTTGTTACAGAGACTTTTCATGCTTTCTAAAGTAATTAAAAATTACCAGTCTCTCCAATGTGAGCTTTCAGTACTTTTTTTCTAAAACCCTATCCTGACATTAAACTTTATTTTTTTCTTCTTTGATGCTGTATCTATTGATATAGTTACTTCATTTCCATACCAAAATCACTAATTTGCCTAGCCCATACATCTTTTAAATGTCTCCATGCTGTGCTATCCTTCCCATTTTATCAATCACTCTCTATCCTCAACAGGCTCATCACCTGCTTAGAAACATGCAAAAATGGGGGGTTTTTTTGCTGGTAAAAAGCTCTTACCAGTGCCTCTTTCAAAGAAGACCAGAGAACAACTGTGTCCAAGGGAAATGTGTAGCAAAACTAATGACAGACTTTTACACCAGGAACATCCAATAAGAGTTACATCATGAACCAAAAGGAAAACATTTTTAAAGCTTTCCAATTCTTCTGTTTTTATTTTTTATCATTTCAAACCAAGCACAGAATCACTAACTATGGTAGAAGCTGAAACCATCAATGCACACTTTTCTTTCAGAAAGATAAGTGCTCTTCTGCACGGCATGAGTATAAAAGGCTATTTCCTTGGAGATTATCCTTACAACAGACTCTGAGAAAAGTTCTCCTGATCTTTACTGCTCTCAGTACCTGCTCCATGTCCCAGGCTGCACAGCAGCTCACACCATTCCACAGCATAAAAGAGGCATCAATGGAGTTTAAATTGACAAAAAGGTATCACTTTTCTCATAATAAGGACTTTAGGAAACTACCAATTTCACATGCGTTGCTGAGTTCTATCTTTCTGATTTTAAACCTCTGTAAGGTTTTGTGTACACTAAAATCTTTTGTATTTTGGATGGAGCATTTTTAAACACCATTCTTGTCCCATACGGTGTGCTCTAAATAACATTCCAAGCTATATTCCTCAAACATTGGTTATATCACAGTGCATCAAGTTTCTTAGTAGAGAGTGATTGTTAATATTTCTCTATTCTGAAGAAAGTTTAAAATGTTAATAAATGGATTAACCTCTTGTTTTGTCTGTTAAAAAATAAAATACTACACTCTAAGTGAAGAAATCCAAACAGATTATCAAGGAACTCCAAAGATGACAAGGTATTTGTAGCATTTTTAAATACGTCAGCTGGCAAAAGAGAGATCATGGTGAGCCACTCTTTTTATAAACCTTGCATCTCATCAGTATAAAACTTTGCACGATGGTAAAGCTACAAATATATTGACATGAACAGTCTACCAACCACAAATGTGTTTTAGGGAATACAGTGCATGCCAAGAAAGGAAAGGCTATTAGTATGCTAAAGCTATAATGGAAGATTGTATTTACAACAAAAGTAGAAAGGCCTATTTTGAGTTAATTTACCAGTGACAATTATTTCACTGAATACCATGACCTGTGATTTTCTATCCAGAAAAACTCACTTTATTATAGAGAGACTTTTCTTCTGAAAAGAAAAGTCACACACTCTATGGATGACCAGACAGTAATGCTTTTGCACTTGTTGCCTCTCAATAAAAAGAGCTTTTTTTCCTCCTCATTTACTTTAGCCAGCTCTAGAACAGTAAGTTGTTATCTTTTTTTACAAGAAAATGTATTACAAGAAACAACACAAATTCACTTTTTATATTCTTATATACGAATAAATTATTGAAATAAGTTCCTAAAAAAAACAAAGTAGTCGTTCCACATAAAATCCTATGCACGTGGTATAAATTAAAATGGTGCAAGATCCTGACTGTGACTGAAAATCACCCAAAGGGATCCCAAATACAAATGTTTACAATGAAAATTCATTTAAAATATCCATTGTACAAGCTGAAATCTTAAAGAGCTTGATCCTTTCCCAAATTTTTTTGGTATATAAATAAGCAAACCCAGCAGTAGGCTTGCAAACAATGAAATTCAAACCAAATCTACTTTAGAGGAATTCTACCAAATGTAGCAGAAACTCTTTAAGAAAATTCAGGGAGCTTACAAATTAATATTACCTGAAGTTCCACTGATTGTCCGCCAAGATAGTATGTATATTCTGAACTCTGAGAACCACCAAGTATCATTTTAATCTTGAGTAATACCTAGAAGCCAACAACTCACAGCCTCAGAAGAATATCTGTATCATTAGCTCTGTTTTTTCAGTTAAAACACTCAAACAGTTTCAAATTCTAAACCCAAGAGGATTACAAAGCGACTCCAACATTTGGATTAAGGATCCACTTATTGCTTCAGACATTAGCCAAGTCACTATTCTGTGAAAAAATTCTGCTTGTTTAAAAACTATAAACACACATGAACAGGATCTCCTGGTGGCATTTTTTTTTAATTCAATCACATTTAACACTAGTACAGAGAGTAAATCAGTGGTCCTTTTCTAAACATGAACTTCAAAGAAAACCATCTCGAACCACAAACTAGTTGTGCCAGAGTCTGGTGGTAGCGACAATCTAAGTTTTAGGTGCAGTTCTGTAGCCAATTTACTCTTGTAAAGTTGGGGCTGCCACTATGAGGGAGGTGCCCTGCCTCTCCACATGGCCACTGGCCCATTCCCATGTGTGTCAGCACTACTGTTTGTGCAGTAAGTCAGGTCAGGGAAATGATCCATCTGAAAGTTAGTTAGGAAAATAAAAATAGCTTCATTTTCAGCCAGATAAATTTTCTGGCATGATTCACCATGTCACCATCATGAGCACAAGTGCCAACACAACCAAGCAAGAAGAGGACATGACTCTTCCCCCATTTCAGCAACAGCTTCCACTTAACATAAGCTTCAAGTAAACATGGAACAGCATTCTATCAGGGGCAAGTTCACAAGCTTCTAATTAAAATACAGTAGTTGCTGCTGTTTCTCAAGATAAGAATAAACTTGTTCAGAAAAGTTTCCAATGTATTAGTCAGCATGCATAAACTGGCATGATATTATATAAAAGCCAGCACAGTTCAAAACAAAGTGAGTGAATACTAGATTTAAAGTAAAGCAAACCATGCTACATGAAAGCACAACATTTTCATGTGAGGAAAAGTTATACCACTAATCCATCTCAACAGTTTTATCAGGTCAAAAGTATGCAAGTGTAGGTAGAGAAGTTGTCATGTTTTTATGGATTACTCCTTCCCAGTGATCATTGTTCAGGCGTTCCCCCCAGGCTCTCTGGAAGACATGCAGCCAAAGAACTAACCTTAAGACTTTTTCCATCCTCTTAACAATTCCTCCCTTTGTATGACCTAACTATACCTCTTCCTCTGCAACATGTAAGAAGGATAAACAAAACCCAAAAAATCTACTGCTTCTCCTTCAGGCTGAATTTCAAATAGTAGATTGATTTTACTTCCTCTATAAAAATTATAATTACATAAAATTCTATTTTAAAAAGTCTGAGTATTGTAATGTAAGGCACTCAGAAGTTTCACAAGAATAAACAAGCTCACATTCAGGAAGTCTCTGAGGTGAAATAACAATACTATTTCCATTTTATCTAAGGGAAGCTGTGACAGACAAATTCAGGTTTCTACAACACTGAGTGCCAAAATTACAATACTGTTGGCCCAAACTCTTTACATAATTTACCATCTTACACCTCTTTCCTCATTACAAACACAGTTTTCCACAAGTTTATCTCAATCAAAAGCACAGTGCACTTGTACCAGTAGCACTCAAATCTCTCACTGGCGCAGTGGTTCTCAGTACCTAGGCCTGGTTAGCAGCTATTTGTGAAAACTATTCTGCTATCAGTAACTTTCTTAGCATGACAATGTTGATAAAAGCCCACCAGGAAGCTATGCCCAGTAAAATTTGTTATACTTCAACTGTTCAAATGGGAATAACCAGGGATTACAGAGGTTAGTATTTCAATGTAAAAATGGTAACAACTAATGAAACTAGAAACTTTCTAATTTTACATGGTTAATATGCTACCATACTGCAATTAAATATTTTTGGAAAGACTACACCCAAAGTCAAGATAGCCACCAATTTGAAAGTGAACTTCTAAATCTATCTAGAAAAAAGAAATGTATTTTCTTATATCAGTGTTCTGGCATCTGACACACTCATTTCCCATCCTCCTATCAGTTCTTAAGAAAGCACTTTGTAAGAAAGAAGACTATAAATTCAGAATATACAGTAAACAAGAAGTCAGTTGCAATGATCTGATTACCAAGAAACATACTTAAATTAACATAAAGTAAGCTAACAATGCCCTAATTTGCAAGGGAAGCAATCAATAACAATGCAGACTAGCTGAGACACAGTAAGAGATGGTACTGAAGAGGACTGAAAAAATGAGACTGGAGGTACTCCTAAGTTAGGGATAAGGAGTACACACCTGAAGCAAATCTCCCACTTCTCAACTACTATAAGCTTTGGCTTACAGTGTGACCATAACTCATACATTCCCACTGTCAAGAGGCTTCCAAGTCCATCAGAACAGACATGATGGTGCAGCCAAAGCAAAGATCTAGAAACATGCATTTGGTATGGATCAAAATCTAACCCCCTTAACAGATCTGGCTCTGTTGCGCTGATGGAGTCCTCCAGAGAGAGATAAGAAACCCTCCCAGAGCAAGTCAAGGTCTGTGGTGCTGAAACTGAGTAACAACATTTTGCCTACAAATTAGGAAAGATCAAACTGCCCTCAAGAACGTGGAAGTAAAATAAATCCCACACTCTACCAGCATCTTTCCATGTTTTGGTGAAAAAATGCTCTCATTCTGTCAACAATTTGTAGAGATGATCATGAAGGGTCAACAATTTCTCTAAGAAAACAAAAGGCAAACAAGACACCACTCAAGTGGTTACAAAGCCTTTTTCCCCCTGTCTTCCACTGTCTATTCGCTCCCTAAATTACCACTAGCCTGATTTTTTTTCAAAGCTTATTTTTCAGTATCTCAATTTGCAGTCTGCCCTAAAACTCTGACTTCTTAGTCCAGTCCTAAAACTCCTTCAGGATCCAGTTTCAAGTCACAGTTGCTACCTAATTAATGTTTTTAAACATTACAGCAAGTGTAGTATTAAAGAAGTGGGTCCCATAGAGGCATAAGATGACTGACCAAGCTGAGGTGAGAACAGGTACACAGATTGCCTCTGAAATAAAATAAATCACAAAGGCTTGGGAGATTTGTTGGACTGACATGTAGGTACATTGAGGCAAGATGATTTTTTTTTTTTATGAAATATCAAAATTTCTGGTATTGCAAGTAAATTATCCTTATAATAACAATGCTTTCAATGTGAAAGTTACATTAACACAAAAGAATTTTAACCATCATATTACAGTATTCCAAAGGTATTACATAATATAACTACTTAAGTTTCAAGTAAAAAGTAGAAGTTTTATTAAATAGAAAACGTGTATTAGGCAAAACGGTTCCTCAAATTCTTCCCCAACAGCATCCTTTGGACATTTGCTGGTGCGTACTGCCAGGACAAAAGGACTGTGAACAGGAAAAGGGCAATGAATTGTTAACATCTTGTTTCCCTAATCCCTGCAACAGAGAATGTTTAACCTTGCTTCTTTTGAAGTATTGCCCTCATGGGTCAAAAACTGGTATGAGTAAAGAAACCAGTACGAATGGAGAAAACCTTCAAAACATGAGCAATCGGGCAGCATTCATTATACAGGAAATGGAAGAGACCTAAAGAACAGTGTGTCCAGAACACTCAAAAACACCCACTGCCTAGGTATTTATTCTGTATAACGAGCAACCTGTTGTTGTCAGGAATAGCAAACACACTTTTCTACCATAAAACTCAGGATATGAGAAAGCTCCAAGCCCTAAGTGATAAGCACCAGAAGCATGCCTTACAACTGATAGAAGGGAAAATACAAAGGATTCACCTTTGGTGTTGAATTTGATTAACTTCTCTTCAAAACTCTGAACATCAACAGCATCAAGGTCAAACATATTCCCATCGATGTCCCATGTTAATATTACCCTGTTAGTACAGACATAGGAGAACATCTTCCTCCCGTTAAATATATTACTGCATCTTCTCTCTGACACATTAGCAGTAGGAACTAATACATTCAAAGCACATGCACATAATTTTAGCCACTGTCATCTATAACACAGCTCAGTCTGGAAGAGCATCATTTTATCAATGAGTGTGGTAGTTTATCCCTGGCTGAAGGCAAATATCCACTGTACAACCCTTTAAAAATTGAAAAGTCTGTATTATAGCTACAATGAATCAAAAACAATTTTAAAAATTGATCAACTATGCATAGTTAACTAAACTGGCATTCAGTAAGGATATTGCAGAGAAAAACCTTGAGACTGCTTAAAATATTTTGTGCTTCAATTACTATAGCAAACTGCCTTTAAGCACAGAAACTGGTAATAATACAAGGTGGAGGGCTGTAAAAATTACACTCACTTATTTACAATCTAAAAAATACCTGGAATACAGCTATTTAGCAAAGAGAACACTCCACAGTCATGGTAATTACACCAAGGTACAACATTTTCATATGGTTCTGATCCTCCTTCAAGGACAAGTATGGTTAAAAAGGATATAATTATTGCAAAAAAGAAGATCTGGGTACTCAAGTACAAAGTGAATGGGACAGAGAAGGACCCAGAGGCCCTTCTCTCCCGGTAGGGTAGCTGTAAGAAAGGAGCCTCTAAATACAGAGATTTCTGCTCAGAGTGTACTGGAAGGG
>VXAU01005059.1:1210802-1227770 GCA_013399695.1 Formicarius rufipectus | reverse complement strand
AAAAAAAAAAAAAAGAGGCAAACAAAAAAATGCAACCAATCAAAAAATTCCAAACCAAACAAATAAAACAACATTAAAAACCAAAACCAAACAAAACAGCACATAAGGTTTCCCTGACTGCAAGCAACTTTACAGATTTACCTAAATCCATTTCTACACTGAGTGCAAGGTACAGCAATCCCTTAGCTATTTGGGGATTTAAAAAAAAACAAAAACAAAACAAAACAAAAAAAAAACCACACACACACAAAAAAAAACCCCACACACAAAGAAAACACCTCTAGGTTACATATATGGATATGACAGCTTGCACTGTCATTTTTTTGGTTCACATGTAACTACCTCTTCTACATTCACAGATTTTATTGGAACTATACAGTAACTCACATTTTCTATTAATTACATGGAATTAGAGTGGAATTATTACAATATGAAAGGCTTAGTTTCAAGTGGTTCATCAATCAAGACTTTACCTTAAACTACTATTAACTAAGACAATTAGACAAAAATTGTTTAAATTTCTTCTATGTGTAGCAGATGTTCAATATAGTCTATTTAAATTTGTCATTGCTAGAGGTGTGTTAAACTGCTCAAATAATTCATACAATCTGCAAACAAGATTTCTGACATGTTGTGAGCAACACTCAGTTAATACTATAACTTTGAGATTAATTTTTCAATCAAGGCATTCGTTCCCCCATTTAAAAAAAAGAAAAAAAAAAAAACACCAAAAAAAAACCACGCCACACCNAACCACTCCACACACCATACCACATGAACTCAGTCTCCAGTGTGTATTTCCAAAATTAACATCTGTTTGGCCTTGGTTCAACTGTAGAACTCAACATCCATTAAATGAAATAATACAGTTCTTTTTCTGGTTTTGAGCCGGAGGGAGGAGGGGACAAGACATGTCACCATAAGACTATAAATAATTTGTACTTTAAACAACTGTATTCCTATTTGGAACAATAGATTTATTCCACTACACTATTTATTCCTTTTGATAGTAGATACAACAACAGTAAATATTTGCCACATGGTTACTTCTCAAAATCCCACGATACCTGCATCATGTCCTGAACTGCAAAAATGAAAACAGATCAGCAGTAGAGTGAATATCATCACAGTAAATCAAACACATTCTATAAACTGTACAGGTTTAGAAATACTAACACTGCTTCAATTTTAGATACTAATAAGTTTTGAAAGGCTGTATTTTAAAAAAGGAAAAACACTGAGTGAAAATTATATTACAGTATTTCAGTGATCTGTTATTTACAGGACAATCTCATTACAGGAAAGCTTCATGACATCTGCTTTTTTACCACCATCTCATTACATCAAACTTCTCAAGTTATTACAGTTAAGCCTCAGTAATTTTGTATTTCAGTTCCCCCTCTATAGAACTGGAATACTATTACTTTTGAACTTCAGGTGAGTGTTGAGAGATAAAATGAGGACACTGAAAACTGTAAGATGACAGATATATTTTTACCCAAATTTTACTGGATAATGTATCATGTAACCCATGCAAAGACTGCCACAACAAAGAGCAGTATCTAATGTAACACATTGGAACACAGAAGCCTAAACAGAGGTATGGTAATTGAACTATGAAAACACAAGCACTAACTTACACAGACAATGCTTTGCTTTGTCTTTAAATAATGACTGAGCCATCTTGTTATGCAATATATGCTAAGTATATCCTCCCCAAAACCAAAACCTTACTCTTGCAGTTAAAGAAAAAAGTTAGTTGACACATTAAATTTTAAACTGGGTCCTTTAAAAAGTTAGCATCTGTGTCAATTTTTCCTTTGTCCCAAATGATTTTTCAGTAACAGGGTAACGAAGACTCTTAAACCTTTTCATATGTTTAAATTAATTGAAATCTTGTGCACAGGTTATATATAAAGAAATTAGGTTGCAATTAAGCATAGTTATTAATGATTCTTAAATCTAATTGTTGTGACTATTATAGACCACAGACAAGGTCAACTCTACAACTCAGGAAACTTTGTTTTTAAAGAGAAAAGGCCTAGCTGAATTATATGCATAAAGCTCATTTTTGTAATAATACATCTGTAATCATAGTACGTATGTTCATCCATGGAAAAACCCACCTGTTTCCAAAACAATAAATTAAAATCATATCCCCCCCTCCATAAAACATTAAATTTAGTTTTGTAAAAACAGCAAAAACATGTTAAATAAAAAATATGAACTCTTACAATAATATAAAAACTCCTACTCCTGCTCTGCAAGACATCAAGCAAATCCAAAATGTAGAGGTCGTTTCAGCAATTACTGCAGAGTGCTTACACTAACTGCATAAATGTCAAATATTTGTTTTAATTTCTGCATATCATCAGCAAGGCTCATGTCACTGTATTTAGGATTTTTAGTCAAAATCACTTCCTTTTCATCTGTATGCATTACAAGGAAAAACACTAGTGTCATCTAAAAAGTAAACCCATAATGGAAGGGAAAGCATTTCTCTCCTAATCTGGTTACAGGAATAATGGGAGAAAGAAAGAAAAATTATTAACCTCACTGAGCCGGTGAATTGCAAGAACACCTTCGCTGCAGTGGACACAGGCCATGAGATGCTTGGTTCTTATCACTAAGCACTAAGTTATAACACCATCTGTACAAAATACATTTCCACTCCTCTCTTACCTGAGCAGAAACTCCACTCTAAGGAGACTGCTCTGCTGGTTCTTGGCTTTACAAGTTCTGATGTCGTACATCTGAATTAGTACTTTAGTTCAGATCAGGAGAGCACTTCTGCAACAAATCTTCCCATCACCATAGTTAATGCACTTCCAGTTGCTCCATGAAGCAGTTCCAGAGCGCATAAACCTGGTTCCTTTCAGATGAAACTAAAAGTCTCATGATGTTCTCCAGGAGCACTACCACTGCCAAAGAGGCAGAGAGGAGCCAGTCCAAAGTAACACCCATTTCAATTTACAAATTCACTGCATGTTGATAGGTACCAAATCCTTATTACCATTTCATTTTCTGAATCTCTTCTCCCTGGACTGCATTACTTGCTCAAGCAGGTCTAGCCACTGTGCTTCAGAGTTTCCTTTCACCTGTGAAACGGGACCTGACTGCACCTGTTCACCAAGCTTCTCAGGCATTGCTTCCTCTTGGGTTTTGTGTCTTCTGTTGTCCAAAGTTCTCACCTCCAGCCTGTCATTTCTGCATGTTTGACCTTTCACATACAAAAAGTTTACTCCTTACCAGTATCACCTAGTCTCACCATACTGAAACACCTTCTCCTAAAGACTACTCAAAGACCAAGTATGATCAGTTTCAATTCAATAAATTTCACTCAGGCATTTTCTTAACTTCGAGTAAAATACTCATACTTTAATGGGTTCCTCATTTAAGCACACACAGAAAAACAGGGCTTTGAATCAAACTGTGTGGCATCATATCTCCAGTGCTCAACAGCAGGGTTAAAAGCTTACAAACATATAATCCTCAGCCCTCTATTACTGGTATGGATACAGCACTAAGGAGAATAAAACAAACATTTTCTTAGTGCATTTCACAGCCAGTAAGAATTGTGCCCTAACAATACCCTGTCTTCCCTAGCCTCTCTCTGGTAGATTCTCAATTCAGAGGAGGAGAGGGAGAGGGAGAGGGAGATCCAGCTCAACTTTCAGTCCTCCCCTCTCATTCCTACATTTAGTTCACTTAACTTGCCTTTCTAATGACCTATCTCGTTAGACAGCTCCTCTGAACCACTCTTCATCCCAGTACTTCCAAGTCATCCCAATACTCCCTGACTGCGCTGTGAATCACAAAGAGATTGAGTTTTTTCCCTTTTCCTTGCATCACAAACCATTCTGATTGCTGAAGGGGACAACGTTAAAAGTTCCAAGGCTATATCCACATGACCAAGTAACTTGGCATAATACAAACAGATCAGTCAACTGAAGCAGCTGGTGACCAGGCCCTTATGTTCCCATAGGTAGGGTTTACAAGTTTTCTTTCATGGTAAATTCAGTCTAGAGTCTAGGACTGAATGTTGCACCACACACTTGGGTCAGGGCTGGAGTTCACTTGATGTCTGCCTGGAGAAAAGATTTCCATGGTCAACTTCCTTCAGATGGAAACTGGTTTGTACCTACCACAACCACCCTGTGAACTGAGCCAATGAGTGTCAAGTGTTGATGATATGAGAATTCACTTGAAAACTGTAATAGCATGTTAGCTTGTGAAGGCAAAGCAGCTTTACCCAACTCCATGATGCTTCTTAGTACGGAGAGAAAATATTTAGCTGTCAAAATAGGAAGTGCCTACTGAGCATATTCCAATTTTATGAATTTACATTAAGGTTGGATACTTTTTCTTACTGACATTTAAAAAAAGGCACTTAACAACTTTGATTCTCTTGCTCCAGAGCAAGGTCAGAGTAAAAGCTGTAATTACATGAAATGTACAACCATTGAGTTCAATGCTTACAAATCCTTGACACTGTAAAACACACTGCACTTTTCCTTTTGTTTTCATAAACAATCAAAATGAACACTTTAACCCACAAACAACCACAACAAGTCAAACCCAGAAAATTAAGGACATATTAGATCTAACAAAAAAATCGCAGTAAAAACCTACAGTTATCTATAGCAAGAAATTAAAAAATAAAACCCAACCACACATTCATTCAAAGTTATTTAAGATAAGGAAAAATGCATGTCATTAAATGTCTTTAATTAGAAAAGAAAACAAATACTAGCAAACCTAACATCAAAAATGCCAACTCAGTGGGCTTTTCTTCAATTAATAAACAGTAAAACAGCATGAGGAGAAAAACCTTTATTTTACATTTCAGAACCTCAAATATGAAGACACTAAGTTTCATTGTACATTGTCCTATTCTGGCCTCCAGTGATTAATATATGCATATCCAGTGCTCACAGAGTTGATACCAGGGTGTAATAAGAATGAGCGCTATTACATAAAGGAACAGACATGATGAAAAAGAAAACTTGGAGCATCCTAATCATTTGAAAAAACTTTATACAAAATAATCAAAAAAGGAAATCAGATCTCCAAACTGAATAAACAAAAAAAAGAAGAGAAGGAAAAATAATTTTAAAATTTAAATGGTTCCTTTCATGTAAAATTTTGTTATATATTTATATATAAGATGCATATAGTCCAAAATAGGAAGTAGACCTTTAGCTTCATAATTTAGCTCATTTTCATCTACAACACCCATAATGCATCCTGAATTACAATTTATGCAGAAATAATAAAAGAATAATAAACTTTTTCTCTAATTCTCTTAGCTTCTTTGACATTTAATGTCAATCTGCAATAACAATGCTAATAACAACCTTTGTCTTCACAATCTGCTATTGAAACAAAGCATTTCTTTGTAAATTAAGGGGCAATTTCATATCCACTGTTTCAGTCTAAATTTTTCTGGACTACAACCACAGAAATTCATGGCATAAATCAACCTAAAAGCCAGATCAATTTCTCTCTGCAAGAGGGATTATGTTTTTTGGAAACAGCCATCTGCGCAACCACAACCCCAAGCAGAACAGCATGAAGCATGGAAGATTTCATCCAGAGTTCATCACATGATATGAATGCCATATACTTCTAGAGGTTTCCCATTCAAAGCTTAACATACAGCAACCTTCCCAAAATTTTAAATCAAATGGGAACACATTACAAAGTGACATCTGAAGAATTCACAGGAATTCAAAAGTAACAGAAAATCATACTTTTGACTGGCTTATAATCAGAAACATATTCTTTAATCATATGGCTTCCAGGGCTCTGAAGTATTTAGATGTATGTTGAGCTTTATTCAAGTTTTACTGGGACTACTTGCATTAGCATTACAAGCTGAAACACACTGAATTATTTTGGCAGGTAGGCAGTTTCACACAACATATCACACCTGCAGCAGCTTCCAGGCAAGCTTCTACTGTGCACCTTTATTACTGCCTCTTCCAGCTGCCACAACAGCCTACTTAGCCTGATACACAGATAACAGCAGCTGCAATGACAAGGTTAAGTGGGAACTACCGAGTCTTCCTCTTCACTGTCAGTTACCCTATAAACAGAGGGAGTGCTGAGGGTGAAGTATTAACAGCAACAAGGTCTTAATGGCCACTAATTCCATGTGGTCAGATTAGCTTGCTGCAGACCCAAAGAGAAATCAATCATATGTGTAACCAGGTAATGCCACTGCATGCAGTGTATGGTACATCAGAAGAACCTTCCATGGAAAGGTAGAACTTACCCCTCTTCTGTACCCAGCCTTCCTTCACAATGGTAACATCGCTCATGATGACTCCACTCTGAACCCCAACTCAAAAAAGTAGTTCTTTGAGTTATCAGCTTGTCTGTTTGGCTTCTCTTCTGCAGCTCTTCACAAGTTCTACTGATGAGTCAGCCTGGAAGAAAATATTAGAGAAAGCATTTAAGTCTTTTCAGTTTTTCTCACTTGACAGCCAAGCCAAAAAGTCTTTGTTGATATATTTCACTAACTGAGCTCATATTAAAAATCTGCCTTTTTTTTTTTTTTTTAATTAACCATATAACAGAATCAAGATTTTAGTCTTACAGCACATTTTCTGTGAACATTGCAATACTGGAAAGCAGCAGAATGTGTTAAATTTTAAGTTGCATGACAGTGCTATAAAACACGCACAACAGAATTCTCTCCTACTAATGCGCAGGATGCCCTTAAAGGCTGCTGGTACTGATTCACAGGTCCAACTCTGAACACACAGGAGCTTTATCCCAGTCCCACATTTGTCAGAATGTATGCAATGGACAAGTGGTTTCTCTATTATGGTTATATTGATCACATCAGGAGTGCAAGAAAATGGAAGGACACGTTCTGTAAAGAAGCTTAAAAGCAAAGCTTAACGCATACAGTTATCCTCATAATTGTTAAAAACATAACTAGTTTGCCAACATTGCAATTAGGTTTTTTAATGTTTTCATTTTAAAAAAAAAAAAGCTAAAGACAACAGAATTACAACATTCTTCCTATTTCCACTATAACTTCATTATAGACAATACAAATCCTTAACTTACAGGAATTTTTAAAACAATCAGCATAATCTCCAAGTACATAAACAAAAAAAAGCACCACTGTTTAGTTTATGAAAAGCAGGAGCACATGTTCTCTCAAAGTTTTAAGCCAGGCAGTGACAAGAGTGCTCTTTCCCCTACACAGTTCAGCTCACAGGGCACAGAAGGGAAGTTAGTCCTGGAACAGGACATACCACTCTTAGAAGTCACAACCCTCTCTTTTGACCACCTCACTCCCAGAGTACCTAACAGCTGTGAAGAAGAGATAAATACTAAAATAAAGTAGGAAGAGAAGCCCAGAGGGCAGGAGAGGTTTCCTTCTGGCAGCAAACTGCCTTTCCCCTTCATCCTTCAAAATAAAAAGCATTCAAATTACGCTCTTCCACAAGAGGGTAGGAAAACAAGAACTGGGATTTTTCCTGATGGTGGAGGAACACTCTTCTACAGCTCTATACACAGGAGCATAACTGTACACAGTGCTAGGACAGAACAGGAACACAAGTTAGTATTATGAAATGCAGCCCATACATATCCATTTAGTAGACTGACCAACAAATGTAAACATGACAGAAACAAATATGACTGTGCTAGAAGCAAACTGTGCAACAAATGAATGAAGAAAAGATTGGGAAATAAGCTGTTCTAATGCTATCAAGTACAAGCTAAAAACCGAACCATTATTGACATGGAGGTTATTTCTTATTTATCATTTGAAGAATGTGTATTTGCACCACACAGCAGCTAGATAGAAGGCTACTTCAGTATGGATGCTGGTTTATGCAAAATAAAACAGTGTATTTTTTTCAAGTGATATGCAACAAAAAACACCGTACAACCTGGTCTTACAGAAACAGTGAAGTGGGTCCATTTCAGTCCTGTTTCACTGAACTATTTCTTTTCAAAAATACTCAGTATTTCAGCTGCATAAAAGTAAAAACCAAAATGCTAAACTGATTAACACTGCAAAGTTTCAGGAGCATTGACTACTGTGTCTCTGAGACATCCCCATGGCACTGGCAGATCTGACAGTAACACCTGAGCAAGTGACACACAACCTTTTGCACTGGCATCATACCCTGTTGTGTCTAGAAGGACACCATACACCTGTGTCCATGCAACTACACCTTGCCTTAAGACTTAAATCCTGCTTAAGCTTTCATAAGAGTGAAAAGAAAATGTTATATACAAGTTTTTGGAAGGACATGAAGCTGCTTTACTGATGATCTGACTAACTTTATCTGTTTAAATACCGTATTATATGCAAGCCAATATGGCAAAAATAACCAGAGCATGCATTTCCACATCCTTCACCTTACTAGTGTAAGAGTTAGTTTCTGGTTCACACATTATCAGAACTTTTGTTTGCATGCTCCAAACAAGATAAGCAGGTCTATCAGCTGTGCATGAAAAGAAATCCAACAGATTAATACATGTGCCCGAAAGCAGGCTGCTGTTGTGCTGTTCTGGATCACTGCAGCACAGTATCAGCTCTTATTACAAACACGTAAATCTTTACAAAGCCCAGAGGTAGGTGTCAAACTGTGACCTAAGAGCAGCTGTTCTGTGAAGGAAGTGTAGGCACATCAGTTTCCAAATATCTGGCTTAAGTTCAGTTTTCTACAAGACTTTCACTGCACTCTAAGAAGTGATCAGAATCAAATTTTACTTCTTTCCCAGCTATAAAGACACAAGAAACAATGTAACACTCAGAACTTAGCTTGGGCTGGCATATGCTGCAATATATTTTGCCCTTTTGGCAAATTTAATGTATTTTTCAGTTCTGGTGTGCCTTAATGAAAAGTGAAATAATTTATTGTTATTGGTAGAGACACAGCAATAAGAAATTAACTTCTGTACTAAGTAGCAATAATCTTGCCTGCCCACATACTGGTCATTCACATCCACATACTGATCAACCAGTCCATGATTTCAGTGGACACGCAGTTTTAATGAATTAATGTATGTTTGAAGCTATTTACCCAATGATTACAACCTAGTTAGTGTTACACAATGAAAATTTGATCTATGACATGATTCTCATGTCAGTGTTCTAATAACCTCAAGAGCATGTCTGTAGATTTGCACACCACCCATCACATGTACTACTTTACTAAATTTTGAACAAAATCTCCCAAAATACAATAATCACATAAATATGGTAATAAAATTAACTACATTATCTCCATTTTAGTTTCACAGCATTGCCAGAAACAGCTTTAGAATTATTAACAGTTGTACGGTTGTACTGACTGCTCCATTAATGGGTAATTAAAAGTCAAGCTGAATTACACGGGAAGCTGAAGGAGATAAATCAAAGCATTAAAGGGTTAATGAAAATAAAGGTTTATGTTCATACTGAGCTTTCATTAAGCCCTTTGTAAGCATCTGCAATATTATCCCTTATTAAATTCCTTTGACACTCTCTAAAACCTGTACACCTTTATTGTGAAAGTCACTCAGCAAAGCTCCAGAAGAGCAGAATTCTAAGAATTACTTTTTATCGTAACAAAAACTGACCTTAATGAAAAACAACTCATACAGAAACCTTCTTCCCTGAAGATGTAGTAAAGAATTGTGTAGAGATGTAAAGGAGTTGTGTGGAACACATGGAACAAGAACTCACATGAAAACAGCATTTCATCTACAGTTCAACTATTTCAAGAAAAGCTACAGAAATGTTTATTCTGCACATCTGGCACAGAACTTAAATACTTACTAGCAATCGACTCTGTTCTCCCAATCCACACGTTCAGCAGCTGGTATGAGTAATTTTTACAGTTTACCTTGCTGCTGTACAGCATGAACCCACAGAAACAGTGGAAAAATGTGTAAGAACTGAAGCTGAAGGTATTTTGCATTACAGATGCTTCCTACAGGGAAGAACTTGACTTGTTTTTATATAGTGTTCCAACAGCTAAAGAACAGGTTGGATTGCTTTTTTTTTAATCCTGCACATTATCAGACAGAACTTGGAAGACACTTTTCCCATAGTACATTGTGTTTATTCTGCAGACAGTATCAGACAGTCCTGTACATGCATAATACATACAACAACCTACTGTCTGCCCTGATGCAGGTGTAAAAATTCACTCCAGTGAAATTACAGTCAGCAATGTGAAGAATTTAGGGACACAGTTTAGTAGCGGACTTCACAGTATTAGGTTATTGGTTGGACTCAATGATCTTAGAGGTCTTTTCCAACCTGAGAGATCCTATGAATCTATGCAAACACCTGCTGGTTTGCTTTGTTGGGGTTTTTTATCTCATAAAAATTGCAAAACTCCTTCTTTCTGCTTTGGGAAGTTATTAAGGCACTTAGGTAGTGTTAGATAAAACAATTCAGGATGCTTCTAAAGAGTTAGTATTGTAAGTTTTAATTGTACAGGTTGCAAAGGCAACTTTTTGACCAAAGATTAAGCAGAGTTATTGCATGTAAGAGTTCCAGACTCCTCAGCTGAGGCACACAGCCCTCCCAAGCCTTGGTAAAAACTAGCCAACACCACCTCAGTTTTTATCTTGCACTTTAAGAATAAGAGCAATATGGAGAAGAACCAGCTCACTTCATGATGCTACCATATGGGAACTATAAGATCAACAATTAAAACAAGTAATTCAGTAAGAAGATGGCTTTTCCTCAACTTCTACTTTTAAATTAAAGGAGGCTCTCATGCCCATCACAGAAGTCAGGTATTTACATAAACATGGTAAATGGTTAGAAGGAAAGAAACCCCTTCCAAGCAAAAGAATTAAAAACTGTTGTTCAGGTCGACATTCAACAACCACTATGTGGAAGTGAATTGTCACTGAGATTCATAAGAACAGACAACACTTCCTTGGAATCTGGGCATCTTCCCATTTCCCCCACAACAAGAGACAGCACCCATAAATTCAATGTAAATTGTATGATTCAAGGTCTCTGTTGTAAGAACTTTCATAAACACGGGATTCTACTTTCAACAGTTTTGGAGCTGAGAAAAAACAGATACTCTTACATTTACAAACTCAAGTTACCACAGAGAATATCAACAGGATCAGTTTCAGTGCTTCCAGAGATGATCCCCCCATAACTCCTTGTACCATTATCAACAAAGTGAGTCATCCAACCTTGTTCTCTTAATATACAAGAAAAACACCATTTTTCCTTTTCACAAGTAATAATTTGTTTAGTAAAATGTTTGAGGAAAAAAACATCAAGTGAATTTTTCTGATTCACTGTGCCTGACTCACTGAGATTCTTTGGTCTCCCATGTAAGCAGAGCCAAAACTCATCATCTCTATCCTCTTATTTCTCAGAAAGGTAACTGAAAAATTTTGTGCATGCACACACAAATCACATATCCACAAAAAAAGCAGTTCTCAGTCATCCTCTAGTGGCTTTCATCATACACACATTCGTTTTCTTGCTCTGGGGACTTTTTTTTGTAGCAGATCAAGCTCTTAAGAGGTGTTCTCAAATTTGAGTTTGAATCTTCCAAAACAACTAAGCAGGTTGTAACTGTTTCCAGTGATGGCTGCAATCATAGAGCAAGGAATTCAAAAAAGCAAGGCTCTAAACTAAGAAGAGTTGTCTTTAGGAATGGAAGCTGAGATTCAGGTTTTATTTAAATGAAAAACTCATGCATATTCTCTTCCCCTAGCAACGCTGCTATCTAGAAGTCTGGTCAAATAATTAGAAGATATATTGCACATTATCAAAAATTCACAAAAGACTATGTTGCATAGCAGAGATTGCTGTTAAATGACATTAGACTATCTTGCTAATGGAAGAATCACATTCAGGTGAGTGCTTCATCTAGAAAGTAGATGAACACTACTAGTAGATGAAAGTATTTATACAGACTTTAAGTAGCTATCCTGGACTTCCAATTATACTGACTGATTTAAATACTACTACTGCTTAGATGGAGAAGAGGGAACTTTTAAGTTGATAGTATTTGTCCAAGCTATTAGAGTCAATGAAAAACAAAATGCTTTTCAAAATAAGTTAAAAATCCCCACAATATCAAACCAACATAAGACAAAAGATGAACTAATTTGACAAGACAAAGAAACAAAAACCAGGATTATTAGAGGACCTAAATTTATAAAATTGTAATCTTTATGTACATACAATTAAGATGCTTAAAAATACCTTAAATACTTCCTAAGCAAACATATTCATACTTCACATATTTTAAAACAAATACAAAAATTTCAAAAATATTTCCATGACAGGCGTTGCAAATACTTTTTAAGCTATATTTCATACTAAAAGCCTCAGTATCATTAAGAATATTGTTATCAAAAACTTACTCCTAACAACTTTATTTCACTAGTTTTAATTTGGGATAATGATGGGCATAATAGGAAAATGGTTCTGTCTGCACCTTGTGCTAAGGAAAAACAACATAGTTTGGAAAAGATAAATAGCTCTTTTTAAAGCATGTTTACGTGTATGCTCAGTATTTTCAGTGTTCTATTTTCACTTTCATTATGTCAAAAAGCTGCATATAACTAATATATGCTCAGATAAGCCTAGTTAGGAGACTACAGGCACACTGAAATATTAATATACAAAAGTTAGATGTTTTATTTAGATTCTGCATCTTAAGAAGTTTATCAGGAAAGAACCCATCATTCTGTACTCCATTTCCTATTATAATGACAAAGCAAGTTATTTTAAGGGACAAAGGTACAATTAAAGTAAGGTGAACAAAGCCACCCTTGCCTTTGTTTACCAAGGTATAAAGGAAGTTTCTAAATGTAACTAAATTGTTTCTTTAGAATCCCACGTGAAACATTAACAACCCATTGTTTTGCCTCGTGTTTATTGACAGAAATGCTTTTAAATCCTATTTGCCCCCCTCCAATCACATAAAACAATAGCTGAAAAGCAGAGAGAAGCACTGATAAAATTTATTAAAATATATGTCTGAAATTTAACCAAAGAAAACACTTCAAGCAGCAAAGGAGAAGGGCTAAAATTATGCATCAAAAAAAGTTACTAAGACAATGAGCTTAGGAGAGTTTTGAGACTTAAAGACAAATCAGGTATTAGCTGAACACATTAGCATCACAACTTTGACAGTGTTACTCTACTCAACTCTTCAAAATACATGTAACAAGTTTAACTTGCAAAGGATTAATGTACGAATACTAATTCTTGTCCTTTTGAGGCAAAGTTCCTTTACCCTTTAAAAATATAGTTTAGCAATTACTCAAACAATGAAGAAAAATTAAACTCCAGTTCCATATTTTTAAAACAAACTAAAATTGGTTTTCTATGTCTAGAGGACTCAGGAAAAAAATAATTTTCAAAGGTTCAAAGAATCTGGAAATCCTAGTCATTCTGAGATGAGAGATTTTAAAAGATGTCTTCCAAGAGATACAAGACAGAGTTTTGTTAAACTCATGTATTGAATTATTTCTATGATAGTAACTCTTCTGCAGCACAACTTCATATTGTGTATAAAAGACAGATCACACTGCTGGATAAAAACCAGAAACATGTGAAGTGCTATGAGTAACAAAAAGGTACTGAGGAGGAAAAAAAAAAAAGGTGTTCTCAAACTATTAATATAAAAGATGAGAACAGCTCAATGACGTGTCTACCAAGGAACTTTTCTTTAAACTCTTACACAGTAGGTTTATCTCTACATTGAACAAATCAAATTCTGAATTGTCTTGCAACAATAAGAATGAACTTTGTGATTCCTTCCTACAGAGCAATCAAACATTGCTGAACCTACTAACTCTCAAATTCTGACACTGCAACATGACTAGAACATAATCAACTTTTAACCTAAAACCTTTGGACTTTCTTGTTTGCCTACAGAAAGTGTTATTCTCATCAACTTGAGATCCGAGTTTCCTAAGGGCAGAAGGAATTCTCCACAACCTTAAATGAAGATTGTGTATTTTTCAAAGGTACAGTGTTGCTTACACAAAGATGCAGAGCTCAATAGATGAAGGTCTTTGGCAAATGCTGTAAGAAAAGCCAGGTTACATGAAACTCACACATACAACCTTAATTCTCTGTCTCAAAGTGTATTGATACACTTAAAAAAGGATATAATAATTTTAGTAAAAGTTGATAAGGCAAGCTACACCAATTACATATCTCAAGAAGCACACAATGCTTAGACAAAAGAATACATGTGTGTTGGCAGAAATTGTTTAGAAAATTACTAGGACTCAACTGAGAAACAATGTATGAATTCTATGGTGTTAAAACAGCTATATAAGAAGTTTTTGACTGTTGGACACTGCCATTCCACACCTACAAAAAGGCAATGTTAAGACCTTCACTGATCTGAGTAAAGCTGAAGAGGCTCTTCTCTGCTCCTGCTATAGGAGGCACTTAAACAACTTTACCACGTGGACAATACAGGGAAGTCTGGCAAACCATGTAGTCAAGACAGGCACATGGAATACTGAGGTCCCAGTTCCATTCTTCAGGGAATTCAAAAATCACTACTGTTCATTAGTCAGGATATTAGAAATTAAAAAAAAAAAAAAATCACAGGGCAACAGTGTATTCTTAATGCCATTTTTCATCAGTATGACTCACACTTAGACACTCAAAAAGAAATACATGGAAAAAGAGGATTGGTCAAGATGGATTCAACATTTTATTTAACCTAAATATAGTAAGTGTTGACACACAGAGCATTAAAAAAAAAAAAAAAAATCAGAGGAATATTTAAAGTGAACAAAAGTAAGCACCTTCATATACTCAAGTCAAAAATGTTTATTCTCCCTGAAAGCAACATTTAATGTTTTTAAACCACAGGGGACTATTTTGAAAGCATTAACTTTGCCACAGCTTCCGACTACACATGAACAAATTTAAATAATAAAGGTAAAAACAATCCACTTAAAATCCATGGCAAGCATCAAAACTACCCAAATGTCCATACTTACTATGGTTTCATACATTGATCTAGAGTTATGGAACAAGCACAAAATGCCAAATAATCACTCACTACACCCTTGCATTTCTGCACTCTTTTTATTAGTACATATTAGTACTAGTGATTTGTCTAAATAATTTTCATTTATAAATTCTTCTCTCCATGTAGGTAGGAATGCTGTTCATACAATTAGCCAAGATAAACATATAAACCCAAACTTCAAAGATTATTTTTTTATGCTAAGTAAAACACTAAAAAGTTAACTTTCCCATTCAATGATTCATTATTTGTTGGCAGTTTTTGGGTTAGGGTTTTTTTGGAGGTTGGTTTGGGGGTTTTTTGCTTCTCTAACAGATTATTTTTTAAAGACTTTGAATCAGCTTTTCCAGTTATTTGTAACTTATCTTTAAAAAGCAATCGTTTCTACACCACAGCATCTTGTTGCAAAGAAGAGTAACTAGTGCAACACAGGTATTTACCAAGGAGACCCTGTGCTCCCATGAAGTCTCTTCTGCACAACATAGAGGAAACACACCGGTGAACAAGAAAGTTTCTCACTGAAAACACACCTTTCCTCTCAAGCAATGCAAAACTCCCCGAACTACATGCTGTGCTAGAAAGCAGCCCCTGATCACCTGCCCCCTCCATAATGTTCTTACTAGGTATATATAAGCCCACTTAAGTTGGCAATTTTTTCTTATATAAGATGGTATTTAAATGAGAAGTGGGTTGTAAATTTCATACAAACAACGGAAAATAAAAGCAACCTTTTGACCTGAAACAAAATTCATGGATGCACACATTTAATTATTTCCCTCTTTTATAATTCCTACTGAGGTTCCCAAGGAGAGTACTGCATATTTTGAACAAAATATTTATTTTAATAGTTTGAAAAAAGAACAGAGGGCTTTTGTTATAGACATAACTAAAACAACTACAAAACATGTAGTTACAGTACAGTGCATTACTTTAGTAGCAGAACAATTCATTTATGCATTATCCATATCAAAACAGAAGCACAGTAAAGTTTTCACACAGTATATGTGCATGTCCTTCCACCTTCAATTAAAATATGCCCAAGCCACAAAAGATGCCAAAGAACACTGGGTCTCTGTTACAAATTGAAGAAAAGCTAGGCTACTGTGTTTACCAAGTCCACCTCACCTGTTGCATTAACAGCACAAAATGAAACTGTAACCAAACAGTTACAAGAAACTGTGTCATCCTTATTCTAAGAACAGCACAGAAATTCCAAGTGTTGAAACAGACCATTCCAGTAATGGGTCATAAACTCTGAAAACAAATGAGCATTTTAAAGTTATCTAACAAATAATACTTCTTGGGTATAAGAATTATTATTCAATAAGTCTCTTTAAACTGGGAAAATGTGCACCCAGAAAGTGAAAGAATACACAGTCAGTCATGAATTCCAAGTAGTCTGAAGGATCTTTCAGTGATTAGGCAAACTTCAGACACATGCTACTTCAAACTGCCATAGGAAGTCAAGACATGGTTTCTGGAGTAGCATCTTGCAAACAGAAGCTTGGGTTACAAACAAAGGCAGAGCTCGAGTAAGTGGTTTTGGGTTAAGCTTAAAAAACACACCAAAGTGTTTTCCCTTTCACAAACCGTTTGTTACAGTGTCAAAAAGTAAACAACTCCTAGTGCATATCAATGCCACCCAGTCCTTAAAACTGTATCTACTTCACCTGGAGCAAAGTGAAAATCAGCATCTGTCTGAATTCTCATCAACTTCCCCTAGAACAGCAGCACTTTGCTTAAAAACACATCACGTTGCCCCAAAATGCAGAACAAGTGAGGGAGTAAGACACTGAAATACTGTTTTCTGTGAACCTATTTATGAAATCAAGGAGACTGCTGAAGCCATTGAAACACAGTTAGAGTAAGTAGAAATACAGCATAAACTGTCTAAAACAAGACAGTCTTGTTAATATTATCTGTGTATCCACACACGCCATGTACTCACAGTAGATTAAAA
>VXAU01005059.1:1133605-1207367 GCA_013399695.1 Formicarius rufipectus | reverse complement strand
TAAAAAAAAAAAAAACAACAAAAAACCCCCAATGTTTCTTCAGTGTGTACACGACCTTTATTTTGAAACTTTTCCTTCCTTTCATATCCCACCTTCTTCTACAGCTGTTTGAAACATCCGGTCTCCTGTTCCCTGGGCCATTACAGGGCTGCAGAGACTTTTTTGAGAATCTGAATAATCATATGAGTTGGCACAGGGCTGGAAATTTGCCTCCGGGGGCAGTGAATCCTTTCCCTGCTGTGGCAAGCAACCACACCAATAATCCCATTCATAAATCTGCTGAGTTTCCTCTTAGAACTATGAAGCTTCTTTGTCGTACTGTTCTTACTAGTAGGCTGCAGCCTAAACTCTGTTCCCTCAATTCTGAAGAAAAGCAAAATTTATAAGGTATTTGATTAATGCATCTCTTTGAAAAAGAAATTAAAAAGAACTTGGCCAAACATTAATTCCTTTCCCAGAATTTACCGTTTGGTTTTCCTCCTTCTCAGAAACACTTTAGTAAAGTGAGTATCTTATTAACTCCCAATATTCACAGAGAATCATAGTATTAATTATTAAAATCTGTTTATTGACTATCGTTTCCTTTGAACATTGCTGGTATGCTGCTCTAGAAAAACTAAAGGTGTAGTTCTTGGAACATGCCTTCTGTTTGCTGCGATTCCTCCAAAGGACTCAGAACCTGAGGCAGCATGAAATGTGCATGGGCAGTAGCTGACAGACGGCCAATCAACTGCTCAGGTGCCAAGTGCTGAGTGCAAAATCCAGGCCCACAGAAAGTCCTGGTATTTGAAATCAGTCAGGTCGGGAATTTCTGTTGCATTCCTGCTATACATTAATCCCTCTCACTAACAGTTGCAAATTTCATATCAATACATCATACCCTCGTTGATTTCTCCAAATTTTCAAAAGCCACCTATGAAATACTTCCTTTTATGATGGCAAAAACTTTATTTACATTTATAAATAGACAGTATAAATCAATCCGGAAAATTGGACCTCTAAACACACTTACATTTTAAAAGAAAAAAAAACCCTTGCACCATGGTTAAAAAAAATATTATAGTGGATAACATTTACCTAGTCTTCTACACTTTTATTTTGTTACAAATTGCTGAAAATGAAACACTGGGCTGACATCTGTCATGATGACCTGGAGATTAAACATGAATTTTTCAGCAATACCTGGTTAGAACAATTTTGATCTGTGTATATAATATGGACAATTATTCACAGGCAAATAATTTTTTTATTCTGTATGACTTTGAAATCAGATTCACTATCATCTTACTTCTTATAAGTCAAATATCAATTCCCTGTTTGGAAATTCATAGTTTCTAGCTACTCCTAAGTTTTTGATCCTGCTCAGCCTTATATATTGACCTTGGTGTGCTGAATCTAACCAGATGCTTTGTATGGATTATTAAATGTACTAAATAAATAAGTGCTGCTATGCAATGATGTTTTTTTCTCTGCAGAGCATATAATAATTTTACCCCTTACAATCTTCTCTAAGGCTTCAAAATGATTTCTTGTAAAGAGTTAATCACTGTAAATTGGGCAGAAATGACCCCTTGATTAATAACCAATTTGAGGCATACCCCTTTCAGAAATGAAATGGCTGCGATGTACATACTGTGAACATAATGAGGTTGTAGGTTCTGGAGAAATGACATAATTTTCAGATTAATTACAATGTGACATGAATTTAATGAACATTTTAACAGCATATGCTAATGAAGAAAGTATTGCACTTCACATGAGAAGGAGAATAGGGCTGCATGTAAATTCGGGAGAAAATGGGGACCTCTGACATTACATGTTCCAAATACAGTCATGAAACAAAACAAATAATAACCATTCATTGTCATCTATTTGGCACCACCAAACAGGTTGATAAACTTACATGATCACTTGTAATCATTATTTCAACAGAAACAAAAGGGAAAACCTGCAGATAATCTCTATATAAAGCCCGTCCATTCCGAGGCAATAAAGGATGGACCTCTTGTTTCTCTTAACATGTTCATGTTAAGTGTTACTACTACCAGAGTGATAGAATCTAAGATTATAAAAATATACATCTTGAAAACAAGTAGTTAAATAGGAGAGTAGAATCTGCCCGAGCAACACCAGTTCTCTCTGCCTCTGTGGTTTACATTGCCTTCAGTTTAATTTCATTCCTTGTTTTTCGTTTAATCTAAAAATCTTGCTTCCTTGTAAGAATGCATTTAAAAGAAAAACAAAAACAAACAAAAAAAACCTCAAACAGGCAAATAAACAGAAGCCCAAACAAATAAACAAACAAACCCAAACACTGAAGTATAGCAATTTATTTTTTAAAAAAATAAGTAAAGGACAGTGGGTTTGATGACAATCTCTAGTATTAAGGTCCCTATTACCACCTGCCTTGCTATTGTTTGAAAAGCACACAAAAAAATCAGTATATCTCAGGAACATATATATATCAAAATATATCAAAATATCAGGAAACTAACTGATAGGAGAGCAACGAAATTTTCTCTACATAAAATGTTGCTTAAAATCTGTGTTATGCATTTTTTTAATGGTGAATTTAAGGTGTTGCCTGCAAAAGTTCTGGCTTATTTGTTACATATTTGTACAGCTCTTAAAAAGCTGAAACATCTCCTCTAGAAAGCTTAAGTTCAGCTACTAGAAGGGGTGAACCTGTTCCACTTATGTAGAGCTCTGACTCTGAATTCTCTGTACTGCTGTAGGCACATGGATGCTTCAGAACTTTAACCACTGCCATCCACATCGTAGTTGTCTCATGACAATTGGATTTCTCACAACAAGGAACAGCTCATTCTAAAACTGCAGAATTCAGATACGACACGTAGGAAAGACACAAGCAAGGGATGTTGCAATACATTGGACACTAGGAGGAAACAGAATTTACTTGTGGTCAGTTGGGTTTTACAGTGTATATCTTTTTCCCTTTCTGTTACATTCACTTCTAAGCAACTTTGTTGCTTTAATCTCTTGCCTCTTTGCCTTTGCTCTCTTGGTGTCTCGTTTAATTCTGACGTTTCTACCTTGGAGGCTGTCTCAGAGGGCAATATTCCACTGTATGTCCCCAAGCATCTGTGATTCACTTGGGTAAAACCAAAATAAATTAGAGAGTAATTTCTTTATTTCTAAAGTATAAAGAGTTAAGAAAAAAACTGGGCTCTCAATTTTGCCTCTGCAGGCTGTTTTGCTAGACATGTCACCAGTTCCACGAAAATGCTTCAGTATCACTCTCAGTGGCTGGCTGGGCTGACCCTCGTTGCTGGCTGTCTCTTGCACAAAATTGACAGGATGCAAAAAGTTCTTCTTTCCTCAGATGGTCACATTTCATCAGTGCTTACCAAAGGCATTGATGAACTCATATAGACATTTACAAAGATTCATACCACTATTATTATTTTAAACCTGCAGGTTGTAGGCTACCTGTGAATAAATAGTAAAGCAGGATAGCAATAAAGAAATTTTTCTGTCCACCTCTATTTGCCTGAACACGGGCAAATATAATTATGCTGAACACAGTAGAGACTTTACATAAAAGTCTGTGTAAATACCAGTTGATTGTATTTATTTTACAGTATATTATTACTGCCATATTATTTATCCTCAGAAGATCTAAAAAAGTGTTTCCTTCCCTTCTTTCCCATACTCCCACGCACTGGAGGTCTACAAACACTGGGAAAAGCATCTGCCCTACCGCAGTGACCTTAACCTGCTTTGAAACTAGATATGACAGTAAGGATGACAAACAATGGGAGGGAAGGATGGGAAGAGGGCAGTAAGATTACACAGTTGCACAGTTTAGCTATATGCTTAACTTGATGTATAGGCCTTCAGCTGAACTTGAAAATTTTTCCTCAGTGAGAAAATAGTTTCCATGGTGCACAGATTTATCTGAGGGAGGTCAATCTACTAGAGAAACAACCCCCAAAAAAATAAAATGCCAGGTTTTCTGCCTGAGTTTTTTCTCTCTCTTTCCTATCCTATTTTAATTTCATCAACACAGATAAAATATGTCTTTGAATAAAATTCTGCAATTGCTAGAATGCAGTGATTTCTCATACGGAACCTTATCTGTGTCCTGGTCTTACTTAATTGAAGTCAATGAGAAAATGCTGGTTGAAGCTAGTTAGGAGGGTCAAGTCTGTAATGCATGAGCAAAATCAAGGAGTGTAAAGGTTAACGGAGAGAGGAACAGAATTTTAAACAAATATCTTCTCTTTGGAGGTTTTGTGACTAAGAACACTTTCCCCATGTGGTCCTCAGAGGCTCACAGCTTCACGGCTGCCTGAAGAGTTAGGAAGAAACAACTGAGAAGAAAGCTAGCTGTTAATGGAGGGAGAGAAAGCCATGTATGGCCAGGCTTAGTCCAGATCTTTGCCTTTATTTAGAACATTCTCTGTCTTTGGCAAATAACAATGTACCTTCCCCTTCTAGTGTTTTCCTTGGAGCACCTTTCTGTGCCCCTTGCTCCCCTACAGACCTCACAGTGTGATTTGCTGGATGGCTTCCCTCCTATATCAATAACCTTGTTTGTAGCTGAGAGCTCTCCATCTTTTCAACTTGAAAGAGAGTGGCTGAAGTACAACGAAGTAATTTTAGTGTCAACAAAGAAAGTATTCCACTAGACTAGACTGTTGGCTACCTCGTTCCCAAATGCTACCCTACATGTGTCAGAATATACCTGCACTTTCTGGAAACTAAGCTGTAACATGAAATCAAAGAATTAGCACAAAAGTTTAGAAAGTGAAGACAGATTGGGGTTGCGATAACAAGGACCTTTGCAGATCTGATAAGTATGTTCTTGTTAATAATGAAAAAGAATGAAGTAGTAAAATATTAATGGAGCATTCATTAATACTCTTCAGAAATGAAGGACAGATTGCCTTGAAGACTTCAGTTACTTTACACTCCTTTGCTTGGTTTAACTGGATATAGGCCTGCTTTGTACAAGGCAAAGAAAACAAAAGATAATGCTGAATCTCTTCCTTCGTAAATGCCTATTGTACACAAGATCCTGGTATGAAATAAGACGAATGGCTACAGTAAAGATTTTCTGACAAATTTGATAGCAATCTGTTTAGTAGAACTTCATGATAACAGAAATTTGATCAATTATTGACCTCTTTATAACTTTATTTACCATGAACTGAAGGGGGGGCAGGAAAAGTGCTTTAGCAAAGAATGGCAAGTTGTGACTAAGTGCAAGAGACAAAAGTATTCATCCATCCTCTCCTAATGCCAAGATTTGAACAGGGTGCTCCTGAGCAGATGGTTTAACAGACTAAAGCATTAGTTTGCTGATCCTCCGTGCTTGCTAATTAATTCTTCAGTTTACTAGGATTTAAGATGATTGTTAAAAACAAAGCTTGTCTTAAAATAAACTTTAGGTAAATGTTATAAAATGGTGCTTAAGATTATAATGTCTGCAACAAGAATGTGGTGTGTTTTCTGGAAAAGATGTTCATTATTTAAATGTCCTAAAAATTATTATTAACAATTTTGTCTCTGAAATTTTCTTCTTATAACAATTTACTTTTGTTTTTCTAGCTAATTAATCATCTGACTTCCTGTTGACACTCTTGGGTCAAGATTATGTCCTTGGCTTCTGTAAGAGTGGTGTATACACCCCCATGGAAGGATTTAATTTTTGGTAACAAAATTGTCCCCTTCCCCTGAATTGCTTTAAGCCCATTATCAAGCAAAATGTAAACACTGTATTATCTCCTTTGTGGTTTTTAAAGTAATTGTCTTTAGAAAAACAGTTGGGATTTCATGTAGTAGTTTACATTAAAATTACGAATTCTCATTAATTTATTAAAATGCAGTTTTGTAGAGTAGCTTGCTCTCTATTAGATTTAGATAGTGGGCAAACAATTAATTTAGCTTAGATTTCATTTTTATAGCAGTTTTATAAACTGGATGTCAATTTGATAACAGCAGAACTCCACCCAATAAAAATTATGGAAATCATAGCAAAGAAATGGAAAAAGAAATCAACGAAAAATATTACAGTAAAATAACACTTGTGAACAAAGTAGGAGGAAAACAAAATAGCCCTCAGAAAACAAGATCTTCACTTGCTAGAGCTAAGGCATAAATTTTGAAGCCCCATCTGTTGCTTGCAAAGGAGTGATCCATGCCAGTCTTGGTGGACTTCAAAACTTGTGAGTAAACTCAGAGAACATCCCTCCAGTCTGTTCAAGATGGCTTAAAAGAAGCTTCTCTTCTGGGGTCTTGCTTTGGCACAGAAGATGCTGTGAAATTCTGCATTTGATTTTCTTGTCCCATTCTGTTACATGTATGTTTGTATCTGTTTTGTGCTATCTGCCTTCAGGTAGGGGTTTGGATTTACTGGTGAGAATTCAGATATCTGTGTTATCTCTGTAGCTCTTCCTTCTGTCACAAGCATTATTGGTTGTTTATTATGTTAAAAACTCTTGGCAATTCTCATTTCAGAACAGCAGATAACAATTCTTATTACTGTTGTAAGGAATTCATAGCTTGCCTCCTTCTATACTCTATCCATCTTGTAAACCAAGCAAAAGCTATTATTATAGATGATTCAAGGCTGAACTTTTTAGTAAGCTGTCAGTACTTCGTCTTCATAGAGCCAGTCTTTGGCTTTTCTCAAAAAGTATAATTTTTATCTAGAATAACTGCAAGGAGTTTTGAAATAGTTTGAATATATCCTTCACAGGGAATCTACACTGAGGCCACTGAGAATACAACATATTTGTTTATGTGACATATGGATTGAAATGAAAGTAACACAATAAGCTGCTCAGGGTGAATTAATGCAAGTAAAATTGCAGTATTAATTTCAATAATTTTAGATAGGTGGGTTATTACCACATCAATTATACCAATACTAGAATTCTATGTCCAGTCAATGCTCACATTTTAAAAACTCCTGAGGAAATTAAAAAGACTTTAACAACTAATGAAATGATGTTGAAACCTTACTTTATATTGAAAGATGACATTGAAAGAGCCTGATCTCTTTAAGAAAAGAAGACTTAATATTATTTACCATGTAGAGCATTTTTTTTCATTGTAATGAATTACAGTAGAATAATGAGAGTACTCTGTGGGGTGCTCTATAATTCAATATACACAGGCAAAGACCTTTTAGAAGATCTGGTGAATGAAAACTGAGAGCTGACAAACTAAAAATGTAAGTACAGCTTTAACAGTGAGTAATATTAAATTTTATAATACCCTTAAATTGGAACAATTTAAGCAATGAGTGTTAAACTCTCTGTTATTTTAGCTCACAATTAAATATCCTTGTTCAACTCACCTGAAATTATAGTCTTGCTAAAGAAATTAGAAAAATGCTGAGAATTGCGTTAATTTGGTAGTCCAGATCACGGTAATCTGTTCTGGTTCTAAAACCTGAGCTTGTGAGCAGTTTGGGTTTTTTCCTTTGAACACCATTATCATTATCTGGAGGCAAGTATTGGCTGCTAGCTATAGACAAGCAAAAGTGACAAAACAGGATGTCCCATGAGTAGTGGAACTGAAGAAGTGGGGTTCTTTATAGATTAACTCTGCCCTATTTCCCACATCATTACCCTGCTTGACACCAGCTACCTTGCAGATCCCTAAAATCTCACCTCTTCAGGAATACACTAAGTCCTGCCTATGTGCCCAAGACCACTGTGATTCCTCGCGTTAATATTTCAGACAACAGAGAGCTTTTCCACTCAGTGACTACTTTTAATGAGAGCTTTAGTAATTTGTTCTCTCTGAGCCTTTTATCTCTCTTTGAAACTTTTTTGGAAGCATTAACATGGGTAAAAAGTTATTGGAAGAGAGATGACAGACAGGGAGGCAGATAGGCATAAAGATAGTGCAAGAACTTTCCTAGTTACCTGGCTGAAAATGATCAGAAGTATTGTCCTTATGTATCTACTTGGCTTACCATGAATTTTAACAGAAACTTTGAGAGGCTGAGACTGCTTTGATATGTATCAGTTCTAGGAAAGATCCTATTCTTCTACCCTTTCCTTTACACTGGTACAGGTCAGTACCAGAGTATTAAATGTAATTTTACTCACAAGCCAAATCCAACCTTCTCCAAGTGGAACAAGACAGCTCACTTTACTGTACATAGCAATACCACACAACAGTTTTGGGGGGTGGGGAAGGGAACAGAAGATTATATTTAGAACTCTGACAATATTTAGAGAGTCAAAATCTGATTGCTAACCTTGTAACTTGATCTACAAATCTGAAATTCACATATGGTTAATATTTTTCTATTACATAGCATTTATTTCTGGAAGTATTTTCACTTTTATCCCTTTTTGATCTGAAAAAAATAAAACCCCCTCTCTTTTGGGCACGGCCTTACACTGAAATTTCAAATTAACATGAAACATTTAACCCTTTTAACTAGCCAATAGGGATGGCTATTGGTAGGTGCTCCATGTATAATATTTCCATATGAATCATTGGTATGGAATTGTAATTACAGTAAAATCTTTTTACTCTTTAACACACACAAAAAGAAAGGTGTTGTGAATTGGGAAAGCACTTTATACCATTTATTTCATTAGGCTTATATACTTGTCAATGACTTTTTAATCATAGCTAATTATAAATGATTCATCAGAAAGTTTAAAATGCTACAGAAATGCTTAAATAACTGCATATTTAAAATACTGTAGGGTACTACTTTAGAATATTATGCTTGTTTTAAAACAGAAAAATGAATGCTTAGCTCTGTTCTAGCTTCATAGAATTGTTATACTTTGTCTTGTTTTCAGTTTATTTATTCCTCACTATCCTTCAATTGTGCAAATCAATTCTATGCAAATGGGTCTCCCACTCCCACTGCTTTTTATTTCCCACTTTCCAGTTGTGAACAAGGCTAGAAAAACTTTTTAAATCACATTAAAGGCCCGAGCTTAGTTCTGTGTAGGGCACAGGTGAATATTCATATAGTTTTTCCACTGTCCCTGTCTTTACAAGCATTGGTATGTTTGTTTCAAAAGTGTTGTAATTAAGGATTACTGTAATAACTCTTGAGCCTGGCTATAGGGTTACAGATAATCATGGGAATAAGATGAAAATGAATTTCAGACCTCCACTCTTGATTAAACTTTCCAGCTGCACATTTAGAAGTGTAAGTTATGATACTAGTTAGAAGGCAAATTCTCTGAGGGTTTCTGTGTTGTTGATGGAGTCCTGCCCTGAGTCACCTTCTGGGAGAACCTCCATTCGCTTTGTGGTGGTCTCAGCAAATTTTCTTTTTAATTCACAAATGTACTTTAGGTGTCTAAATTTATACAAGGTGAATATTGTCTTTCTTCTACTTGTCAATTCCACAGCAATTTCTTTAACTTTTATGGAATAATTTTGTATTTCTGCTGATACAGAAGTAAAGAAAATTTTAGTGTTGTGCTAATTACCATCTTGATTTGTTTCTTGAATTACATTGACACAAAATATAATGTCCTCTGTTTCTTTTAGGATGAAGGAGGAAAAGCTGATTGTTAGAGAAGTGTCCCTATCCTGGCAATAAACCACTGTCACTCTAGGTTAGAAGAAGTGAAAACTCTTTATTCTTAATCCTTTTCAGTATTAACCACTGTGTTAGAGATGCTTCCCAAATGTTTAATAAAGGCGTGCTCCAAAGAAATTAGAATCTTGCAGCAATTGAACAGAAATAAGTCAGAAAACTGGGAATAATGGTAAGCAATGTTTGTACAGGCCCACAAGAGATAAGGCGGGTTTCATAAGGCTTAAATTTGAATTAAATGGGTCTTTAGATGAGTTTGTGCAAATTGTAAAGTTGATATGAATATATATTCATCTCAAAAACAGAACAGGACAGATAATTATTGACATCAATATTAGAGGTTTTTCCCCTTGGAGAGGGTGAGGAAACATTTGTTTGTGTTTCTCCTCCCTGCCTAACTACATATTTTCACATTGTTTGTAGAAACATAACACTTTTGACATTTCTATATCCCTGTCAAATCTGACTGGAATTTGATAATAGATTCAAAGGCAATTCAGAAGAATTGGGATATGAAGATACAGTGACAGCACAAGATGACTTTGTACCTTCATGAAACCAGGCTAAAACCCGAGAAATTTTATTGCCCTTAGGTTTAGAGGGCAGTGGAACAGCACAGCTCTTCAGAGTGCCACTTAATACTTGTGAATACCATTGTCTTCTCTGCATCTTGCTTCTCACAGTAAATGAAGTGTAAGCATAAGTTTCCCCAGCTTCAACACATGGGACCACATGGAACATCTGGTAACAGTATTTTTAATTTCTTAGGAGTGGAGCAGCACAAGCTTTATGAGTAAAATTCAGTATCTTTTTATCTTCTAGTGGAAGTCTGTTTTGTTTTATAAACAAGAAAGTATATCATTACCTAAGAGATTTCTTCAGGAAACAACAAAAAAGTCAGTGTAGATATAACTGTTGCTGCTGGCAATAAAAAGCTACAGGTATCTGAGCTTTGCCTTCTTAATCTCAAATAATACAGACTTTAATCTTTACCTTGCTACCCAGAACACTGAATCACATCATCTCAGTATAATCTGTGCACAGTAGTTCTCAACCTTCAAACATGAAGTCCAGGTCTTAATTTAAGACAATCAGCTGGAATAGGGGATTCATTGACATATCAATTGAATAAATCTACAGTAGGATTTCAACACTTCTCTGTGGTGATTTTGGGATTATTTTATCCCATATCTCCCTTTCGTAGTTAAATGGTTGATGAACTTGCTGACTGCCAGTCTGCCTTTTCTAAATATTCCTAAAATTATAAGAAAGCTGTCCCTGACTGAAAGGGACTAGTTATTTGGTGGATTCATCTCCTGTCCATGAGGCACACTCCTGAAGCTACAGAGATGCTCAGAGGGGGATAATAGGATTTTGTTTTGTTCACACTTTTGTAGCTCCCAGAACTTTTTGAACCTCTATACATTCGCAAAACTACATTTAATTTGTGGTACCAATTCATAGGGACCTTCATAAAGATCATCAGTGTACGCAATAGAGAAGAAGATCCAAGAACTGCTCACAAGGGCAGTAAAATTTTTTGGAACTGCTAAAATCAACAAGAATATTCTTAAAGTTCACTTTCAAGCTCCCGTGCTTGCTTTAGGCATGCTTGCAAAAATCTTTGTAGTCTTACTAGTATTTTCATTTATATTTTACATTTTAGAAATCTTTATTTAAATAGATCATATGAGTTTGTTTCACTGCTTTTTGAAAATCTTGTAATTCTTGTTTTCTGTGTTTCCAATTATAATGCAGGTTCTTTTAATTGCACTTTGGCCTGATTATGCTTACTTTGATAATGAACTCTCGTATCTTCCTGTCCAGAAATGTCTTTCCATTTTGTTAACTGCTTTTCTTGATGAAGTACCTAGAGAATTGCTTGTTGATGAAATTAATTCTTCCTCTATACAGTCTCTTGAATCAAGTGTCCAAAACAGTAATTAAATAAGACCTAAAGAGATTTTTTGTAATTTTTTCTCTTGTAAAATAATTCCTTTTTGTGACAACTCTATCACTGATTTGAGAGTTTTGGATTTGTTTGTTTGCTATTTTTCTTAATCTGTAATTCTGGCAGAATTATCTTCATATTACTTCATGATTTAAAATATTTCCTGACATTTTAATGTTGACATACTGTATTGTCTTCAGTAGTCCTGATTTTCACTGGTTCAAGGACTATGCATTCTCTGTGTGTGATCTTAATATAATTTAGAAAACACAATAAAAATTGATAAAAGCATTCTAAATAAATTACCTCTCATGGGTTATGGTAGGAAGAATTTAGTCATAAATTCTCTCTGAAATCTGAGGCAGTGGAGTAGTATACTACAAGTTTAGTTTGTACCATGTTATTCCTTTTAATCAGGTTAGTGGACATGAAAATTGAAATTAAAGGTAACTTTAAAATAATTACTTTTAGTTACCCAAGAAAAAGACATCAATGGATCAGTAGAGCAAGGTTTTCTGAGCAACATGGCCACTTTTTTTCCCCCCCTTGAGCTATGATACAGAGAATGGCACAGAATTGCAGACAGCTATTGCAGTCAAAACAGTCAGTCCTTAGACTCTTCATTAAGGCTGCAAGATTGCCAGCTGGTTACATGTTTAGATGCATATTTCCACAAAGAGACCACCATAATTTATAGGAAATATGCAATATTTGTTGAGTAATTTGAACAGTTTGTTAAAAGCTTAAAGTGTTTTTCACAGTGTCAGCTCCTGCAGCTCAGCACAGTTATACAGGAATGTACATGTAATCTTGGTACACCGAATTTATGTAATATGACAACTTTGGACAATAAATCTTAAAAGAAATAGTTCACAGCACCATTCTTTCATATAAAAAGCTAGTAGTAAAGAGGAATGGAAAAGAAGTGCAATGCCTTGATTTTCAGGACAAATGTTCATGACATTCCTTCTATTTCCTTTCTTCTAAGTAAAAAAGCCACTACCAAGCTAAAAAATATTGAAACATGTATGTAAAGAAAGAATAACAGTTTTTATTAATAATGAGCATGCCAGTAGCTTAGGGCTCGCAAGAACTTTAGATCATTAAGTTTAGCTGGCAAATCTCAACAACCTTGTTTTCTGGGAATTCAATATCTAGGAAAAATCATTTCCAAATATTTTAAATTATGAGGATAATCTGAGGTTGCTTAACCTCAATTTGCTTTCTTCCTCATTTGTACTCTGTAAAATCTTGACATTATCTAAATAAAAGTATATATTTTAACCTAAGTTCTCTGTTCCAAGTCTGATTCTATTAGTTTTGAGTTTAAATATTTAGCCTTTAAATAAATATTTCTTCACCCACTGAGAATGTTGATTTAAAATATTAATATTTGTAATTAGTAACAAAGCTTTCCAAAGTCCAGTCCCATGTTTCAGAACCTTGGAGAGCATCCGTGGTTCCACTGTGCACTCATGAGGATGCACACCGAAGAAAACCCAACCCCAAGACAAGAAAATGACAGCAAAGTGACTGTTCTTAATGAGATTTTTAATAACGTCTGGAGTCTTGAAACATTATGAGATCCATCTCTTGTAAGAAAAACTGTTAAATTACTTTGAAAATATCATACATGAGATCAGGTCTTGCATGTTCTGGATAATCTGCTGGCTTTGTCTGTTCGGTCAGTTGAAAGAAATCCAAAATAATTTTATCCTAATAAGAATTGATTGATACTTTCCAATTAGGCGTGAAGATGATTGACTGTGACTTGGTCCAATTGCTAAAGCACAGAACTCACAGGAATGTTCTATTTTAATAAAGAAAATATATCCTGCAGAAATGAAGCAATAACTCTGTCTGTTGAGGCAGATATTAACTAATCTGGCCTTCAGTTCAGAAATGGCCAAAAAGACAATGTTATTTTACATTGATAGCAGTCTGCCTTTTCATTCTCATGCAGCAACCACTTTTCTGAATGAACAGGAGAATTTTCAGAAAATGTTAGCTGTAGTCTAGACTTCTCTTTCTGTTTCTACTATTGCAAAGCTTGTTTCACACTGAAAATAGGCTGACAGAGGGGGAAAATAGCAGCATTCATTCTGCAGCAGACAGGTAAAGCACTTTGATTTGACTGAAGTTGAATGAAGAATGACTCTTGTTATGGTCTGTAGGTATCTAGCACCACTTAAGAACCACAACCATACTGAAGTACGTGTGGAACCTGAAGAAGATCTCTATTTTTCTAGAGTGGCAGGGATATCAGGGATATCTAAAATGGGTTAGTACCTACAGTATCTGAATACCATCCTTGATGGTTCATGGCAATAAATACCCTTTTCCAGAAATAAGGAGGTGGAGGAGCATAAGCATTTTTACACAATCAAGAATCAGTATCCCCTTGAAGATGTGACATTTAGAACTCTTTCAGGGCTTTAAACATTGTAAATTGCAATATCCAGTGTTAATTTAAATCATTGCAGCAATAGCAGATAAATCATACCTAACCCATATCTCAGAATGAGTGTCTTTGTTTGCCTCTTGATTTCTGTCACATTAGAAGATTCTAAGCCTCAAACACCTGTTTTTTTTGTTTTCTGTACTGTTGTAAGAAAGAGTTTAACTATAATTACATTACTGATGAAACTTACCCCTCTACAAGGATCTTTATGTTTTTGTTTTTTCCTGGGACAGTGGGAAATGTTGTCTTGTGGTTTGGTCCAGAACCTGGATAACAAACTCATGGTCAGGAGCAGACCAGAATCAGAGATCAATCCAGGTTCAAACAGCTCAATCGGAAAGCTTGAGATACAAATTGAACCAAGTACATGAAGCAAAGATCAATAAGTCAAATGGGGAAACTGTAGATCATGATAAAGTATAGTCAGAGAGAAAACAATATCAACATGCAAAGCAGGTTGTAAGTAATAAAGCTGATGATCTGAAATGCAGTTCTGGATATACTCTCACTGAGGGGGAGCTTGCATAGACTAGAGCCTGTGGACAACATCTGCACCTCTTGCATGAAGTCAGTGACAACATTTTCAGACATTTTTCTTGGGTGTTTGGACAGTGTTCTTCAAGGACACAAGAAAGCGTTCAAAGGATATAGAAAGAGGGCTGTAAGACTATCAGACTGAAGCTCATATTTTTTAGTAATTTTTTTTCTGTTCAATTAATGATTGCAATAACAAGCCAAGCAAAATCCTAATGCAGACAACTGCTATTTATGAGACAGTGTTTGTGTCTGTAAAGGCATCAGCCAATAGCTGCCTGCTGGAAAGATGATTCAGTCCCAGGTGCTGAGGGGATGATTCATCATCAGTTGGGCAATGACTCATTACAACTTTCTGCACTGGTTTGAGTCCAGCCCTTAAACATGAACATGTAGATGTTTGACATCACACACTGGTGCTATGTGTAAGAAAAGTTTCAGAAAGACTGTAAATGGCTATCAAATTTAAAAACTCTCAGGCAATTTCTCTGAACTGGAATCCAAAGAAGGATGCTACATAAAGACATGGGACTGCAGAACTATAGTGAAAGAATTACTGCAAATTAGGGGGGGGGAAAGCATATAATGTTCTGCTTGCTTTCAACAAAACTTAAGGGATTTTCACAACAATTTCCACCTAAAATTAAAATTACATAAAGCTAATCTTAAAATAGTAAGCTGATGAAAGAATGTAATTATAAAAGCACCATTGTTATTCTTCACAAAGCACAAAACTCAAGTCAGTTACATCTCATGGAAAAGAAATAAAAATGTATTTGTTGGAGTCCAAAATTCACCATACCTAGAACCTTTGAGGGCCTTCTTGTTCTCTGAAATAACACCTGCAGATTGTTCTCATGTGATGATTTTTCAGTTAAAGAAGTTCTGGATAAAACAAGGAAAGATATGTAAAAAACCTGTTGTGTGTGTATTTTAATTATTATTCTTCTGTCTCATTATTTAGCAATCCAAAGTAATAAGGTGGATCTCTTCATGGGTAGCCACTGTTTTTAAATGTCACCCTTCCTATTTCCCTGTAACTCAAGGGAACATAATCAAAACTAAGTAGACAGATTTGCTTTGATGTTTCTGTTAGTGTTTATATATCAGTCTTTCTTTCATAAAAATTGTGATATATCTTAATTTCTCTTGTGGTCTTCCTCCTATGCATTTATTTTCTTCACCTTTTTGAATTAATTCAATGTGTACTAGTTATTTGTACACATTTTCTTTTACTGTACATACACCTCTATCTGAACAAGAGAAAACCTCCTATTTATTAATATGAACAGTTTCACAACTAATAAATAGTTTACCAATATGTTTATTTTAAAATGCCCTCAAAAACTTACACTAAAGTGAATTAGTGTGTATTAGTGTGAATTAGCGTGTGTAAAATGATCTGCAGGTATGTCCATTGTATATGCTGATGCATTTGAGTTATTAGGGAGTAGAACAGGGCAGATGAAATAACCATGAAGTCCCACACCTACAGTTGTTTACAAAAAATAAGGTATGTTTTATGAGAGTCCTATCATGGATCTGTAGCAGAAAACTGAGGGGGAACTGGCACATTAGGACAAAACCAGCCTAAGGGATAAACTCAGCTAAACTCAGCATGCCCTTATAGTTAATCTGGAAAAGCAAGCCTTTTGTTGTATTAACTACACCTTGCCTTTTGGCTGCCATCCTTTATATAACTGCATTTCAGTATAAACTCCTCCGTAAACATTTGTGAATTTCAAATTAATCTTCTAACTCATACAGCTGTTTCAAGTTTCTTTAAACTTGCCAGAATGAATATAAAGTTGGTGAAAAACAAACAAACCAAAACCAAACAAAAAAACCTCAGTCACAGTTCTTAGTATTACTCAGATAAAGCTCAGCACTTCCAAATCCCTTGCTTATGGATGTGTTGATATTAAAAGTACGCTCCTTCAGTCACAAATGTTATCTGTAAAATGTTTAGCTGTTGGTAGAGGCACAGTCCTGCAAAGGATTACTACAGATGTTCACCTCACTTCACCCCTGAGTTACAGGCAGTAAACAAGTCATGAACCTCCCTGATCCAGAGGCACCCAGAGTGACCCTCCTCTGGCTTCACCCAGCCTGCCCCAGCACCCAGGGCTTGCCTGGCCATCACTAGCCCCAGCCTGAACTTGGTTATTGTCTCTGGACCTGCCCTGGCCTGGATGAATGACAAAAGCAGGTTGGTGCAGGGTCACTCCTGATGGTCACCTATGTGGGCTCCCCTCCCACCCAGCCTGCGCCTCAGCCACGCACCCTGCTCATCCTCCTCCCTTGGTACTAAATTACCCTCCTGCTGTTATTCCCCACTCTCTGAATCATATCAGCTCTTTCCTATCCAGACATGTGCAAGTCATTATCTTTAAGAAAATACTTTGAATGCCTCTCATTTATCTCATATCCAGATTGCTTGCCTCTCAAATATTCCATCCTTCAGGGGATGGGACTTGACCCTAATGGCTTGAAGCAATGACAATAACACATCTACAGAGTTTTCCTCAGCTTATGTCAAGAGAGGTATGTGCTTGGTTTACTTGGAGTCAGTCATGGCTTGTGGTTTTTGGCACAGAATCTAGAAAACCCTCCGATTACTTTTTCTGCTGCTCTTTTTTTCTTTTTCTTTTTTTTTTTTTTTTTTTGTAGGAGTCATCAGGTCAGACATCCTGACTTTTTCCCCCCACAATAAGGACTTGTTCAATATTTTGTTTCCAATGAGGCTCTTGAGCCAAGCTCAGAGGGTTTATAAAGAAGCCTGAAGCACCCCACTCAGCCATACATACTTCATATTGCTTAGAAATTCCTCTATGTTACCTACAGCAGTTCTACAGCCTTGGGCAGATTAGGAACTTTAACACTATCCTTTCTGGTAGGAGAAATAGACTTGAAATATGCCTTCAAAATAGCAATGCCAAGTCATAAACAACTATCATAAAAGGTAAGCAAAAGGCATCCTATTCTTGGATCAACAAAGCATGCAAATATTGGGGTACAGAATTCCTCCTAATGTGCTGCTTGTTCACTGTGGTATTAGCCCTCCCTCAAATACTGTAAAAATTGTGCAATGACAACAACGATGCCTTCCAGCAGATAAAAACTGGGGTGCTAGCTGAGCCTAACCACTGTGAATGGAGTTGGTACCTGCACTTTCTCTTTCATAGGTCACCTATGCTTTCCCATGAGCTATAGAAGAAATCTTCATATCTCAAACATTTTCCATCTAGGAGGAGGTCTGCCCAAGGCAAATTCTCAGATCCTATTCTGGGATTGCTCCAGTCCTTTCAGACCCATGGCTGTTGTCACCAGTACAAATACACACGCCGTGCAGCCTGAGCCACAACAGTAAACGTGCAATCACAATTTTTGGAAATGTGGAAGAGTGATCTTTTGGTCTGAACCCAGTCAGTTCCAGTGCCTTTCAGGGGCTAAGCTGCAGCAGTGTAAAATGCACACTTGCTCAAATATGCTTCTCAGCATTTTTAGCAATTTGGTCCTCACTGACCCACCTCTTGAAAGAGTAGTCCCACTTGGAAATAAAGTAATTGCACACCTTTAACATAAAAGAATTTTTTGTTATTCTTTGATGTTGTGTATTTCAAACACTGGGTCTTTTGTGTCTTTTGACCCCTTCATTGACTTTTTAATCTGTACGGGAATCTGACTATTTCCATGTGTTTCACTATCTAACTACTTATGCTCTTTAACTGTTCGTTTCCACTACAGCTGAAGAAAACAATTATAAACAGAAAAATCATTAAAGAAGCATTATAAATAGATAGAAGAAATATAGTAATGAAAGTACAAAAGCCATAAAAGAAAGCTTGCAATGGGAAATACATTATAAATATCCAAAGAATGAACTTATAGAATTCTGTTTAATTTTCTTTTCATTTTATATTGATCCTGTTTCCTCTAGAAGTTTAAAAAAAGAGACTGTCTATGGGCTAACTATAAAAAATCAACATGACATCTTGGGGTTGGGTATGAACTCATTCTATACTCAACACAGAATTTGGAATGTGAAATTCAGACTGTAAAAACTATCTGTATAGCTACAACCTTCATGAGTCTGAGCCAAATTGCACAAAGTGGATTAAAAGAATGTAACTCAGCGTAATTCAAATCAGGCCACAAAAGGAAGAATTCTGAAGATCTGGCACAAATATAATCCATCAAAACTGAGGAAAGTGGTCCATTGATGAGGCACCATGTTGCTGTAGTTCAAACACAAGCAAACAGCATTAAAGTAATTGTCTTTAAAGCAAACATATATGTGCCTGACTAAGAACTTCTGAACAAAGAGCTACCACTTTCCATCATTGATTTTCATTATAGAGTCATACTTAGAAACAACCTTTTTCCAGACTGTCTTTATTGGCTTCAAATTTCTTGAGGATTGCTGGTTTTTTTAATACTGACTTCAAAACATGCTATTTTTCCCTATAAGAAACTTCTGAGTTCCCAGGATTTTTTTTTTTAAAGGGAGGGCGAAAATTGTTCCAATACATGTTAACTTGATTTTCAGCTGGAAGCCAAACTATTTAGTCATTCAGCTGATTGCATCCTTGTCAGCAGAAAGGCCCACCTCACCATTCAGGATGACACTTTTCAAGGTGATGCTAATGGGAGCAACTTCCAGCCCAGTCTCAGAGGAGCCTCCTGCCCAGCCCTAAGCACAGAGCTCAGGTGATTCTTAATCTGTGTGCATGGCAGGAACCTGATGCCAAAGTACTCCTATTAAAAATTCACAAATGCTGTATAAGTCTGTGTGTGGGTGTCAGCAGTGAATGCATGTATATTTACATGCTTGTACAAACTCCCTCTTTTCATTATCTTGGAGGTTTTCCTTTTGTTTTTCTTTTCCATTCATTCCTCATTTCTCTTTGTTTCCCATTCGTGATCTAATTTTTCCCCATTTCCTCCTTCTGAGGTGTTTTCTTTGTTTTTCCCTTTATAAGTTCAGTGCCCAGTACCTTTATAAAATATGGCCCTTAGGATCTTTTTTCCCCACGGAAGCACTGCAAGACAAATGGTAGCAAGGTCATTGCAATTCCTTTATGCCCTACTTACTCTAGCTACAACAAGAGGAAGAAGTTCATCCATTCTTATTACATACTTTGGGATCCACGAATAAAAAGATGTGCTACATATGTCCCAAATAGTAATAACTTGCAATTTTTTTTCTTGCAATTTCACCTGTTTAATAGTTGAAGTCAGCCTGCTTTCCATCGCTGTCAGCACTGATTTACAACTCATGCCAATTTTGTGCTATTTTTTTCTCTCAAGGATAGCTGTGTCCGTCCTCTTACCTTTGGAAATGCAATGACTCTTTTGGCCTTGTTTGGATTATATACCCCTACTTCTAATAACTTATGGCTTTTATGAAGGAAATGGATCCACGTGGAAGGTTCCATTTTCCTGGGTAGGGTTTGTCGATTTCTTTTGGATCGTGCAGATGCAAATATCCACATGTGTTCACCTGCAGATGTTTGCCTTAATCTGGCTGCAATTATTTGCCAATATTCATCTTGATAATCTGATTTTATGATCAAGTTCCATCATTCTGCACAGACTATATCCACATTTCATTCTGTGCTGGTACACTGAGGAGATGGGGTTTCTCATGCCACTGCAATAGAAGACTAATTTTCTAGCTTGTACTGACTGATACCATTTTAGTCTCCAGGCTATGCATTTATTTCCCATTATACCAATCAAGAGATGCTTGACACCAGGCATTCACATAGCATTGTGAGCAGACCTTCAAACGGTGTGTTAGTCCTGCTACAACTTCCATTATCAAGATAAAATTCAGTAAGACGTGTTTTACTGTTTTTTTTTTCTTATTTTCCTCTTTATGTTGGGGTAAACCTAAACTATTAATAGAGTAAGACAGATTTCAGTGAATTCAGGTGAGAGAAGAAGCTGAACCAGATTCTCTAATGTATTTATAGAAGATTGTTCCATTGATTTTTTTTTTTATTCTGTATGTTTCTAACACAATATGAATGCTGTTTCACATGTTTTGTAGTACAAATTTTCCTTGGAGAGGGAATCTCTACAAGAGTAAACCACCAAAACAGACCTTTGAGGGTCTGGGCCTTTGCTCTTTTCATGGTTCTGTAGGAAAGTTCAAGAGTTTACTGGGACTGAGGTAATCAGTTTTGGCTGAGAGTCTTCTGTGAAGACAGATGGCCACTGCTCATCACGATAGCAAGAAGGCTATTATTTCTGGTCTTCAGCTGCTAACAACAGTGTATTTGGAGTAATTTTAACTTCAGGTATCAACTGTGTTTTGCCTGCTTTTTCAATCCAACAATTTATAACCACTTAATTTAGGAATATAAGGCATTGCAGCTCATCAGATTTTACTGAGACAAAAAATCAAGAATACTGTCTTTTCAACAAAAAATGATACCACTGAAAGAGTTTTTATGAAACTAGGGAGTTAGAGTCAGGGTTTTAATTAATTTTCTCAAGATTTTCTCAAGGTTTTAAAAATAATTAATTTCTCAGTCCAGGTTATTTGTTAACACATTCATAAAACCATTATTGTTTTTTACTTCCGTCTTTGCATCAGAAGACAAAGGAAATTGCTTCTCCTTTGATTTCTGGTGCAACCTTTCAAATTTGTGCATAACTTCATAATTTTGACAAGCACCTCTGCACAAGTAGCTTGGGACAATAAGCCTCGTTCTCTTCAATCTGTTCTTCAGCACCAACATGAGGAACTCAGTGGAGTATAATAGTTTACATTTAGCCCAAGAAAAAGCAACATGCTTACTTCTGATGACACCTCATGGACACCATTTTAATATACTTACGCAAAGTTTTAGGAAGAAAGAAAAACGTAGAATCTGTTATAAAGTGGAAACTTAAGCGATGCCAAGGGACTACCATGAGCACACCGAACAAAGTTCAGGCTTTACAATGGATTTTTTAGTGCAATCCCACTCATTTCTACTTGTTATACACATAAGCAAATGTCTTGCCAAGTTATTTTGGGTGTCATCTGTGGTTTTCTGTTGCAGGTTGTGCAAAAGTGAAAGAAAATTAAGAATTATTTGGTGCATGCTGGCTGCAGATTACTGGTGCTCACAAAGACAGGATTATTACTTTAAGTGGAGAATGGGAGTTATTCTGTTGATAATGCACTACAGTAACCTCTGTTCATTCCTCTCATTCCTGTGAAGAAGCTCAAAATATGATCGCACACCATCACAACCCCTGCCAAGCAACATTGACTATAGCAGCCACAGGCATCCCACACCTGCTGCCTGCTAAGCCTCTTGCTGAACAGCAGAGTGGAGAGGCCCTTACAAGCAAAGGCTCAGACAATTCCTCTCCTGGCTCAACCATCTTCTGGAAGTTCACCAAATCTCTCTTCATTTTAGGCCTTTAGGACCATTCTGTCATGGGAGGCAGTGTCTTCAGCCTACCAATGTGCTGAGGGCACTGCTCTGGGATTTTTCTGCCTGTAACACTCAGGCCAAAGTGGTAAACATTCCCGTATTTTGCTTGATTAAGGGAGAAGAGATAGATGTCTGAGGTTAAAAGAGGCACTGTTGAATATACAGAACAATTACAGCAACAGACATTTCTCTTACGGTGGATGGTGTATTTCAATAACTGGCATATCAAGTCACGGTGTTCACATTTCTGTGATAAAATATTCTTTAGCCTTACAGATAATGATGTTTCAGTATCATATCTTGCCATCACCCTGAGTTCTATTTACATCTCCTTTTACTCAAGTGATTCATTCTGGATGTTTGTTTTCCCTTTAGTGTTTCTACTGAATTTCCTAGGGAAAGAAAAGGGGACTGAGTTTTGGAGACCTTTATGGTCAAGCTGCTGTGATTTGAAATTGTGTCTGTCCAAAGAATTATAATGGGGTAAACCTTCAGCAGACATAGGTCACTGCTGAAATCAGTGGTGGCATTTGAAGATGTTAAAGACAGGTTATACCTTCAAAGTCAAATAATCACAGTTAAGAAGAACAAAATCTACTATTGCCCATGAAACTAAGTGAAAGGAATTTGTAGCGAGGTGGGGAGTGGTCTCTTCTGCCATGTCTCAGGTGAAAGGATGAGAAGAAATGGGCTTAATTTTCTCCAGGGGAGTTCCAGATTAGATATTACAATTTTTATTTTTTTTTTTTTCACAAAAGAGAAATTAGGCATTGGAATAAATTGCTCTGGGAGGTGGTAAAGTGACCATCTCTGGAAGTGTTCAAGAGGCACCTGGATGTGGCACTTGGCTATATGGTTTAGGGGTGATTATGATGGTGTTAGGTTGATGGCTGGACTGGATGACCTTGAAGGTCTCTTCCAACCTTAATGATTCTCTGATTCTCTGTAACTTTGATTCATCCCAGTGCAGTACGAATCAAACTCTGAATATCAAACTGTTAATGTCACCATTTTCTTTGCAGGACTCTAGCTGTGCATTCTGATTGTCCTTTGCAACACTCAGAACCACTAGCAGTTGCAGTGGAAAGTTAGAGCAGGACATGAGACAAGACCATTCAAGCCAACATCTTTTACTGACCATGTGTTTAGAGCTCCCACTGTAAAACATTTACCTCTTGTGTTCAAAGACAGACAACATACTTGGAATTCCCCAAAATTTTGCCATTCTTTCTGTGTGTTTAGTGCAGCAGCTGTGCAGACAGCAAGCCAGAACGTGGGAAGTTGGTTGTCCTGAAGCACCTGAGCACCCTGTAGCCTGAGAAAAGCCCTGCTGGCCAGCACAATGCCACTCAACACTCAGAGGCTGCACAGGCTGCTGAAGTGCTAATGCAGGTCGTGGGTTTGCAGGATGTAGCAGCTTACACAACATACAGAATATTGGATGAGTCTACACTGTGCCTGAAGTGCTGGGACTAAGGACCTTCTCAAAAGTAAAGGTAGCCAAAGGATCAGTAGCTGGCACTGCTGTAGACTGAAGACCCCCCTGAATCCACTGTGCCTCCAACAGATGTCATTCACCTTCCAGGTTAGCTGATGGAGCCTGGTTGTGCCCAGGGAACTCGATAGAGTAAGGCATGAGGTTTCCCTCAACATAAGATGGCCACAGTCTGGTATGTGCTGAGGCATTTCAGCTTTGCAGGTGGCCTACCTTGCCTCCAAGCAGCATCACAGAAACTGGACAGAAGGGAATCATAGTCTGCCTGCTACAAACTTTCCTCAAAGCCATACACACAGACAATAAGGGAAATTATCAGTTCCAAGGTTAATAAATTGCTGCACTTTCCAAAAATCTACCGCTTTCAAAGATGTAATTGTCATAGTATTTTTCCTCTTGCAGAGTTATGCAAGGGCAGATTATATTTTTGGGCATCTGGTAAATTTCTAGCAAATTGGTTCTGAACTTGGAGCTACTAAAAGAAGGGTTTGCATCATTACCCCTTCCTGTGCACCTATGCTACCATAATATCTCCTGATAAAGCTGACCCATACCTTGCACCAGAAGGGCAATCTTCACTACAGCAAGAGGTGTGGGAGCAGTATTTCAGCAACGGAAAGTCAAGTGATAATCCAGCAAGCCAGTTTATAAATACTAAAATGGTACCTATGAACACGTCTTTTAATGTATGACCCTTGCAATTTCCCTGTAGAAAAATGAGGATGTCTCTCCAGTTCATTGATACAGTCAGTCGTGTGAAACCCAATTTCTTATGTCCCCTCCTTGACTCCTTCATGTTCTCTTTACCCACTCATCAGATGACAAGGTGTGAGCTTTCCTGATCAAACTCTGAGCCTCTAGAGGTCCAAACATTCTGCCAGCATTTCTCCATACTTTCTTTGTCACTTTATTTCTTGCCATTCCAGATCACTCAGGCTCTTCTCAAAGACAATTTTATTAGGTATCACTCCTGATTTGAAGTTTTTGAACAGTTCTTCTTCCCTGCTGGGGGAGGAAGAAGCATTCAACATGAATTACAGGATATTTCCAATGTTAACAAACAGCATAATTTATGTTCAGCTTCCAAGAGGATTGTGATTATTGGTAAATTACAATGTCTTGTCACTTTGTAGAAAGCAGCATGATGTATGTCAAACAATATTTCAAGGGAAGTCCTATTTGTAAAAACCAGGTGATACAGTCTGACTTCCAAACCATTGATGCAATTTTTTCCCTGTAATTGCTCTTCATGTTACAAGTTTTATTGAAGTTGGTGCTTGCATATTGAAATCCTTTTTAAAAGCAGTGGAAAACTGAAGAACAAAATACAGTATTTTAAAAACATATGATGAGAATATAACAAAATTATGTATTTTTTGAAACTGTCATATTAAATATAGTCATAAATATGCAATTCTGACCCAATACTTCTTTCATTTAGGATAAAAAATCATCCCTATATTATATGAACAGCATGAGTTCTATATACCATGACAACCTCACTGATAAAGTGATCAAGGACTTTAAACTCCATTTGACTCGTGCTGGCCTTCTGCATGGAGATAGCTTTCTCTGATTGTGCATAATTATATACAGCTTCAGCGTTTCAACCTTCAGAAATTTCTTTGGTGATGAATAGTTTTGATGTCAGAATCTTTCTTGATCTTTCACCAGTTTTGTCATTACAAAGCTAGCATTTAAATCAGGAGATAGCCTTTTCTCTAGATCTGTACGAAAGCATGTCTTTGAATGGATTAAGGAATTCAGTAAATTTCTCTGGTTGTGCCCTTAATCAACAATCATGCCTTTAATTCTCTTACTAAATGGAGAAGACCCAATACTAACACTGATTGTGTGTTGCCATATACCTTACCTTACTTATGTCTAAGTGAAGAGCTTAAACTCATTTCAGATTTCCGCTGCTAGAGATGCCCATCCCCACAGTTGAAATATGTGAGGAGTAGCAATTTGGATGTATTTGCAAATTTGTGCTTAAAATGTTGGCAGGATTCTCCTCTCACTACCATTCTTATTCTTCTATTATCACCTTCTCTCACAGTTCAGCTTCTGTGGATGTCTAAATAATGTCACTGCACCAGTGACAGCATAAGTCTGGAGATATTAAGCATCTCAAATAGGAGGGCAAATCCAATGTGCAAATAGTTTCTTTCTTCTCTGTTGACTGTATTCAGCAATGTGCACTAAGTGTATGATCTTTCCATTTAAGTCCCATCAAGCCAGTAAATCACTGCTCACTCTGAATACAGGCCTAGGCATTTGGCCCTGAATAACTGGAAACAGAACAGATAAATGTGCTCTCACTGCAGAGGTGTTTCCTTCCAAAAGACACTTTGGCTTTCCACACTGGCAGCTGACCATGGGCAATGGCAAGAGAGAAGGGTCTTGACCAAACACCAGGCCACTTACCAGAGCCCCACATTGACAAAAGGTTATGAAGGGCAAAACATAATGGTCAACATAATTCAAATTGGACTGGAACTTTTATTGACCCTCTTAGTGCTGATGGGCACTATACTGAGCCAAATATGAGTAAAAAACAACTGGGCAAAAACAAATAGAGTCATTTTAATGCATACTTCTGGCCTAAAGAATAACTTCTAAAATAATGGTCTTTGCGAAGAGTATTTTCCAAATATTTTCTTTCTATTTCATTCTGAAGTGAGTCTGTACTTCTGATTTTACCTGACTTGCTGAGATGATAAAATTGAAGAGTCATGGGTTCATCATTATGACTCTTTACTATAAAGTCAAACAGAAAGAAGAAAAGACACTGAGTAAGGACATGAGTCCTTATTTTCACACAAAACAACTGTAGTGCTTTGCAATAACTAGACAAGGCAGATTAATAGTCTGGCAAAGGCAGTAAAAGCTTTCTCACCAATTTATAAAGAGACAGACTCAAAGCCATGTCAGAAAATACCTGACTGTGAGTTCAATACACCTGTGATCATACTCCACAGAGCTCTAAATAATGAAAACCTGCAGCTATTACATTTCAAAGAGATCTGTTGGGTTTACACCTTTTTTTTTTAAAATTTCTGTTTATAGCAGGTCCAAGAAATTGAAAGTATAGGAAAACAAACAAATGTTTATAAATTTAAACAGACATGTCATGCCCATAATTTGAGTTACACTCATAAACTGTGTTATGCTGATATTTAAAAGAACTTTGGGATTTAAAATAAATCAGATGTCCAAAGGGAACTGGTGCATCCTGAGAGGGACTATATCTTAGAAAATCCAAGCCCTCATATGTATATATTAGACATGAATGAGCTATCGGATTAGTATTTATTGAGTACTGAGAAAGATAAACAAAAATGTCCAAGTTCTATAATTAAGCCAAATTATAACTATCCACAGTGAAAAGCTTTACAACAGTTTTTAAAGCTTCTCCAAACTGCAAATAGCAAAGTCTAAAACCAGAAAATAGAATATCTGGAAAACCCTACTTTGAAGTGGTCACCATCCGTAAGTGAATGTATATAACCAAAAAGAAATAAATAAGACATGTACAGATAAGTACAACATGAAAGATATAAAATAGACCATATATAGGTTTCATTTTATTTTTTTCCTGTAGTTTAAACTGGAAGTTACAGGGACTGTAGGCAAAATAAGCAAAAAAATAATATTGTTGTATATCTTCTGGTTCTTGAAATCCAAGACACCATAACTGAGAATGCATAAAGTTTCCAGAGACATGTGAAGAGCACAGAGAGACTTTCACTTGGTTTGTTTATATTGGGGGAATGCAAAGGAGAATAAAAGTAAATATAACCAGTAAAAATTTTAATGAAATGCATCTAGTTTAATGCAACAACAGTATCTCTAAATATTTGCAAAAGTGTGAGAATGAAATTAATAGAATTAGAGGGCGTTTTCTGTTCCGCATAACATCAAATAAGACAATTAGAAGAGGAAGACAAACTTTTCATTAAGAAATACTGAGCCGATGCTTACAAAGTATGAGCCTTCTTGCACCATCTTTTTTCTTCTTATTATTATTATTACAAAAGGACTACCAACAAACTAAGAATGAAATAAATTTTCTTGATTTGACTCAGGTGTTATCTTTCCTCATTAACCTCTGCCATAGTATCCAACAAGTGTTGTTTTGAAGGATTTTTACCAGCATGAAAACTTTTTTTAGGGATAAATATGCATTTTGAAACATGTAAGAATCTAGCAGAAGGTACAAGCTGACTGTAGGAGGAATGAGAGATCCAGCCAGTACTGGTTAGTTTACCACCTCAGTTAAACAGGGGATTCGGCTAAGATAAAGGGTCTCCAAGTGGCTCTATATGAAATACAGGCAACCCTGGCTGACCCCTGGCCTGAAAGACTGAGGACTCATTGCTCAAGGCTCCACTTCTTTCCAGTGACCTTCCAACAACAGTTCTGTCCTGAAATCATTTCTATCTCTTGTAATTTTGTGCTTTAGCTGTATTTGACATAAAATGCCAAGTACCGTGACTGAGATTTACTCATGCTTGCGAACATTGCTTTTATTTGCATTGACTGAATCCCCTTGGGCTTCTCTTATTTAGTCTGTAACAGGACAAAGTATAGTTATAAATATTCATGCTGCTGAAAAGTATACCAAGAGGGAAAGAGTAGTGCGTGAGACCCCAAACAGCCCCATCCATGCTTTCCAGTTACTTTGGGTTGTACCTTATCTTGGGTTGAAAGGATAATTCTATCCTTTGCTCCTTGCCCTGCCTAACAAGACTGCCAACAGGAGTGTGCCAGTGATGGTGATTTGCTTTAGTGCATGGAGACTTGTCCAATGGAAATGCTGTGAAATCACCAGCACATTTTACATAAGCCACTGAGCAGCGAGTAGGAAAAGGATGCTGCGACATGATCAGTAAATAAGTAGGTGAAATTCTGTCTTGTCTGTAGATATGTTGGAAGTGAAATCTGCTGCACAGCTTGTGGGTTTATATGAACAGTTTGCTAATTAGAGTTGTATAAAATGACAATTTTTCAAGAAAATTTCCACCCTTCATAGCAGCCCAGTGTGAAATCTGATATTTTTTGAAAACCCAACAAATTAGCTATTCTCATATTTTAAAAAAAGGTTTCTACAGGCAATCCAATACCACTGCTCAATTCTACAAATTTTTCAGTACCACCTAAACGGGTTTTTTTTGCTGCATAGATATTCACTGCTTTTTGGCACCCTTCAGCTGTTCCCCTCCTCTCTCCCCTGCCTATTTCTGTTGCCCACTAGGATAAAGAAAAAAGTATCAGGAGTGCTCACACAAGCTCGCTGTCATTTCATAAGCTGCAAGTAATGACATTTGTTAAATGAATGCAATAAAAACTAAAAATACCAAAGTGGGTTCATTCTTTTTGAAAGCCTGGGTGTTTGCTGCTGCAAGAAAAAAATCCTTTTCAGTCACACCCATTGGGGTGTTCATGTGTGGAGTCTGTGGGAAATCATTTCTTTTTTTTGGGAAATTCTTCTGGAAGATTTTAAAGAGCATGTTTCTGTCTTTGTTGCCATTGCCCAGATGAAACCAGAAAGGTGCAAAAAAGCTGAGAAAGAAGAGGAGCCTTATAAAATTCTTCAAGGCAATCCCCTTTCCACTTCTCTGTTGAGCTCTGCTGTCTGAGAATCTTCCCTGCAGGGGCAGCCAGAGTGGGAGAGTCTCTCGATAAAGCATTGCTCTCCATAGGATGAGCTGCCAAGTGTGGATCTGGGAGGAGGACTGGTTTTGACCTTTGGCCAGTCACAAGATCCAGTCAGCCAGACAAGATAATTGGGATGGAGCAGGTTGCTTCTGCCCAGTGTGCAAACCCTCCTTCTAAGTCAATCTGTTGCCCTGTTGAAAGAACAGAAAATAAAATCTTTTCAATTCTTCATACTTTAATTCTTTTGTTTATTTATGAAGTGGTATAAGGGGAAAAAATTATATATATATATATATCCTGAATGGGCTTTATACCCAGTGAACTCAAGACCTGGACTTTAATAGGAACTGGCCTGTACTACCTACTAACATGGCAGTAAAGACAAAATCATCTAGTGGGGTGTAAATGTGTGCACATTGATATCAATGTTATTGGTAGTGGTGGCAAGGAGGAAAGTGAGTATTTTTTAGAAGCTATTTTTCCAGGTTTTAACACACCGTCCTCTTAGACACTTTCTTTTTTAAGCATAAAAACTGTTCTGTATTCCCAGTATTTTATTTGCAATAAATAAAAGTGACCTACATTTGCTAGCTAGGTGGCAAACAGAGTGATAAAAGGGTCAGCTGCGCTGCTTGGGACAAGGAGGGGGAGATCCATGTAATTCAAGAAGAGTTGAAAGGGGAGGAAGCAATGTCCTTTAGGGAAAAAAAGGAATAAATCTCTTCAGGACACAACTGAAAGGTGAGAATATCTCCAGGGCTCTCCCACAACACCTTCTTTTAAAGGAAAGGTTGGTTCTCCATCTCTGTGGTCTTCAAAAAAAATTATTTTTTTTTACAGTGAAATAAGGAAAGAATCCCATACGAGACACATCAGGATTCCTGAAACAGTGGGTGTGAACAGTCCCTTTTCATTGCCCTTCCCTTAGGAAACAGGTTACAGGGGCCAGTGAAGATGTCTGAGACACCCAGTGGGATGGTGCTGCTGGCAGGGACTACCTGTGCTGCTGAAGCCAACTGCAGTAACCACTAAGGAATTAACTGGCTCCTGTCACCACACAGCGGGGATCACCAAAGGCAGCCCAGTGCCCTGTGATAAACCCAGGATCTGCAGCAATCACCAAAAGGCCAGCAGAAAGCCAACAGAGCATGAGATGGGCTGTTTCACCTTCTGGCCTACAAGCAAATCTCCAGGAAGCAGAGATTTTGACAAAAAGAGGCAAAATGCTCCCCAAAGTTCCCAGCCAACCTGCCTTGGAGAAATAAAGTTCTTTTTGATGCCTGGTACTACGTTTTTTCATCTTGGCCATTGAGAAAGACAGCCTCAGAAATGCTTTCCAAGGACACCTCCATAAGCCTTACTGAGGAGGCAGGAATAAGCTGAAGGCATGCATTTCTTCACAGCAGTGCAGAGGTGTGGTGGCCTATCCATGGGACTTTGGAGCAGAGAAAGGCTTATTTGGTTATTACTCTCAGGCAGTGCTTCCAGCAGTCACAGTGAAGACCAGGGACCTACTGCTGTAAATGGCACAGAAATAAACAGTTCCAGACTCGAGGCATTTGTTGTATGAGTAAAGACAACGCCTGGCAGGTGGCCGCTGACCACAATGGCAGAGAGCTCACAGACCAGGGCACAGGGTGTCCTCCAGCTGCACAATTTGGAAATCCAAGGAATTTCTAAAGTAATGAATCACAGATTTCAGCCAGAGTTTTGCCTGAGAATTTACAGGAGCTATTTCTTAATTAGAAATCTGTCCCTCTCATTGTCTGCCAATTCAGTTACACAAGCCAGGCACAGAAAACATTTCTTTCTTATTTTCTCGCTCAATTTTCTCCCTATTTCTTATTCTTATGGAAGGAAGGGACAAACATATCAGATGGGACTGCACTTTGGAGCCCTTGTGTGCTGTAAAGTCCTCAAGTTCAAGGTTCTTTTAAGTTTAAACACATTGTGAAGCTTCAGGACAGGATTGATGTGGTTTGCAGCATCACTGGAATCTCTTCCCCATGGCTCGCCACTGCCAGTGGGAAAAGCCCCTGGCATGCACATCTCCAGGGTGCTGCTGGACTTCTAACCTCCTTCTGCATCTACTACCTTCCTCTCTATTAAATGCTTCTTTTCCCTCTGCCTCAGCTTCTTTTCCTACAATAACTGACTCGCTATTTTTTAATCTGTACCTTCCTTTGACGGGTTGCTGTCAGCTCTGCACATTTCAATAGCTCGGAGTGGCAGACTGAGTTTATTCAAACCTGTTTTCTGGCTCCCCGCATGGCAAAGCTGCATCTTTCCAGTGCCACGCTGCTGTCTGTGGTGGGGATGAGTAATTCTGCCACAGCGGGGAGGGGGGCCCGTGATGGGGCCACAGGCGACACCTCCAGCACTGCGGGTCCAGGACGCTGGGATGTCACGTATGGCTCCCAAGCTGTTGAGCACGCTCACGCCCACACAGGGCTGTAGGTGATGACAGCGCCTGGTTTCTCATGTGCAGCACCTTGCAGGTTGGACCACAGTGCCAAGAGCTCATGCTGGAGCCACTGGGTCAGAGTTGGGACCCACAGGGATCAGGCTTGGACTTGTCACTTGTACTGAACAAGTGCCTGTGCAGGCACGGTCAGCTGCAGACCTTGAGCCAGCACAGTACAGCAGCTATGTCCTACATACATTTTATTGTGAAAGCTATTTTGAGCAGTATTAGACAGGGATGCAAAACCTGAGCTTGTATTCTTATGCAGGAATGACCTTTATTTTGAGATACTGATGGCAGCAAATTTTGGCTTTCCTTACTGATCCAGAGCACTAAATTCCAGGGGATATGATGCACCCAAAATCCCACCACTTTTAATTGATATAGTGTGATCTTTCTGGATGTGGCCAAGGACGCAAACAGGGACAGTCCTGTGAGTAAATGATGAGCCCAAAAATATAGTGACTCGTGGATTTGGCTTTCTGATATTATGTCATTAGTGAAGCACAGACAAAGAAGACCACATGTCACCCAAATCAACAGAGGTTACACTTTCCAATAGAAAAGCTATTGAGACTGGGTGCAGCCACAGGATGGTTGTAGGGGTGCAGTGGCAGCACAGCAGCTCCTTCTCTCCACAGCAGGACAGTCATGAGGAAAACAGACTTTTAGCCCTGTTAAACGTGTCCATGGTCAGTACACACCTAGAGTTTCATTTTCCTCTGTCCCTCGCAGCTTAACACACTCAACACAACTGAACTGGAATTACATGGACTTCTCCTCGTCTGCAGTGGTGGAATAAGGTCCAGGGCTTTCTCAGTCAGTACCTCAATGTGTGGGCAATTTTTACTGTAACCATTGGAATTATTTACAGCCTGGATACCATGACCCTTACTTTTTTTCTATTCATTTCTCTTCAGCTACATCCTCTACAGGAAAAAAATAATCTTGCCATTAAGAGAGAACTTGAATCATCACATGCGATTTAATAAGATCAAAATAATTTTGACCAAACACAGGATGACAAACAAAGTTTTGTTTATGGTGAGATAGATGTAAAGCAGTTGTAGTGGTGATTTAGAATTGATTCGATCTCAGTGCATCTCAAAAAATTGTGAAATAGAATCTACCAGCTAAAACTAATGAGCACAAAACTACATTGATTTGGCCCAGGGTGGACAAATAGAACATCTGGCATATTTGGCACCGATGACACAGCTGGCATTGTTGGACCCGTTTCTGCAGAAGGTACAGATGCAGAAATGGGAGAATTGGTACAAACAGTGCAGATGGAACAGTTGGAACAGATGACAGTGGGCAGAGCTGGCGATGCTGGCACAGGTGTCATAACCTCAACAGCTGGCACAAGTTGTGACAATCCTGGGATTTCTTAGTGCAAGGCACATGTTCATTTTGGCTTTGGCTGCAGAGAGATAAGAGCATTTTATAATTAGTAAATGTGCCATTTAAAAAAGAACTTTTTTTCCCATCCTTAAGGACATCCACCTCCAACTGTTACAGCCTGGAATGTGGAGCATTTCTGCAAATTACAATTTCCCAGAGAAAGCCACAATTGATAAATACAGATTTAATATAAAGTAATTAGACATTTTTATTCTCATAAAGATAATAATCATGAATAGGATTTCTTCATAAGAGGTTTGTTAAAAAACATGGTCAGATCTGTAGCCTGATCATGGAGACTAAAACAAGCTTTGTCTTAGAGCCAAGGCTTGTTTACCACCAAATTGGTGGGCTATATTTTCCAAAAGTGCAATGCTTCACAATGAAATGGAGTTTGACAGAAGCCACTGGGAAGAGCAGGGCGCTGGGTGAGCACCACAGAAATAGTTAATGCTTTGTCTGAAAAATGAACCATACTAGGGCAAGAATGAAAAAAATGGAGATGCCACAATATTGTCTTTTCTTTAGCAATGCAGCTTTGTTAAACGTTATTGAAAATACCACTGGTCAGAGTCTGATTTTCATCTGAGAAAGCAAATACCTTGCTCTCCCTCGAGCCTCTGCTCTGCAAGTAGCTGTAACAAGGCAGGATCCTTTGATTCCCATGAAAAGATAAGCAACGAGATGAAGTTGCTTGCCAAGAATTTAAAACAGAAATTAATTCCTTCTTTTATTTCAGCTGTTAAATGCTATGGAGAGCAGGCAGCAAGCAAATTTTGCTCAACTCTGGGGCCTGATTCTGCAAAACCTTATTCATGGCTGGGTTCAATAGCAACACAAGCCCACAGTAGAAGGGCTTGGAGGATTCAGCTTCCCTTTTCAGAAGACTTACACCCTGCAGAGCTTACTTGTTGGATATATTTCTGAATGCACCTTTTATCGTGCTGCTTGCACAAAACCAGTTTTCACCAACCTGATTTCACTGCACAAAGAGACTGTTGGTCGGTATTTTTAGTAAAGAGAATTTACAGGAAGAGGATTTAAAAAAAAAAAAAAAAAAAAAAAAGACAAGACCCAGGACAAACCAATAAAAATACCAAACTGAAAAATATTTAACAGCTTGAAAAACCTCAAATGAGTATGTACTGTCACGGCTGGAGAGGTTTTCAGTACTCAGCCATTTTAGAGCAATTCTTTGTCCTCTGTTTAGTCATGTGATCTCCTACCTTGTGCTGTACAGTATAAAACCACTAGTTAGTCAGCTACACTTTGTATCAAGTGATAACTACAATCTAGACCCTCATAAAACAATAACAAAAAAAAATAGTTTGGAGCAGAGTAAGTTAAAGCTGTATTGCTCAGCTTTAGTCCCAGCTACACCATGAGGAACAACGGCATTGAAAGCAAGACCCAAATGTACTGTCCCTCCATTTCAAGCACAGATAGCTATTGGTCTTAATGGATTGCTACAAAACCCAGACTATAAATGTTTATAAAATCAGGAGTAGGCCCTTTCTACTGGCACAGATGCAGTAAATTTTCCTTTCCAAGTTGCAAAGCTGATGAGCTGACTCTGGCAAATTAAGACAGGCCTGTTTCCTTCAACCCAAGTTCAAGTAACAGTCATAGCTCTCCTGTTTTCCTGGACATGGCCAGGCAGCCAGCACCACCAGCATCTCCCTATGGGGACCAAGAGCAGCCCCCACAGCTGGTCACACAGCGAACCTTCAAAGCTGTCAGCCATCACTGCCCAGTCACTACCTGTCACCCAAGAATGGTGTATCCACAGCAGGAACCAACCTGAATGCTTGACATGAGGGGAAGTAGATGAGGACTTTGCCTGGGCTGCTGCCTCGCTTCTTGTTGGGCTTCTGGAGAAGAAATAAACGTGTGGTTTCCTGTGTTTTGTGAGTGCTTTGCTCTCTGCTTTTTATTTAATAGCTGTCTGCACACACAGCACTTCATAACCTATGGATGTCTCATGAAAACATTCCTCTCTTACTTCTGGCCACAAACTTTTATGATGTGCTTTAATCCCCGCTTCAAATAGTTGCTGCATGTGCTGGCTCACTGCCGTCCCTGGAGAGCTACTGCCCGGGTGTGATATTCCAGCTGGGGTGGCAACTGGGGTGGGCAGCAGCAATTCCCCCCTTGTACACCAGCAGATACACCCTGAAGAAAATTTCTATCAACCTTGGGGTTGAGCTTCCTGCTCCTGGCAAGTCTTACAGTAAAAGACAGACATTTGTTCATGGAAGAAAAGATAATGATGAATGTCTTTTTTTCCCCTCTGCTTTGTATCTGCAGTGGGTATGGCTTCATGATACAGAGAGACCTTTTCCTTTTGTATTAGGTGTTTCATTTTTATTTAGTCTTTGCACATTTATGACCTGAATCCACTGTGTTGTAAAGGCACTAAAGCTTACTGGTAAAATTAACTTCTATGCACCATTTTTACTCCATTTAAACCTTTGAAAAAAAGGTCACATGGGATTTAATGACTGTCCATGACAGGTGCCACCTCTCTGTACAGAGACCATATTTCACCCAACTCCTCCTTCTCAGAAAGAAAGCCTATTATTCATTCTGAATATGCTGCTCAGTCATCACAGCTCAATGTTTTCTCTCATCTCAACATTCTGTGATAGAGGTTCAGTTCCCCAGCAGATATGAATCATTACATCTTCTCCAAAGTCAACACAACTCTGCTGCTTGCCTTATTAAGGATCTAGCCTTGTATATCAGGGAGGCAACATCTCCATGAAATTGATTTTGGAAGCAGAAGTATAATTTTTCTCTGATTAAAACACGGGTTGTTGTGACAGCAGTTACAGGTTGGACATGGAGTTGGTAAATAAGGAACAATGGCCCTTTGTTCTCTTAAGCACCACCCTAAATGAATCCCTCCTTTCTCCAATCCAGATGCTGCCACTCTTTGTGGCATGCTCTCCCAGTACCGGGTAAATCTGGTTGTCTGGGCACTGGTTTAGGATCAAGAAACCTGCTCTATCACAGACTCATTCTGTAACCGGTAGCAATTCTTTTGTCTCCCTGCTATTCCTGGTTTGTGAACCTGGGGAAACTTCCAGATTCCTGAGTCTGGTTGGGTACTCCAACCCTATCGGACAGGACGCCAATACCCACTTGTCCTCTTGTCTTTGCTGCACTTCTGCAAAGCAGAAGGCTGGGCATGGCAGCCACAAGGAGCCATAATGTGCTCTGACCAAGTGGCTGACCCTGCCTGCCTCAACAGCCAGGGAGATTGGCTTTTCAGCTTCCAAAAAACCCTATGTATAGCTTTTATTAAGCCATCGAAATAACCCTGTGTCTCACTGTAATCTTACTACTTCTATCTCTTCCTACACTAAGTCTAACCCCCAGAATAAAAAGGAGTACTGTCGCCATTTACCACCCATGAAGTGCTCAGAGCCTAGGAGCCACTGTAGTTACAGTAACCAAAACAGCAACTGATCATTTATGGACAGAATAGCACTAGTTTTTGCTGTAATTCCACACCTTATCTTGAATTGATTCTTATACTGATGGAGCTAATCCAACTTCCTGAATTAATTTTTAACCTGATTTCTCTTCACTGGAATTATGAGAACTCTTTCATTTAGCAGTATAACTTCTTAGCTATACCTGAAAACTGTATAGGTGTGGGGTTTTTTTCCCCCAGTATTTTATATAGATCTTAAATTCAAACGTGGGCCTTGCTCTTGCAGGCTCTAATCCAAATCTCTATTAGGTCAATGGAAGCCTCTCCTTGGGCACCAAATCAGGGTATTTTCAAAATCACTTGCTCCCCACATCATTTCCCCAGGACTCATCTAGGTGTTTCAGCTGCATGCTGGGGATCTTCTTGGGGCCCTGGAAAGAGGAGGATGACTCACTTGTTTTGGTCCAATATTAATGCAGATTATTTGCACTTTCATCCAGAGGTATATCTGGATTCCTATCTGAAGAGTTTATGGAGTTAAATAATTGGGAATTAACAGCCAGTGCCCTGAAACTCACTCTTCTGGCTCACAGGACAAGTGTGCTTTTGCAGAAAATTCCCAAATTCTGGAAGTTCCTTGCAGAATGTTTTCTCAGCAGGCTTCAAGTGGGAGTCAGAGAGGCAGGTCTGCTTCCTTTTTTCTTGTCCTGAGTAATCATCTAGGTCTATTAGCAGAGCACCTGCACATGTGAATAACCTCCAGAAGTGAGCTGCATCACTGGAGTTAGCACTACGCAAATGCTCAGGAAACAAATGCTGGTGCCTTTACACTGCAGAAATTCATCTCCATAAATTACCTCAAAGACTTTGCTGGTGCTGTTTGCTGAGCAAAGTACTGTTCTTCTGCATGCTATCAGAATACATCCCTAAGTGCTTTCCTGGACTAGATCCCAATACCTGTACATTTGCCTTGGAAGATAAAATAAGTAATGATGTATAGGGCTGGGTGAGAGTCATCTCATTACATTGTCTGCTTTTTCTTGGCTGCTGCAGGTTTTCTGATGTGACTGTGCCGGCGAGAGGATGAATTTCTCTGCAGGTTCTGCCTTTGGCATTTACTGGGCTTTGCACACTCAAGAAGCATACCATATTTTTGCCAGACTAGACTGGACCTTCCTTTCCCATCCAAATACGAAATTTCCATATTGGATCTACCCATCTACTCAGAAGAACCACATGTCCAGGCTCTTCAAAGGTCTAATTATGTCTCACAGTAGCTGTAATCACTGTAGGAAAGACAGTCTCATTTTTGCCCCAGCATTGGATCATCTTTGTCATCTTAAGCCTGTGCAATGAGCCTCTGCTTTCATTCTGGGTTTCCCCTTTCACCTGTAGCCCGAGAATACAAACTTGTGAAGCACAAAGCCATCTCCAGTACTCTCTCATTCTTTTCAGATACCAGGCACAGGTCTGTATTTCATCTCAGCTGATGAGCCTGGGCAGGGTTTGCACAGCTTATCCTCCCTGCACCCTGAAAAGGAACATTCTCCAATGAGGAAATGCACTTGCTGTTACAAATGGCAATGTAGAGCATGATAAAAAATGATGATGCTTGTTTTGTCTCACTGGGATATTCATTTCTTCACTTTCTGGTACCCAGCACACCAGGATCTTGGATGAAGCACAGTTTATTGAGATTTCTGGCACCGATATCGCTAAATTATGTTTAATTCAGCTTTTCAGTCACAAACACTCAGTGCTGAAGGGCTACACATCAGGCTGCACTGCCTTCTAGTAGACTTCTATATTCTTCTTTTATTCATCTACAATGCTTCCTTAAAATCAGCTGATGTTCAGTCAGTGTGTAAATTATTAGAATCATCTTTATGGGGCTGCTCATCTTCAGTGTATCAGTTGCCACCCTGCAGTGGAGTTGCTTCTTACTTGAGTTTTGTGTTCAAGTTCATGTACTTTTAAGCAATTCTAGATAAACGAGGGGTCCTGATTCTGGGTCAATTATTTCTGCAATGTGGGTTGCACAGTTACTACTAGCGATGCTAATCGCCACACTAAAAGCATGCCCCTGACGGGGAAAGGAGTTCCACACTCTGTCGTTATTAGAAAAGGGGACTACTCATTTCCTATAGCTGTTGGGATTTTGTAACCAGCATAAAAGAGTAGATTTCCTGGAAGGGAAAGGTGAAAAAAAAATTCAGTGGGACACTGACGGGATCTAGAATCTGACAGGAGGGGCTTGGGGGAAGCCTTTCCTGGTCTGAAAGAAAACAGCTGCAAATCATTCCTCTTTTGAGGGACAGGAAGAGGGAGGAGAAGAACGAGGGTGAGAGAGGAAATGAAAAAGGAATGAGAAAGGGAAAAGGGAAAAGCAATAGGGGAAACAGAGAAAGCAGCTTGCTAACAAAAAATGTGTTTTACACCAGTTTTTGCAGAGTTACTCTTTGAAGTCAATGAGATTGACTGATCAAGGAGACAGCTATCTACTTCACAGGACCATGACCCATAAGCTGGCAGCTTAAGAAACCAGAGGTTAAAGGGAAACAAGCGTTTGGACAAGAAGGAAAAGGAACAGCTGTCTCCTACGTGGGAGGCAATCAGCACATAAAAATGTTTGGTTAAGGAGCACAACACCCGCACCTGGCAGGGGCAGATCCTCCTAATCCCCGCCAGCAGCTGGCCGCCTGCATCGTCCCAGCCTTGGGCATGCCTTGCTGTGGTCAGGGCTTCCTGGTACTGCCAGCCAGGAAATTCAAAAGGCACTTGTGACCCTTCCAGTGGGCCCATGGAAAAATTTGTCTCTGCAGACGGAGGCCCGCCAAACATCCCCTATCCAGCTGAGTTATTCCTACCAGTTTTCACTATGAGCAGAAATCACAGGGTTCACTTTTGTCATACCTTTTGATAATTATGTAAATAGACCATCTAATGTAATTCTGTCATAACCACCCACTAGTCAGCATGTGTACCACTCTTGGAGATGTAATTCATGACACTGAAAGGACAAGGCTGCAGTCATCATGCAAGTGCCTCATTCTTCTAGCCATGCCTGTTTCACATCCTTGGCTTCTGGTGCCGGACATACACTTAAAACCACTGCCTCAGCAGCAGTCTTGATTTGCACCACCATAAGGCAGGACTTACTGAATTTACATGCAAAAATACATAATCATCTGATTTTATATCTCCAGATACCTTTTCAGATGAAGTTTCTAAGTTCTTATATACTTGGACACCAAAAGCCAAGGATTGCGCTGCAGAGGCACTTGATGTCAAGTAACACTTGCAGTCCCTATCATCTCTACCTGCTTTCACAGAATAGGAGTTTTCTTTCCAGCTTCTGCAGATGATCACATCCAGGTGTGTACCCTGGTTCCCTATTCAGCAAACCTGATAAAAACCTGTGTGCTGACCCCAGACTTTCATTGCAGCCTGTGCATATTCCAGATACGTGCACACAGGATCACCGGAGCCCTCACCGAGTTAGGGGCATGTAATGCCCCATGTAATGCTCTCCTTCACCCCACAGTGCAACCACAAAAGACATCTCCTGTGAGACATCACCCCTCATGGAGGGAAATGGTGATTATATTTCATATTAAAAAAAAAGAGTCTTTTCTGAATCCAGGTGAAGTATCCAGAGCGGTCACACTTCAGGCAAAAAAAAAAATCGACAACAAACTAGTGTCTGCGCAGTTTCTGTTACATGTAATATATAAGAAGAAACCTTAATCTCTTTTAGGCCTGGTTGAGCTTAGAGGGTAATAAGTAGCTAGAGAAAAGCTCAGCAAGTCTGATATGGTTGTTACTGAAGAAAAGCCAGTACAGAACCCCATGAATTGTTGAGGCAATTCTGTATCCATAACCAATGCCATCATGCTGGCAGCCAAGTTTTTGTTAGGCTGTCACATCTACGTTAGTTCAGAAGTGGTGTCAGATATTGCCACAACAAATTCTCTTGTTACAAAAAATTGGGGTGCTTATTTTTATAACATTAATATATAATAGATAAAATGGTTGGAATTCATACCAGTTGGCATTCGGTATAAGAGTCTTGTTTTGGCTGATATATACAGCATATTGGGAGAGGAGGATATTTGCTTTCTCTGCAAACATGATGACTTTCTACAAATCAGAATTCTTCCTCTCCTGTTGAATATTGCGGGGGCTTTTCACAATTGAGCGGAACAAATTTAGGGCTGTAAGTAATTGAGAGTTGGCTGCTTGCACACAGGAAAAAAGGAAGACAAACAAAATGTCACAGTGATTATTTTTATCTCTGTAAAGTGTGTGAAATTAATTTATGAAAGCAACATTTTTGCCCTTTTGAAAGTATACGTACACAAGTTAGAAGTCTGGGTGGTTCTCTCCAGGCTACCAGGAAAGCAAAACATCTACTGTATATCTGCCCTTTAATCTAGCAGATCTTTATTTGCAGATCTGGCTGTGCACCACGTTTCTGTGTCTGTGCTTCTGCCAAGTACAGTACCAGATTTGGTTCTTAGATATACTGGTTCAAAGCTGGAGGAGTCTCACTGGCTTCAGCACACACTGAGGAAAGATAAGAAGAGAGGAGAAGGGGACATCCTTTCTTTTTCACCCCAGCCTTTTCTGTCTGTAGGGATGTCCCTGTCTACATGGTGTTTTCTTATTTAGGTATTATTTATTTTAGGTGTTATTATGTTTTCTGTCTGTGGTTGGACAGATGGGAAGAAATGAGGTAATGCTCACAGGAGCTGAACCATGTCACCTTGCACTGAGGCTCATCCCTGGTGTAAGGTGGTTCACTTTACCTGGTCACTCCCCTTTGACAAAGCTGTTGCTCAATACCATGTCAGCCCTGCACACTGCCAGTCATCATATTAAACCACCCAAGCCAAGGTCATTAGGAAAACCTGAAATTCAGGGATCAAATGAAATAAGACAGACCAAAGTAGCAGATAAGACAGTCTATATGAGCTTAGTTTATACAAAGTTAAATTGGAATGGGTTATACAGGGAAGGAAGTGTTCTGAAAGCCAGTATGAAATCCAGAAAGGGCCACAGTGGACAACAGTAAGGAGGCAAGGAAGCTACTTGTTGGGAATGCTGAGCTTCCTTCTGTACCCCCTTGAAACTGCCCCAAGCTGCTGCTGGTTTTAAACACTGCTCCAGGCATTACCCTTGGACTAACATAGGCTTTTAAGTGAAACACAAGCAGAATTGTTAGAGAAGAAATTTTAGTTTGGCAGTTTAAATGGCAGAGTGTCTGACATAGGGGAGGGGTAGGAGAAGGGGTTACATTTTTAGGTGAAGCTCCAGCATTTCAGCTTACAGAGAGAATACAAGATGTGCTCCTCTTGGGAAGAAAAACTAAATTACAGTGCAGCATAATACCCCTCTTCTTCCTCTTGCCACCATCCCACCTCATCCTCAGCTTTGCTTAATTAATTTCATTAACATTTCCTGTAGTTCCTCATCTTTCTCTAGACTTATATGGTTCTTCAACCCCCCTTTGACAAAATATTTTTTAATTCCTCCTACCCTGCCCCTAATGCTGTCACCTACTTCTTCACATCTCTTATAAAGGAGTGCTCCAAACTCTGTAGAAACCCCATTGTACATTTTGTTGTATTGGTACAGTCAGTGGTGGCTTTACACTTTTTAGGTGGTGGGGAATCTCAGAAGAAAATCTTGTTATAGTTTTGGGTAAGAGTGTATTTATATATATTACCAAAGGTTTAAGACAGCCATGTCCTTCAGAAAAAGAAAGACATGGAGTATCCATTATTAGTGTAACACTATCAAGATGGGAATGTTAATTGTTGTACGATGGAAAATAGAAGACGTGGACAATATTTTGTAAAAGACCTTGTAGTTTTCTTCTGACTGCCCCTTTTCAGGCTTGCCCTATTGCTGTGAACTAAAGGGTAGTCAGAAGAAATCCCCACTGAGGGTTACTGTGTAGCTTCCCTGTGTCTCTTCTGCCGCGGTGTAAGGCCTTTCCTGGTGGGTCACGGTGCTGGGCTTCTCTCTAGCAGGGCCAACATCTGCATGGAAAATAAGTCTTGGAAAGATTTCATCAAAGGCTGTGAGATTCTGGTAGGGATGAACCAACAGTGTCCATAGTAAGAGCACAGATACTTGTCTGTTGAAACAGTAGGATAGGGAGCATAACTTGGACCCAAAGGTATCAATTGCAGACAAGGGGAGGAGACAGTCATCACCAAGGTGCTAGGGAGCAGCCTTAATTCCTTGCAGGATCCATAAGATGCAATTTCCAGCAGATAGAAACTCAGGAAGATGGGGATGCAGATGGGGTGGGGACCAACTAAGACTTGCTAAACTTGAATAATCTATGTGGCAAAAGCACACTGCTTACACATCGACCTGCAGATCTCCTTCCTCACTCTAGTTAGTTCCCTCCAGGAACAATTCCACTGAGACCAATTCACTGACCACACTGTTCTTCCAAGTGATTCAAGGCACCAGAATCCAGGCCATCAGGAAGTCAGTATTACCATTTATTCATGCCTATGTCAGAACACTTTCTTGCCCTCAATATTTCAAGGGAGCATGAGGGCAGCTTTAAAAGTGTACTGTTCATCTTTGAACAGGCTGCTGGTTGGAGAATTGTTCCTGGACCAGCTTTTTCACTGATTGCCACCATGAGTTTAGTTGCATTTCCTAAACCTTTTGCATGCTCATTCCACTGCCAGTAAAGTGAAACCACCACTACTGGCCCATCTGCTCTATCAATAAGCACAGGGTACAGTAAACACATGAAGACTATAACATAAATCCGACTCCTCATGTGAAACATCTATAAACATTCGTTATTACTCTCTAAAAAGCTTAACCAAAGAAAGGTAATCCAAATGCTAATAGGGATAAATCTGTCTAGGTGTAGAGATTATGCAAAATTTCCCAAGATTTGCTAAATATGGCTAAAATGTGGTGCTTCAGTTTGCTGTCTTAATTATCAAGTCGATTGAGTAATAAAATGCAGGAAGGCCTTGCCAGGAGCAACCACCAGTTACAGAAGGGCATGTTACTTCAGGGAGTCAGATGAGGAAGCTGGGTACCCAGGAAGCACTCCTACATGCCATGGCATTTGATCAAAGCAGGTTGTACATGTTCTGCTTCATCAAATGATAGCTTCAACAGAAAGCAATCAATACAGCAGGAGAGACATCCAGTATAGGTTTCTCTATTTGTTATTTATTTCTTCTTTTTTTTTCTTTTTTGACATTTATTTCTTTCATGTTTATTTTTGAGAGAGTGAGGGGTTGAGAAAACCTGTAAATTAAAATGGACTTGGTGGTGTGGTTTCTGAAACCTAATTTAGATTTTGGCTACTTGTTTTCCACGTATATCTTTACTCCTACTTCTTTCAGCAGGAGGTATCTCCAAAAACTTACCAGAGGAAGAGATGTCCTTAAATAAAGTAGCCTATTTTTAGCAACAGGATTCCAAATATAGCATTCCTATTGTCTTAATTGCACTTAATTGCCACTATGATGGTCAATTTCGAATGGGATGGAAAGCTTTTGGAGCTTTTCCATGCCAGATTCCCTGCCTTGAGCATGGAACCAGTTTAATTTGCTAATTACAGCTGAGGACTTATCCAGACACCATGCCCCTTCCAGCCAGAAGTATAATGTCAGAGTTTCTATGGGCATGACCTCATCTTGACTGATGCCACACATTTCTTCCAAGGTGAACCTTTACATTCCTGGATGTGAGCAGTGTATAAACCAGTTTATGCCAATGCCTTGGATGTTCTAACAACAACGGAAAAGTATCAGATGTAATAATTATGAGTCATCTTGTTCCTAATAATAATAATTGAAGCAGAAATACTGAAAGTACTCATATTGACAAGGTGAACTTACATAAGATTTTGAGCTGTTCAGTTTGGTTGGGAGTTATTCACATGAAATACGTCATTTACCTTACCCCTCATGGATGTACCTATTACACTTTTCTGTAGCCCAAAACCTGGCATCCTTACTTGCAAGACTGCTCTCTGATTCCAGGTTTCTGCTGAGCTCAAGCAGTCAGTTGCTCTGCAAAGCAAGTTTTTGCTCCACACAAGCCAGGGTTATAACTCAGATTAATACATGGACTGATACTTTGAGATTTGATAGCATCTTGAAGAGTCAGATTACAAGCAAACATAAGGCCACAGACCTTAATTTTGCAAAACTTGTTCACCCAAAGCCATTACTCCCTCTCAGGCCCTTGTCACCACTCACGGTCTTGAGATTACCCAAATTTATCTGACACAGAGTTAGTCACATGAGAAGAAACCACCTTCACCACTGATTTGCGCTCACTTACTTCCAGGGCATAAGGAGGAGTACCAGCTTTTCCACTCTACTCAATAATAAAATAAAAAAGAAGTTGGAAGCAACCTGTGAGGACCAGTGCTACTTCTGACCTTTTGCAAGGTGGCTGTGGTCTCCCCGCTTCAGTAGGCTCATCTTCAGCTGAGGCACACAACTTCCACAAGTGGAAGGTTAGTTCCCTACTGAAAACAGTAGGGAAGATTAGGGCTTAGTTCAATCATGCAACTTATCACCATTCTTAACACCTCTCGAAAGAACCTGAGGAGTTTTGCCCCAGGGTAATAATCCTGCTAGAGGGACTTAGAAATTTTCATCATCGCTGAGTATATTTAACTGAAACACAAAGGTTTTTTTTGCAAAAAATGAGGATGATTTTATCAAGACTACTACAGAATATATACAATGTACGAAGGGGTTTTTGTTTTCTTTGCTTTTTTTGTTTGTTTGGGGTTTTTAAAGTGGTGTTTGTCTACCTACAGTTGCAACTATGACCTTTGCAATACATAATGTAATGTGCTGCTGCTGTAGCCTAGTACTTCAGTTATTCTAGGGCAGTTATGTCAGAATGAAAGGGGAAAAAAAAGCCTTCTCAGTGTTTTACAATTACAAACTACTGGCATGACATGTGCTAATTCATTAAAAAAAATCTCATTCATCAAAACAATTCATTTTTTGTTTGAACAGGCTGAATAAACAATTTCTTACTGATTTAATCCTGGCAGCCTTTCTGGTGACAAGTGGCTCCAGTTCATGTACAAGTACCACAGTGTCCTTAAGTATCAAGAACAAATTGGGTACATAAAGGACATTTAGTGATCACCTCTGCACGACTGCCCAGCATTCCCACTCGCCTTTTTCTCCCCCTCTTTTAATTATTTTTCTATTGTAGCAAATGCCATTAAAATCTTGAGTTTATCAGAACATTCTGAGAAACATCTGGGTTTGATCCTTTCTTTTCTTTCTCCTGCTAGTGATGGGCTGACATGGCATGAAACATTGTCCTGAATCAGCATTAGATTGTGTACTTTCAAAAAAGGTCACAGAATAGTGCTGGAACACCAAACAGCTGATTGGAAATGTGCTAATAGTAGGGCTCAGTCTTGTGAAACTAGAAGAAAACTTACAATATTTTCAATACATTAAAACGTATACTTTCATTTTGATTATTGTCTCCTTTTTCAATCTGACAGTAAGCATAAAGGCAAAACCTTTGTGTATCATGATTATGTGCTAATATCAACAGCTACATAAGTTTGTGACAGAAAAATAAATACATTAAAAATAGATCAACAACTAGTCCACTGGCCCTGAATTGATCAGGCAGTTGAACTAGATGATTGTTGTATACCCTTTCCAACTGAAATATTCTGTTCTATTCTATTCTATTCTATTCTATTCTATTCTATTCTATTCTATTCTAGTCACTTGGTTCTTCTCTGAGTCAAGTTCAGTCACTCTGAGATGAACCCCTTCTCACACTAAGTGGTTTCCTGTCTCTACACCGTGAACTTCTGAATGGGTCCCTCAGTTCAGCACTTTCTGCCCACTCTCTGCATCATCTTTCAGGACAGCTTTGCCTTGAAACTGCCAGGAAAAAATGCCACCCTCTTATACTCAAGTTCTATTTCTTTTGCCGATATAGTCTTGCTGCCATTTCAGCAATGAACATATTTTTTTCCTGGTTTTTTTTTTTTTTTTTGTAGGAGCAAGTTCTGAAAAGTGACACTTTTCATGCACCCATGTTGTTTTACCTTTCATGCACCAGCCATACCACCACTAACCCTCAAACTCCATATGCAATGCCTAATTCTGACTGTGAAATACACACAGCCTATTCCACAGTGACCAGAAGCCAACATAGGGAGAAGTAGGGAGACTTGTTCTACCTGATTGGTAACATACACAATGAATTGGGAGCCAGAAGATGCTGAAATACAAAGCCAGCTTATTTCAGCAAAGGAGAGCCAGGGAAAAAGATGATCTCTTCCTTCATATTCCAGGCTATTTTTCAGGCTTGACTACTAACAATGATCTTTTTTATCTTATCAGGTATGTTTTACCAGTATGGGTGAATGCAGGAGTTTTTATATCCATCTTATTAGTCAATTTTCACCAGAAGATTCCACGTAAAAGCAAGCTTATGAAGACACTGATAGGTATAAATATTAACCTTTCAGTAGCACTCAGCACTTAATTTTCCCCTCACAGCTTGGGAATCAGGACTTTCCCAACCTGAGACATATCAGCTTAAATATGGGCTGACAACAACAGAAAAAGTTAAGTTACAATTTCAGAATTAAAATAATTTTCCTTCAAAATCACATGTAAAATAATACATTTTTTAACCTTCCCTATGTGACCTTGCTGCATGTGACCTAAAAACTACATGACCTTGAGCTGAGCAACTGGCACTTTTATTAGTCAGTACTTCCAACAATAATTCTCAGCTTTATGAAGAAATTCCACCCTATATAAATGGAACAATGAAAAACTAAGTACAAAACAAAACAAACAAACAAAAAAAATTGAAAAAGCTCAGCTCTGAGTCTTCTGGGCATGCTGTAAGCTTAGAACTCCTGCTCTTCTCCTATTCCAAGTGCACACAAGGAAAGAAGGGAGCCTGGCAGTTACCAAGTGATTTACTGAAAATCAGATCGACACATGAGAGTTTCCAGAGACTTTTAGTTGCATATGTTCAAATGAAAACCCATGCAGGGTTTTTTGGGGTTTTGCTGATTGATTTTTCCATGAAAGTCATTTAAAGCTGATGGTTTGAGCCACTTATATTTTTAATTAAAGCTTAATGGTGGTGGAAGGCAGGGAGAACTCTGCCAACTGATAAAAGTAGTATGGGCAAGTCTGCCTGGAAGATACTCAGCACAGCATGAAAACTGCTTGCACTGGACAGCCTACAGCACACTGAGGGAGGTTGTCACTGTCCTATAGCCGTTAATGTCACATGGGGAAAAGCTCCAGGACTGAGTTTGACCTTATAACCTTCAGTGGTCTCCAAGTAGGGATGCAGCCAGTGGGGAATGGAACAGCAAAGTGGCCAAAGCAGAGGGGGAAATGGAGCCAAGCACTCCAAGTTCTTACACCCAGGAACGAAACATAAGCTTTAAATCTCATGCCTTACAGACTCATGGCACAAACCCATAGTTTCAGAGAATACTGATGGAGGACTGGCTCCAGTACTATGGACTCCTGAGAAAAGCAAACGTTAGGAGAGAGATTTGGCTGGTCCATCTCCAGACAGTGCTCTCTTTAGTGTCCCCAGTAAGAGGATGAACATGTTACACTTTCCGAGGGATCTGCAAATAGAAGGCAAGCAAGACTTTGGAGTATTGTTTTCACTGACTATTAGGATGATGGTTATAATGTAGCCAGAGATCTTCCACCATTTCAGAATCAAAAAGTGACTCCCACATCTGGATGAGAGGAGGTTCACATTCCTGTTTCCTCATCCCTTTCTTCTCTGATGTTCCTATCTGAACAGGCTCCATTCCTTCTTATCTCGCTCACAGCCAGCTTTGCATGCAATATTTATTCTTCCAGTTTGCTTCTTTTTGTCCTCCTCTTCTTCTGCTCTCAAGCTTCTCCTTCACCTCCAGCTTCCTTCCTGTCCCATATCACCTTCCCCCATGTCCCATACCCTCCATGCAGTCCCAAGGTCCTTCTGCTGCTGTGGGACCAAACAGTGCCAGAGAATGTCCTCCTCTGCCTTGGGAGAAAATGGCAGGCTTAGAAAAAGCTGGTGGGCCCTGAAGAGTTTTATAGCAGCAGCTCCTGCACGCCTGCATGCCAGTGCCATGAATTTGTACTCCCTCTTGATTTGGAAGATTTTTTGGGAGTAATCTTGGGAGAAATTAATTGATTAGAAAACATCTGTTGCCATACAATATCAGAATAGAGCAGGAAAAAAAGAAGCTCCCCACCTCAAATTGTGTCACTCTAAAACCCACCACTCCCAATTTTTGCAGCAAAACAAAGAAAGTCTTGTTGGGGCAGTGGGCACCACTTCCCCTGCAGCTGGTGCTGGAGGTGGAATAGCTTTCCTTGCCAGTTGTGGACTACTTCACAGATGTCCTTTTGTTCCCCTTTCACACTAGCCACAATTTCCTCTTAAACTTTAATCCTCTCTCCATTTCTAATGTATGCAAATATATGCCAAGAATCAAGTCAGAGTTACAAGACAGAGCAAGTTACTGGGGTGGGGGTGGGAGGGAGTAAGACAAGGAGGCAGAGGAATGTCTTTGTTAGTATAAATGTTTCAAGGATAAAAACAGTTTAGAAAAATATCTGAAAGCAAGGAGTGAAGTGCCTTTATTGCCCATGCTAACCTTGGTAAAAGGGAACAGCTGAAATTTCTATTCTGCACAGTTTACATAAAAAGGGCTCTCAAAGCAAGGAAGAAAATTTCTGCTTGTCCTGCCCATATGCCAGGTTTCAGTCAATGTGCAGATGGAGGAGACACTTTCCCTCTCCTGGGATTTCTCAGGATTCCCATTTTGGCTCCTCCTAAGTCCAGGCCTGCAGCAAGCCACAAATCCCATGGCTGTTCAAGTTCCACGAGCAACTGCTTGGAGGACTAGTTTTCAAAAGAAGCAGATGCATATGATCATCTCCAGCAACAGATGAGGCCTACAACCTCTATCATTCTCCCTTCTGAATGGAAGCTGTTTCCTATGGTCCCAAGCATACCAGCCAAAACTCACTGCCACCATAAGTGGGTGCAAAGCAGTTGCATTCAACGAGTTTCTGTGCCCTTGTCTTTGTGTGGTGCTTAGTTTTCCTCACAAAACTAAGGTAACAGCTGAGATCTGAGATATCGGAAAGTTGACTGTGCAGGTCACATGTATCTACTCTATGCTTTGTCTCCTCACTTCCTTTTAAAGACATTTTTATCCTCCCCACTCACCTGTTACCTCCTTCTGTTCCTTTGGTTGATGTCCTCATATCCACTTTTGCCATCATGTTCTACTGTCCCACTGTCTACTAGTCTTTCTTTTCCCCTCAGTCCCTTAAGTCCTCCTCATTTGTGAATATCATGTGAAAAAAAAACAACCCTAGTGTAGCCTAACTTGTGATTTTGAAGCCTCTGCAGTAACTTTTTGATAGAAAGGAATCTTTCACTCCCAGAAACATTGGTTTCTCCTAGAGAATAGGAAAGAAGAGGGGAAGATGAAAAGCTTGGCTTAAATTGGTTGTTTGTTCGTTCAAGCTGAAAAACACATACCAGAGATCTTCTCTCTGGGTCTTTCGCATAGAGCTCATCATGGCAGGGGATTTTCTTTATGAAATGGTACATATCTTTATGAAGAAATACAACCAAGCCACTGTGCTGTTGTGGTCGTACTGTCTGGTAGTTCCATCACATGTAGGTCTACTACAGTTCTCTCTTGTTTCTCTCCTGCTACTCCATTGGGCTGTGAAGATTGGAGTATAAACACTCACTGCTAGCAGATTGGGAGCTCTGGTTTAGTCTCTATGGGACTGACACAGTAGTTGTCACTGGCATGGGATCATTTGACATGTAAAGTGCTGTGGGCATTTAGCATTTGCTTTTGCTAGCCAAAGGAAACCTGAAGCCTACTGGCCTGGAAATATTTTACTAATCTCCCTTTAACAAATTTATAGATAGAAATCTCATTAAGGTTTCCACTAGATTAATTTATTAACTTGTGAAGCTATTCAATCCAAGAATCTAGATTATTTTAAGATTTTTATATAGGTGTATCAAGTGATCTGAGTATCTCAGCATCTTTTAACATAGTCATTTGTTGTGAATGCTTCAGGGAGGAAAACCAGTGCTATCACTTCTCCTATTCAGAAATGAAGAATAAAAGTGCAGAAGGTTAAACTAGTTACCTGATTTAATCTCCCACAGAAGGTGTCTGACAGAGCCTGAAGTAAGAGACAGTTCTCTGAACCTCTCTGCCACCTCTTTCATTAATCCATTCTGATTTCTTAGTCAAAAAGCACAGGAAGACCTTGTGGGTGCAAAACTAAAATGATGTTTTTATAAAAAGTGCAAATATGAAAAAAAGTTCTAGATAATGATAACAAAGGGGAAAGGGTTTGAGCCAAACTGTGAATGCTCAATTTGGAGGAAAAACTGCCATGAATTTAAAAAAAAAAAAAAAGAAATCAAAAAAATCAAGACTGATAAACTATTTCAAATACATATCAACTGTGTCTATAGGTATCAATGTGCTGGTGTGTAAGACTTCTCCAAGACCACACACTGTAACTTCTGATTTTGGGTCACTCACTTGTTCTGAGTGATCTCAACATGTGAGAAGAAATTTTTGAGGTAGAACAGGGTAGGACAACAGGCAGGGTTGCTGTTTTGGGTGTTCCTGACTCCTACTCCAGTGTTCCCCTAACCCTGTTATGCTTTTCAGAACAACTGTGGTCTTGTGAAAACCATCTCCACTCTATTTGGGAATGAAAACTATGTATCCAAGACTTCCATAAAGAAGCCTATAAACAACTTTAGTGAAGGCTTGGTAGAGCAAGGCTCACCTTGAGTTACATTTGCATATAAAGACCATGCACAAAGCCAAGATCCAGGAAATAAATATTCTCATCTTAAAACTCACTCATGACGAACTTCAGATTCTTGAGTGAGATTTCTGATGCTGGTACAAAAAACTGCTGATCCCAGTTCTTCACTGGAAGACCAAACCCAGCCCCCTGCTTAAACCCCAGTAAACATCTTTGAAGAAACAAAGGTGTGTGGGATAGATCTTGAAGGGCAGATGAGCAATTTCTAAGGCAGTGCTGCATGAAGCAATAGATCAGTTACATGCATCCACTAGTGGCAGTCCTCAGTAGCTATGGATATGTTCTACAGTTCAGAGAGAAGTTACTGCAGATGGACTAATGCATCCACATGAAGAAAGGGACAGAGTTCAAGCTAGAGGTGCAGTATACGTGCATGACTGCTGTTCCAAAAGTTTTGTCACTTGACCCACACAGAATATTTTTAAACTTTAGTTTTTGGCTGATAAGTATTTCAATTTTGGTTTTTTGCTGAGAGAACCTCTTTTTTTATTTTATTTTTCAGCAGGAAGGCAAATCATCTTTGAATACTGCCAAATATAACAAACATCTACAGATGGGTTGGTCTGCAGCTGGAGGCTTTAACTTCGTAGTATTTATTTGAAATATCAAAGCCAGCAGAGCAAGGCTAAAACATAGTGGGCACAATTCACAGTGTTTTGGCTCTTGAGCAAATAGCAGTTGAACTTAGAGGTTGGGGTTTTTTTCTTGCTGAAATGGAATTTATGCAGATGTGCTTTGCACTAAATTCATTAACAATTACATCCTGGTGCGGTTTTCACATTTTTGTAAGGGATCTGCATAAGCACTAATTAGATCTAAAACAATGTTACTGTGCAAATTACAGTGCTGATTGTTCAAGTCGCCTTACATTCTGCATCTGCTTTGCGATGATGATAACATAGGTGCATGCAGTACAAATGCCAGCTTTTTACATTTAGTAGGACTATTTGTTTAAAAGATAGCATTGAACAGATACTGCTGCAGTTTAAATATCTCATAGATGTTTTTAGGTAATATTGTAAAGTAAAATAAATACTAATGCTAATAAGTTGCATAAACTAATTGCCATTTCATTAGTCAAGAGTGATCTTCTCTGAGGCACATCCACATTCCATTTGGCAACAAGTACCAACTGGGTATAGCTAAATGAAAGCAGTGCTTTGCAAAGACTGCATTCTTACTTGAATGGGGGAAGGACAAAAGCGAGCATCTCAGTTCTATTGCTTCAAACTATGGAAACTAAATCATTGGCTCACTTCAGCTTCAGTCCCAGATAACACATGGTGGTCAAAGGTTACTAGGAATATAATCTATTTTTTAGGAAACACTAGTAGTTCAGTATCTTGGTCCCCACTCCATCTGTAATGCCCTCCAAGTGTGATAAAGCAGCATGAAGCTTTAAAGACACTTTAAAGACAAAATTTTAAACTCAGTAATTTCTGCTGCTTTCTTTATTAAGTACAATTTGAAAAAGCAGTACAATAGGATGGGGTCTGAGATGTCCTGATGATACTGTCAGGACAAATCCACTTTCAGGAGGAGTCACCCTGGGTTGTCAAGTATTGGAAGGGGCTGCCCAGGGAAATGGTTGAGTCTCCATCCCTGAAGGTATTTAAAAGATGCATAGATGTAGCGCTTAGGGACATGGTTGAGTGGTGGAGTTGGCAGTGTTGGCTTAATGTTTGGACTCAGTGATCTCAAGGGTCTTTTTCCAATCTCAATGACTCTGTGATTCTGTCATAAAGATCTTGCCTCCTGGACAGCTGTACCTTCACTCAGAATATTAACTAAGGACATAAACATGCCAGCAGTGTCCTGGCATGCCTGCCTGCCCCAGCCTTCCTTGAAGGTGGAAGCAGTACCACAAGACCTATGTATGTGAACTCAAAGGCACTACAATCACTCACTATCTGAATCATAATTTTCTGTGAGAGCAACAGGTCTTCACTGATCAGTTGAAACCTTTTGAAGGGACAGAGTAATCTGCAGTGTTCCTTAGGGAAGAACCCAGAAAGAAGCCATGGTTTAGGGGAAGAAAGAGTTTCCCATCACAGCTATTTGAGCATGAAGGATGTCTCCTCTCACCAGGCCTTCTACAGCTCTGATGGGAAAATTAAGGTTTGCTTTTAATGGTAAATACTGGAGGGATTCTGGAAACCCAGAAGAATTGCCTGAGGGACTGTGGGAGATCCACAGGCTAGAAGTACCACATCTAACAAAGCCTAATAATATTCCCAGTTCCCTGTTTACTTGTGCTTAAGCATATCTGTTCATCTGTCTGCTCTAGCTCTTCTTGAACAAAACAATGTAACTTTCCTCTATATTGTAGATTCATGCATCATGAATGAAAAAAACAGAACAGAACACTTCTGCCTGGAAAAGGAGAGATCATAAGAGTCAAAAACAATGAATGGTGTAAAGAGGGTGAATAGGGATGGAGTCTTTATTGTCTCTTCCAAAATAAGACTACACTGTTAGATGGCAGGATGAAAATACATGAAAGAAGATTCACCACCTTGACACATAGCATGTGTTTAGCTAGACATGGTCTTCCACAGGAGGCTGAAAGTTTACATAGGCTTAAGAAGTAACTGGACAAAATCAGAGAAGAGAAGAAAATAAAATGCACTGGGGACTCCCAAGTTACCATCTCTGGCTCAGAAGGTCACTGAGTTAGAAATTGCTGGAGGTTAGGGGACTGTTATGTGGGGATGTTTCACTATATGCTTCTCCTGCTCTTCTAGACTTCCCACCATGTATTTTGGTCACTGCTCAGTGGAGAATATCTGTCGAGATGAACACTTGATCTGACACAGCATGGCTCTTCTCATGTCTGTCATACCCTCTGTCAACCACTGAACTCACACTATTGAACTTCAAACATTTACTGCACACAGTGACTCCTGCCTCACCTCCTTGGACACATGCTTTCAGCATAAAAAAAAAGGCTTTTTGAACACACTATGGAAAGGATTCATGCTAGCCTGTTCCAAATACTTCTGTCGGATACACTGCACAGCAGCTATTCTCTGTTTCATTTCCCTTATGGCAATGGTGAGAGGGGAGGTCCTGTCCTGGACCCTGATTTGGGCAGGACTCCAGAGCACAAGTCTAATGAAAATGCTTAAAGAGAGTACATTCCTCTTCACTGATTATAGAGTTTTTGGAGCCTATTTTTATCAAATTAAAGTTAGCAGTAATGCATAGCCCTCTGATTTATATTTAGAACAGTCTCAAATGCCTGAATCCTGCAGACTTTCATAAGCAGGGCTATCAATATGCCTGATCTCTTTGGGTTTAGGCTCTGCAGTCACTCACCTGCAAATCTTATATGCATGTTTGAAATAAAAAAGTTGGAATAATATTAAAAATAAAATTGAATACAGTAGTATGTTTAAATGGTAGGCACTTTTCTGCTTATTTTATAGAAGTGCAGTAGTCTTCTAAATTTAATTAAGCCAGTCTGAGGACATGATGAAAGGGTTCTTTAACATAAAAGACTTTGAAGTTTCTAGAAAAGAGTGAGGTATAGAACTCTGAATAAGGGAATCCCATAAGATTACTCTGTGCTGAAATTAAAGAGCAAGCTTCTACCTCAAGGATGCTATTTCCATCATCTCCAGGGTATTATTAGCTTTTGCAGCACATGCTGCTGTGAGTTACACTGCATTGCCCACACAGGCCGAAAGGACAGAGAAAGAGAGAGGATCGAAGTAATCCGTAGGAACATGTTGATGTAAAGGCTGGGGGTATGTGCATCACGGTCTCTCTCTACCCATGCACTGAAGGAGATTTTTACTGTGTGGTCTCACCTCCTACCTTAAACACGAGCCAGCTATTCTTTCCTTCATTTCACAATTTACACCAGGTCAGCTCTAACAGAGGTGGGAGACGAATTCTGGTTTCTCACATGTCACATTTAGCCATTTTTGCAAGCTCTGAGACTCCAGCAGCTGCTTTCCTTTAATCAAGAAGAGACTCAGGACTCTAGTTCTCCAGTACGTTATTGATGCACTGCCAAATACTTGAGGAATCTATCACTTAATTCTCTGTCAAATCCTCTTCGGTAGCTGGCCTACATAAAATACATTAGTCGCTTCCCTAAGTAGTATTTATCTGATAGGGTAACTGAAAGTTTGTGGTTTGAATCTGCACGATGACACGCGCTTTTGTCTTCTTTTCAGTTTTCGTCTTTTAAACCCTCCTGCTTACATAATGAAATAACATCCTTCACACAATTTTTGCTACTAACCCCATACAGATCAAAGAGTTTGACTCTTTGGAGAGGAGAACTGAAGCTGGTGGCAGTTTGGTCCTTTGTCGCATGTTCCAATTGCTGGTGTCACACCTTGACAAACCTGAAAGGTGAGAAGCAGATTCCTTCCTGCTACGTGGGGCACATTTATGCTCCAAGTCTCCTGCAGTTGCTTTTGACTTGCTTTATCTAAACTGTAACAATTTCTGGAGGATTATCCCTGCTCAAGAAATCTTCTTGAGACCTAATTATTGTAATGGCATTGGGGTGCTTTCACCGGCTCCCTGGAAAAATCCAGTTATTACCACCAAGCAGCAACAGTGCACACATACTGCAAGGTGGCAGATCTCTTGTGTCATGAATGTAATACAGAAACATTTGCCTCCAGCTCAGACACATTCTGTCAGAGCATCCTCGATGAATCTCTCCCGAGGAGTCAGATCTGACACTTGGGATGGCTGGCTGTCTACTCATCCACCCACTTCTTCTCAGGGTTTCTCTTTGCCTAGCAGGAGTGGGTACAGGGTTCACTGAGAACCCTGAAAGTAGGCTATTAAGTGACCTAGATTATTGCAGGGGGGATGCTATTTCTGTGCTTCTTGGTCTATGTACTTATGTTATTCCCTTTGTCTCTGGGGCAGTCTCTACCTAGCAGGAAATCTGGCAGGGGAAGTGTGAGATGTATTAGGGAGGGCAGGCTGTCTGGAGAGAAGAGAGAAGATGATGGTGAATAAAAATAATGGACCTGAGGAATAACTGAAATACAAAAAAATACAGTTGAAATCCAATCCTTTCTTATGTTTGTGGCTTAACATGTGTCAGTTGGCACATTAACAGTAGCATATGGGTTGCTCTGATGTGAGTTACTGCATACAGTATGTTATGTTCAGGCCTAAAATGTGTAATTCTTTTGGATTAGTGTTGGCAGATTTCAGTGTGCAGCGTACAGTAAATGTTCATAAATTTAATATATTTATAAGCTCTTCTGTGGAGCTCATTGCCGTCTGATCTGAGAACCTCCCAAGCAGCTCCACAGAGCACTGGTAACTCAAACCTCCTTTACTTATGTAGGGGATGCCATGGGGTGTCTGCTTCAGGGCTGACGGCAGAGCCTAGGCTACCTCCTAATGCAAGCCCAATGACCTAAATGAATGAATCTCTCTCCTTAAGGTTCCTATAGGGAAGCCCCATGTCACTAAAGCAAACACACGTTTGCCAGTGAGCTAGTGGCAGATAATGTAGATTGAGTGCTTTCCACCATACCCTTCCTCTTGGCACTGCAGCAAGAACAGAGGACCTTCCAGGTCACTTCCTTGCAGCTCATCTCACCATTCCTACAAAACTCAGTTGGAACACAGAGGATGCTGTCTGAGAGTGCCGATTTTTGTGGAGCATATCAACAAATAAACACAACTCCACATGGGCTCTGTCCAGCAGGACAGGAGCCAGTGCTTCTCCAGAAATGAGGTGGACACATTAGATCTTGCTTCCTGATTCCCACTCCAGCAAGGGGTGGCAGGTGGTAGGATGAGGATGCAATCACCCACCCTGACCAAGGCTGAGTAAGGTCTCAAAGAAAGAAACAGCAGTGTGCCAGCACCTAATGTTTTTAAAATAAAGGAACAGAGGCAAATTCCATATTTCTTTAAAGCTGATTTCAGTGAAGTCTCTTTGTTCATTTCATGCCCTGAAATTATAGGTAGTTTCACATTCTCAGTGAAGTGGGGAAGCTCTGGCTGTGGCCAGTTCCCAGAGGTCTTCATCCCATCAGCAGAAAGTTTAGGTATCATCAGGAGAACAAAATCCTTGGCTGAGAATATCTTGAAAGCACGACACTTGCTTAGCATTGCAGAATGTTGTTCATTTGGCTGGGATAATGAATATTTTCTAGAGATGAGCATCACATTTTTTCAGGGTCTTGTTAAAATTGGTCAGTTTGACTTTTGTGCTTGGAAAAAGCACATGAGTCCATGTCAAGCTGGCTGCTAGTAGGGACTGATACACAAGAAACTTATGCATCACGGTAGCCTTTTACGATGATGAGACAAAGTAAGACTAACCAGTGGAAAAAAAGGCTGAAAACAATTTTTGTTAGCTGGAAAATGCAATCTAACAATGAAAAATAGCCACACATCTGCAAGAAATACCAAAATAGAACATTTTTTTCTGGCTCTAGGCCACAGTCCAGCCTCTCCAGTAAGAGCTGCCTCAGTGGACGTGAGCTCTCTGTATCACACAGGAGATCTGGAAGGTTTCCTCACCTACCCTGGTGCCAGGTGCCTACGTACCAAACAGTGCCAGAGACCAAGAAGAGCAAGCACAGAGAGAAAATGGTAAATCTCCAGAGGCATTTCCCACTTGGGCTGCTGGTGAGTGCTGTACTAGGGGGCTACCACTGGCACCCACCCCTCAAAGGGTGGTCCAGGCTGTGGGTTCACCAGGCATCTGCCCATTTCCAGGATCCCCAGACCTAGAGCAAACTAGCATGCAGCCATCCCTCTGCATCCTCAGCTACACCTGTGGAACAAGTGTAGCATGGCACCTATGGAGCACGCACCTACACAGCAGTTGTGGTAAATATACACGACAAAAAGGAGAGAGAAAAAAAAAAAGACACACAAAAAACAAACAAACAAGTTAGTTTCTGAAAATGCAGTATGTAACCAGTATTTTCAGTACTGATTTTAATCTGTACATCAGGTATGAAGATGGCAGTGGACAAGGTTAAGCAGCTTGATAGCCTGCTTGCGTCCCCTGCTACTTTGATTTTTGTCAGAGTTTGTTTATATCTTTGCAGTGATTAAATGCGTATTTTTTCTTCTTAAGCCCACTAGTACCTGTTCATCCTCAAAGCCTCACTGTGACTGTCTTAACAGCTCTGAAAACAGATTTCTCACTTTTAGTTCTTATCTTTATCTTAAAAAAAAGTACCAGCTATGAGATTTTAACAGGGAAAACTTGGGTTTTCTTGGGGATTTTTAAGAAGGAAAAATGTCTTTTTTGTTGGTATTAGTAGTCTGTAACTAAAACCTACTTATCCATATCAAGTCAGAGACATAAGTAGTCAATGGCTGACAGAAATAGTATTAACAGGGTTAGTTTTTAAACCCATGGCTCACCAGCTAGCATTCAATCCCCTTTAAACAGGAGCCAAGCTATAGTACCTTAAAAAAAGTGGGTGTTATTGAAGGGGAGAAGAATTATTACTCCCAAACAGTCAAGAATAAGGTGTACCTGAAGAGTATGTACTGCATTTTGTGGCATAAGACAGCTTTGTTAAACAGAGGGTGAACTCCAGCTTTCCTTCTTCCTGGAAAGAATGCAAAGGCAGGGTAAAGTGAAAGTGATAGGGAAGCCAGGGGAAGCATGCCTGTGGGGCAGCTTGGCTTCCTGTCTGGGTGTGGGAACGACATCAATCCCCCTGGGCTGAGGAAACTTTTGTTTGTTATGCTTTTTGCTTGCTCTATAATTGCAAAAGGTCTTCCCAGGCAAGCACAGAGTCCTGCCTGCTGGTGTGGTTTGTTCCTCCTTGGTTATCTCCTCATCCAACATCTGCTGTATCTTCAGGAGTGGGTGGAAGCCAGAGGGCATAGAGGAAGCAGCCCTGGCACCTCCTTCAGAGCCAGGATGAATACAGCTATCTGGAAACAGGCAGCCCTTGCTTTCTGATTGTTAGTTGTGCTATGGCTCATTGCTGAGTGGACTTAAGTAACAATGGTCAGCTCCTGACAGACACCCAAAGCAGCATGCGGTCTTTCTAGTGGAAGTGCAAACCCAATGAGTTGGCACCTGTTCTCATTCTCTAGTTTTCTCCCTACCCCCAGCTGAAGCTTCACTTGTCACTCTCTGGTGACATTCGCTAAGTTCACTTCTTCCATCATGAGTGGAAGTTTTCAAGACCAGCTTGGATGGGGCTCTGATCAACCTGGTCCAGTGAAAGGTGTCTCTGACCATGGCAGAGTGATTAGAGCAAGATGATCTTTAAGGTCCCATTCAATCCAAACCATTCTATGATTCTCTGATGGTTTTATGATCATTTCTCAGTGGCTTAGGAAATGAAACCTATATAAGAATGGACTGGGCTCACTAGGCACAGAGGTGGCATAAACCACATTGGGATGAATCTTGCGTGCCTGGCTGGGGTCTCATGACTGCAGCACTAGACACCCTTACACTTCAACTCCTTAGCTCTGGGGAGGAGCTGTGAAAACAGCACCCAAAAGCCTCTCATATCTACAAACCCATGCTTTTAGTGGTGTTATGTAAAAGGGTGATGTGCAATACCAACAACCACAGTCTGCTCTCACACTTGCCTGAGTGTACTGGAAGTGTTCTCGTTTCTTGTAGTTGCATCACTTCCTCGGTCTTAGATTTGAGGTCACAATATGAGAGAGGAGCAAAACATCCCCCAGGACACCAAGACCAGAACAGACCAGATCAACTGCTAGTGGCTGTGGAGTGAGCTCCTGTAACTCCAGCTACATAAGTGAGGCTAAACATCAAAGAGTTGAAAAACCAGAGAAGAATCTACAACTGCTCACAGGCTTGAAAGACCAAACTCTGGGAGAAATACTTAAGAGAAAAGTGGAAAACTGCTATGTGCCAATTAAATTTAGGGCATAAACATGCTAATGTTTTTTAAATATATGGGTCAGAGAAAAAGGGAATTCTTGATTCAACAAGCCCCAATGACATGATACTGACAGAAAGTAGCGTTTTCACTGAAATACTGACAAAACTCTTGTTATTTTTACTTACAAAATCACCCAACAAAAACCCAGCAGCTTAGATTGGGCAAAACACCTAAAATTAACTACATCTCCATCCACAGTAGGAGGCTTGGGAGGATTTAATATGTACTTCTAGTTTTATTTTATTATTCAAACAGTAGAAAATCAAATTAAGCTATTGCTAAAGTAGATATTTGAACAATAATCTTCCATTGCCATTACTTTTGACTTTTCAGAAATTTCTGTTCTGGATTGAACTTGTTGTAACAACCATTAGACCAAAACAATGTGTTTGAAAACTGGAGCAAATCCTCCTTTTATTCTGTCAAGAGAATTGGAGGAAAACAGGCACTTCTGCTGGTACACATTCACGTGCATCCATACCAAAAGTGGATGAAATGGCAAGGAAAAAGATGTTCTGAAGTGCAAACTTAAGAGCATTTTTGTGGAAGGGGGCAGGAGCGGTGTGGGTGGTGTCTGTAGACACACGAACGTGCTATGTGCCTGTTTAAAGATCTCAAGTGTTGCATCAGACATACTTGCCGGATATTAAAGCACAGCCAAGAGATTTGTATGGATGTATTGTGCGGAAAAAAAGGGTAATTTTTTATGAGATGATTTCCCATATATATGGGAGTGGGTAGCACTAACAGAGAAGACTGGAGTATCAGACAAAGCTCATAAAGCACGTGTGTTCACAGGCACATTCACAAGGCAAAATTAAGCATTTGTGATTGAGGATGTAAAATGTGCAGCTATTGCTTATGGCATCGTGGTTTCAGGATTTTAGCCTCTAAGTGAGAACTTAGGTGAGCTTGTGTTTTTTTTCCCCCTTCCCTTAAAAAAAGAGAAGAAACTTGGGTCAATTTGTGATGAGGTAAGGGAACAGATTAAGTCTACAGTGGGTTTTTTCTCCCCTCCTTTTCTCCTGAGTGGCATAAAAAGGAGCCTCCATATTCCTCTCCCACATGCTGTCCCGAATTTCTCTCCTTTCCTCAACACTTAACTTTTTCTTGGAATGCCTTTACGTGCCAGATGACAGCAAGTTACTGTGCTAATTGCTTTATTCTTCAATAAGGACATTTACTATACCAAACTCCTACAATACTTATGTGTAAATTAGAATTTGGCCTTGGAACAGCCCTCTTTCAACAATTAGAAAGCTTTCTTGAATGGATAGCTTTCTAGATTTAAAAAGCTTTGTCTTGGACAGATTTTTTTTCCCTTTTTCATTCTTTTTTCAGCATCAGTGCCTTCTTTCACCCTTGTGTGGCCTTATCAGCCAAGACTAATAAGTCTTACAAGATTTCTCTAGTTTATGAATAAACCCACATTCAGATCTACTCCACGATATGGAATTATGGAGCCTGGGTACAAATTCCCTTCTTTAAATCACAGTGGTCTTCAAACACATAAGCTGAAGTTTTAGACAAATATTTATAAACCTGTCAGCTGTTCTGAACAGGGTTGCAGCTGTATGGCAAGCACAGAGAACCACGGGGAATAAAAGAGGAACTTACCACTTAGTTCTTTTTGCTCAGAGAAGAAATGATAATTTTAGTTATACTTTGCTCGCTTGCAACAATAAAAACAAAACGAAGCCACAGAAGAAAACTGTCATGTTACACCCCTTCCATCTGGCCTGTGCTACACACCCACATATCCCGTCATTCTACAAATTAATCTTTCACACATTTTTAACAAAAAAAGTGTTAATGTTATAGAAAAGAAAATAAGGTAAACAGAGAGCTGTGTAAAAATACATTAACATTAAAATATGGTGGCAGTTATGGATTTTCTTAATTGAATAGGAGAGTAAATATTCACATCAAATCAATGCCAATGGCATGCAAATTAAAGCTACATTAGGGCAGCCTTGATATAGGCATTACCATTTTTGACACTTCTGTGATTTAAAATAATGTGCAGACTTTATTCGTGATTTTTTTTCTCCCTTTTTAATGCTATTTTCGAGTGGGTAATTTGCCATTACAGAGCAAAATCCTTCTCCTGTGCCCTCTTATGTTACACTATCTTATTTTCTTCTTCTGCCTGGACAGCCCTGTGAATGCTGGCTCAGTTTAATTTAGGGTTAATACTGAAGCCTCCCCATGGCAGGACAGAACTCTTTGAACAGCTGCCTTCAAGCCGTATCTGGATTCCCAATCCAGCCAAATAACTTGTTGAAAGAGTCTGATTCACCATGCCAGGTCCTACAGGCATCTCTCTCTCCTATGTCTGTGCCTAGATCTTCCCCAAAAACTGTTCAAAAATTGCTTTATAAAAAAGGAGAACAAAGCAAGGCCCCTAGCACCTCAAAGAGGAGAAACCTTACAGGGCTACTGTGGCTCCAAAGGTGAAGGCAGGAGGTATGAAACCTGCTGCCTGGCACACAAATCAACTCCACTGTGCAAGGAAGTGGGAACAATAGATGTATATGGGGCAGAAATGAAGGAATGCACAGTCAATTTGATGGCAGCAGCTGGTTAGTAGAAGTTGCACCATGGTGTGGACTATGCAGATATTTCCTCCTGAACAAACAGAGGCAGCAGCGGTGTCAGACATGTGCAGCCTGCACTCCTACAGCACTTCCCTTTATTTGGAAGCTTCTCAGTTCTCTGGCACTTTTCCAGTCCTCGTCAATCACTAATGCTTCTACATGCTGTCTCCAGATTTTATGAAGATGGGTCCACAATCGCACCAACGCGCCCCCAGAAGAAGTTACATGCACAGGCCAGCTCACACAGCAAGAGCCAGCATGTGGCCCAACGTGCTCTCCTTCCCAACAGGGCAGGAGAAGTGTCTGATGGATCACCAAAAAAACCAGGAGGAAAACAAAGAGCAATGTTATATCCTCAGTTTGACTGTCCACCCTCAATAAGGTAGCTTCTTTTACAGCATACATGCCCAGCTAAAAGCCCTAAAGCTTAACAAAGACTTGATAGAAAAAATTGAATGTTTCAAAACACGAAGTCCCAAGAAAAAGAGTCTGTAGTGGAACTCATGTGACTGAATGCTATACAAAACTAGGAGCCAACATCCAGTTTTTCTTTCTGCTCTTCCATACATCCCAGCAATACCTGGTACAAGTCATTTGCAGGATCACACTACCAGTCGTGCATGTATGTCTCAGATGCTGCTCACCAGAGTCCACACAAACATGGCTGCAGTACAAACAGCAAAACTGCCACAGCTTGGAAGGTTTTAGCACAAAAGAGAGTTTGTGAACCTTTGCTCTACAGGGCATTGTGCTGGCTCGGGTGACCAGCAAGATTAAGACAGAGGAGTCTGTGAGGAGCCTCTTCTGCTTTGTTCTGGTGAGCCCTATCTCATTCAGCAGTGCTGATGTGACTCAAGAGAAGGGGGACAGGGGCTGTGAGGGCATATGTTTTTTGTTTCAGTGGCTGTCTTGTACCAAAGCAGAGAGCTCTGGAGTTTATCTTAGTTTCTCACAAGCACTGAAAACTACATTTATATACGTAAACCAAATTCCTCCCTTTTACTGCCTAATTTCTTCTAACCTTAGCTTTACCTCTAACACTCATTTTCCTTTTCTTTCTCAACTCTTTCCACCTCCCTTCCTTACCTTTTTCTTTCTCTTTTACATTTTTTATTTCCTCATACATTCCCAGGTGGCTGTGGGGGAGCATGTTGTTTTGGTTTTTTTCCCCTTTGTTACAGGGCAATAAGGGACTTCAGAGTTAGGACACCAGGATGCCGAGTTCTTATAACTTCCTGACTCCTATTTACTGCCTGAAAAAAGTCCACCTCGTGGTCCCATCTCTGCTTTTTAATCTGAAGAGCTGAGAGGATAAGTGCCAATTTCAAAGACAGTTGGCTGTAATAGTTAATGTTTGTGCAACACTTCACATGTCTAACCGTTGTATCCAGTCTTCACCACCAGAAAGATGCAGAGCTGCTGCCACTGCCTCCCAGACTGTGAGTGTGATGATTAATGAGCTCACAGCCCTATTTTGCTGTTGAAGTTAATGTTGCTTCCTGAGGGCAACACGCCTGATGAGAGAATTTGCAGCAGTCCATACGCTATATTGATTCAAAATGCCACTGTATGTTTTAATTAGCTTTTAACCATTAAAAAGTGGGGTTGGAAATTGAAATGGCACATATGCTTATGCAGCACATGTCTGTATCCAAAAGGTGAGCATTAGGTCGAGTTATCGACCTGTGTGCTGAACCACCACTGGCAGTCAAACCCCGTTTTTGTAGCAGTTAATACATTTCCATGGCTTTTCTTTTTGTTAGCTGTATGCCAAATATCCACTTACATCTACTTTCAAGCCTTGAGGAATGCATTTTTCACCCACCCACACTATCTTTTGAGAGTTATAACACGCTAGGAAAGTTTAATTTTGCGGAGCTGAGGTTTAAGAGCTAACGTGAGGGAGTGGGCTCTGCTCAGGTCAGTGAGGAACTGGTGTGTTTGGATGAAAATCTGAACCACAATCCCTCCTTTGCATCACCAAAGGGTTTTGATTAAGTCATTGGTAAGGTGCTTATTATTTCCTAGCTACTTATTCTTCATCCTCTTGATAGCAAAGGGTTGGTTGTAGTCATATCCTGAACAATAGAAGTAATTTTTGAGAGCTCATGGAGGACAAGTAGTGTATTTTTTCCTCCAAAGAGGATTAGGGGCCAATTACCAAACTAAATGATCAAAGATAATAAAACTACTTAGAAGACAGCAAGAAGATGAGCATTGGTCCACAGTGATTTATCATGAATGAATCGTTAAACAAACCCAGCTCCTCTCTGAAACAGGTTAAGAGGTCTTGAAAGAAGGGGAGGTAACCAACACTATGTCTTGCTTTCAGCCAGGCTGTTTGCCTTGCCCTACTTGAAGCACTTGTGAATAAACCAGGGAACATGCTCAAGCCGAAATTAATCAGTGGTAGCAAGAGTGGTTGACAATCCATGCATAAGGGATCATTACCAAAAATTCACTGCCAAACTGAAGGGCTATAATGAGTCTAGTTCTCTAGATAGCTGACTTAGACTTGATACAACTCAATTTTTTTCATTAATGATACAAATAAACAGATTAAAGGTATAACTCTTAAATTTGCAGATGAACCACCTTGGAATGAGCTGCAAGCACACTGGAGGAAAAAAAACATTCAAAATGGTTTTGGCATACTGGAAAATGGACCAAAGAAGCTGGGTGAATGGCAGGTAGGATGAAAGCAAAATTTTCTGCTCCCGTAGGATAATAAACTGTGTAAATGCAGGATCCATTGTCAGGATATGGCCACGAAGGATGTGGACCAACTAGAAGATGAAAAATATGAAATACGACATAAGAAACATGACCTACAAGGAACATGTAGGGCTGTTGAATCTTAAGAAGACAAGGTTGGACAAGGTATGATGGCTGACCTCCAGTACATGAGCTATTAATGTACAAAATAAACTCTTCTGCATGGTCACTCTGGGTAGGACAGAACTAAGAAGTTTCTTACAACAATACTTGCAAGAAGACACCAGGAAAAATATTATCACTGGAAAGGCTAATGGAGCAGTGGAAATGATTGCCTGGGTGGATGGTGGGGACTCCTTCACTGGAGATTTCCAAGAACAGGACGGACCAGCATTTGCCAGAAACAGCTTAGATACAGATGATCCTGACAGCAATCCAGGCAGGCATATGAACTAAGTGACCTCTTGAAATCCATTCAATCCTATTTTTTAAAATTTTATTTCTATATTACCCATAGGAGGTACAGAACTACTTTGTGCTTCAATTCCACACCAGTGAAACAGAAGCATCGGGGGCCAAATTAAACAAATCAATGAAAATTACTTGCACTGGGCTTGGCTGTCTCAAACTGGTTAATCACTTGGGGTTTGCAGCTCATACAATGTATCATCTGTGCCCGCTTTATCACGAAAAGCAGGTATTTGCCAATCATTTGCGTGGAGAAAATCTGACATTGTTGTCATGACTGAATGCTCTTAAACATATTGAAAACATTACAGACTAGTTAGATGCAATGTATATTTAAAATTCTTGAAACCAGTAAAAGATCAGACTGAAGAAGGAGAGAGTGACACTGTGCAAGTTAGTTTAAATAAAGAATCTTATAAAATCTACTGACTACTTGTTCACATCTGTCCAAATATAACTTATGCCATATGTCCTACTATATAAGTCAGCTTGGAGGCAGGACACTTCCCTAAGCAGCAATTCACTTCCTGAGTCTGCTCTATCTTCCAGAGAATAAAGAAGAGGGGGAAATGATACATCACAGAAAAATCTGAGAAACAATCAAAATAACCTTCTAAAAGCCTCCGTGAAAGAATAATCTTTTCACTACCCTGACAGTATGGTTAGCTGAATCTTCTGTCTTGTTGTGTATTAGGAAAGGTATCACAGCTGATCTTACCATAAACCATAAGCTGCCTTTGAGGAAATTAGATGTCTCAGTTTTCCTTCACCTTTTCAATTTGCCAAAGTGGTAAATATTGTCTTGTTAGTCACCTCAATGACCATCCTCCCATCATGGAAATACAGCTTATGGTTGTCATCTCTCAAGACAGATTTCCAGGTCTGGTCAGTCAATCTCTCTACCATTTATGGGTCTCCAAGGGCCTCGGTGCTACACCAAGCAGCAGGTAGGGAAAGGCAGACCCAGCCTTGTCCAGCCAAGGGGTTTGCCAGCGAAATGCTTCCTGGTGGGAGCTTGCAGCTGATATTGCCAAACAAAAACACTGCTACCAAAATTCTGTTTCAGATGCCAAAAGCCTCCTTATGGCTCCAAGAGTTTAATTTTCATTTAAACATCAATAAATAGAGGCATAAGATTTTAAGATGAATTATGTAACCCCTTTAGCCATAGCCATTCTGCCACAAATACAAGCTGCTGTTCTCACTTTGTTTTATGGGCTCACTGTAGCCTGTTATTGTAGCTGCCAAATAAAAACCAGCAAACCATGCAAATGAAAATACAAATTTTTATGCTTTCATAGTCTTAGGATAAACTTGTATGTGCTCCTGTCCTGGGAGCCTCTACAAGTGGAGAGCAACAGTGACTTATTGACCAGCTGCTCTCCATTTCCAATTGCAGCATTGTCACAAGGTCAAAGGCAAGGAAAAACACAATAGCTTCCTGAAGATATGAAGAAAAGGTGGATTATGGGTCCTGTCATAAAACTGGAAAGTCTTCTTGCTTTAAAAATAAAAGATTCTCCACCTCTACCTTCTCTTGAGCCTCCTCATTCCCTGACAGGAACACATAGCCCAGGACTTGCTCTGAGTTGTGTTTCCTGAGGGTCTGTCACCCAGAAAATGTGCCAAGAGAGAAAGCCATACACAAAGTAATCGTGAAAGAGAACAGCAGCTGAAGATGAGTTGTAAAAGCACATGACTTCACACAGAAATACCTGGGACAAAATGTGCACCTGTACATGGAAAGAGAAAAGAAGAGCCAAGAGGGAACCAGGTCAGGGACAGGGTCTTATTCATGCAATGTGACAAACAGGACCTTAAGCATGAGTCAATATGCTTTCAAGTTAATTACAGCAGCCCATTATATTAATGGCAGAATAGGAGAATAAGAGCATGTGGACTAACATGCAAAATTTAGTCCATAACTTCTCCAGAACTGATATTCAAAGATTGTCTCCCTCACCTTTGCAATGCCTTGTCCCTTTCTTTTGTCTGTCTTGGTTTATTTCAGTCACATTCACTGGTGATAACATTTCATATTTTGTGCTTCCTAGTGGGAGCTATGCTGGATGCTGACACCCACTCTTGTGCAGAGATTTTTGCATATTTTTTTTTCTCTTCCACCCGTTTTACACAAGATGGTAACATATGGCCTTGGGTGATTAAATGATTTAGTGAATGAACTGAGCAGAAAGAGCAGGCTGATTGGAAGGAGACAGCTTCTGTTTAGGCATAAATGTCTTTGTAATCTGTAATGATAGGAAAGAAATTGCAGAAAAAGCATGAGACAATTTAACAGAGTTTTGGCTAAATATTATATTTTTCAGGTCTGCTTTAAATATAGTGAAACAGTATAGTGGCTACTACTCATTTTTTTTCTATCGCATGTCCTTGTAGAAGGGGCACCCAATTATTGTACACAGAATTGTACACCTACACAAAGCACATAAAGAAAGAAAAAATAAGCCAACAGTTTTGTAAAACTAAGTTGGCATTCTATTTATTAACTTCTGAATAAGGCAATCCTACAGAACTTGGTGTGGGCCATAACACTAGCTGAAAAGGCTTCGAATACCTTCAGACTTCCTCAGAATTACTCCAATGACAATAACCAGTTGCACCCATGAGACTTCATCAGGAACTGCAGAAGATTTTGCTGAAAGGAAGACATCTAGATACCTTCTGAGCAGTCCCACTTGGTATACCCCTGCCACTGCAGGGGCTCGGGACACAAATTAACAACCATTCCCACCCTATTCCTTTCAGGGCACTATGATTTGTGTCCCTTGTCTTTTTTAACTCCAAGTTTTGTGTATTTTATGTATTTTTGGGGTAATACTTCAGTATTCTTGTGATACTGCAGCAGCTTGTGGCATAGGTCTGTCCCAAACTAAGCACCTGTTCATGGATGGCCAGGGTTGTGGGAGACTGGACTCCAGCAGCCAGGTGTCCCTAGAACAGAAATTTGAAGCCAATTTCTTTGTATCCAAAACAACTGGACTTTAGAGAGAAAATATTTCAATTCTGGTTCCAGTGGTGGTGTGTGTATCATTAACAGTCCACAAACAAATCCAACTGAATTCCAGTTCACATCTCCACCCACAAGGTCAATTCCATTCTTTATGATCAAGTCGACATTGTTTTGGGACATCACAAAGAAAACCCTGCCCTATGCAATAATCCTCATGTGAAGCACAAACTGTAGCTTAAAACTAGACAAACCTATGCTCCAGAGAAAGACAGTTGGCCACAAAGACAGTTTATCAGTTGTGTCTGTCCTCAGCTTGCAGCATGAAAGCTAGCTGACCCTGCAGTGATAAACCTCAATGCACAGCACTCCTTCATGTGACAGCATTGGAGAGGAGAGAGGGGTTTTGCCCACGTGCTAAGAAAAGCTCTTAGATGAGCAAATCCTGATGCCTTACCCAGCAATGGCTAGGGCTGATAAGAATTACTGACCCAGTCAGTCTCTGGTACAGTAAGATGCACATTTAGCCAATCTATGCAGAGGCTGTATTATATTACCTTGGTACTTCCTCAGCACTGGTTCCTCTGAGAGAAACTCCATTCCATGGAGACATCAGCTGAACCTCAAGTGTGATGACAGCTTCAGAAACTACTTACTTCTTTTTTCTGAAAACCAGATTGCCATTGATTAAGTTACANAAAAAAGATCGAGTGCACTGATCACAAATCACTTCTCCGGGATACTGGACATATTTTCAGCTTTACCTCCAGTCTTATTAGTCAAAACTTTCTGAGAGGGTTTTAATTTATCAAGAGGATACCCACTTTCTATTGTCCTATCAACAAAAACAGTACCAATACATATGGGTGACAGTATGTGGTTCAAAATAACCTGTAGAGCATAAACCTGGGATATTTGATGACAACTGAGCAGTTTCCATTGATGACTTATTTTTTATCATGGAAAATAAAAGGGATGCTATGCACAGTAACTAGCACTGCACTACCCTACAATCTGAAGAAAATGTAGAAAATTGTGTTACAGCAGGTATAAGAAAGCATGAAGAGCCAAACTTTCAGCTGGTTCCACAGCATAGCTGTGTTGTGTTAGCACTTAAATCTGCTGCTCTGGATGCAAATGTCACACAGGCACCTTTGACCCTTGTCAGCTCAGGTTCTTTTGCTGGATTGCCTTCAAGAAGAGTTTCCGAGAGCATATAGCTCCATTCAAGCTCCAGAAACAAATGCGATGAACACTTCTAATGCTTACAGGCAAAGCTGGCATTTGCAGAGCAGCTCCCTACGTATTAATCAATCTTGAGCAGCAACAAACAATATTGGGAGATTCACCACACAAACTGTTTTGGAAAAGACGCCAGGAAACCTCAATGTTCTCAGATCAGAGGCAAGCAGGGAGGCTCTACTCAAGCTCATGTAACACCATGCTGCAACGTCAGCATTGGTTATGAGCCAAAGGCCTTCAGGCCTGCTTGTTGCCTGGAGGATATAAATGAAAGTCAGCAAGTGTAAAGGTGCAAGAAGTGCAAAATTGCATCATGTCTTTCCAAACTGTGTTTGTGCAGTAAAAGAGACTAATTTCTTTTCATGCTATATTGAGATAATTTTTATTTTCCTTGGCTTATGAATGTTCCTAGTTCAATTTTTGTGTTTGTGTTATGTACGGTACCTTGGGATGCATGAGGTGATTTATAAATATGTGTAGAGACCAGGTGTACTGACAGATGTTTATGTCCCTTTACAACAGGGCTTCACCATCCCTTCCAATGGAACACCCGTCTTATATTATTTTTTCTAATGGAGGATCAACTGGACTATTGGGTATTTGTGAGTTTTCCCTCTGTTGGTTTTTTTCCTTATTTCACTTTTCTATAATTTTGTTTCTATATTCAAAATAATCTGAAGCCTTTAAACCTCTCTAAGTACTCTCTCAAAAAAATCAGGGTTCCTTTCACATTAAAAAAATCACAGAGAAATGTCAACAGTTCCAGGTTTAAATCAATGAAGTCTGACTCACTGCCAAAAAAGATTTTTAATCTTAAAGTGTTACCTACATTCACTTTTTCTCTGTCTCTCTCCATCTCCTGTTTAGAAACAGAAAAAAGGTGGTTTATTATAATAGCTGCATAAGAAATTGCAGATTGTTCTCTTAAATATAACAGTAGTAAGAAATAACCTGTAGCCCCAGGATGAGCCAGTGTGAATATGCAAAAAAGATAAAGTGATTTGCTGAAGGTCATTTAGCCAAATGATAGAAAGGAAAAGAAAATACAACCTGACTTAATTACGAGTCAGCATTGTAAACACTAGACGAGGGACAGTGAAATTTTTCTTAGTACATCTTAAAACATAAGGAGGCAGGTTCCTGTATACGAGGAGGAAATAACAAATGAACAGAATGTATGAACAGTTGTGCTCCGTTAAATTTTATTTAAAGTTTATTTTTTAAATTCCAGGTCCCGTAAAAGTAAGGACCTGAGAAACTCCATTTGCTAAATGTCATCTTTAGCAAATAAATGCTTCAAATTTCTTCACATTAAGCAGCCTCATTTTTCATAGAGTTTTGTATTCTGACAATGACTAAACTGCCTCCCTCAGTAAAGCTGTACTTGTGTAAGTAAGTATTCACAAACTGAGGTCTTACTAACCAACCCAAGCAGCTGGTGAGATGGCTTATACTAGGAAGCATGAGGCAGGATGAAGTTTAGCGATCTAGGACAACACACTTAATGTAGTCATTTCAGGCAGATTCGCTGACAGTTCAAATACATGTAACTGCAAAAGTTATTTGTACATTTTAGATTTTAAAAACCCAAACAGACCAAACTTTAGGACTATTTTCAACAGTATTTCCTATTAAAATAGTTTCAACATTTATTTTTGCAATTTTAAGAAAAAGTAGTTTAGTACTTACAGGGAAAATGATCAAGAAATGACAGGCAGCAGGGAATAGAGTACTGATTTTTCTCAGATGAAGTGATTATTAGCACTGAGGAAACAATCAAGAAACACAAAGAGTCAGCATCTTAGCTGCTGTATCCTGAAGACAAGGACAAAACCCCATTGAGTTCCAGATATAATGGAATATGGAACATGATGCCAATGGGAAAAAAATATTAAAATCTTAAAGAAGGAATTTTATCAGTATTTAAGAGAAACTGAAAATTAATAATTAAAAAATCCCAAACCAGGTCCGCATGAGCAATCAGTTCACTGAAGGACAGACAGAAAAGTGTTTTCTTTTGTACATATCTATATTTTATATTTTCATATTTGAATGTATGTAATGCTTGAAGCATATGGACACCTAGATGTTAGCTGCTGTGTAATATACATAGCAGTGCTGTCAAATAAATTAGGCACAGCTAGAATTCAGTATGTTTCTTTATAACAGTTTCATATTACTGAAGAGACGAAGTACGTGCCTTCGGCTTTCATATACACTCAGTTTTGGTTATTAATACATAATTGAGTTCTTTAAACTCTGAGGGTCAGTTGGTGAGCCTTGTCTTCCTTAAAATACTTCCCTGAATTATCTCTTTACCTGAATCCGAAGGGGAGATGGGGGAATACCCATCTCCTTGGATTAGTCTTTTCCTAAGAAAGACCTTAGCTCTTCAAACCTGGCCCCCACTGCCCTGTCCTAACGCACCATTAAGCCACAGTCTTGTCCAAAGCCGTTGACCTCAATCTGCCTGTGAACCGTGATGAGGTCTGGAGAGCTCAGCTTGCCCCCGGGCACCGTCCTTCCCAGCACTGCCCATGAGCCTGCAGACCTGGGCATGAACGCATCCTGAACGACGCCAACCTGCTGGCACAGCTCCTTGTGACCTGCCCTGCCGGGAAGGGAAGTGCAAAGGTTACCCATGGGAACCCAGTGCTTGAGGTGGAAGCCCAGGGCACAGCAGTTCATGGAGAGAGAGAAGACAAAGCATGTTCCCATCACACTTTTGTTACGAATTCAGAGCTGGCTTGTGGCAACTGAGAGGCTGGGACGCAAACTACAGAACTATAAAAGTATTTATTGCTGTAAGGTGCCCCAGCCAAACTGGGCACACCCCAGGCGTTTTTTCTTTAGGGGTTTTATACAATGGGATGACATGAACCACCTAATTATCCACTAGTGTGCATTTCTAATTATCCAATCATAAATGTGGTAAGGAAAAACAACTATTTTTGTACATAATGCAGCAGCATCCAGCAGCATCTTTGTGACTTATGCTAATCCAGACGCTCCTGCAGTCAACTTCTGCAAAGCTACCAGGCATCAGCAACTTGTGTCTCTCTTCGATATTCATCCGTCCGCGAATTTCGGCAAAAAGTTTCCTTATCTTAGTCGACTGTATGTTCCTAGCAGGGGCAGGCGATGACTCTTGGGTCTAAAGACAATACCGCAACATACCTATATAAATATATATATACATACACACACAATACACGCGTGTACGTACACACCATACACACACACACAACGCACTAGCGATGCCCTTGGCTCCTAACCACGGCGCGGGCTCAGTACTTTGTACCACACTCCCCATCCCCACCGGGCGCGGCGCAGCACAGCGGCGCGCACACAAGGACGCAGGAGCGCACTGGAGGCGGCCCAGTACAGCGTTGCCTCCTGGCCGTTCCCGGAGCCGCTGCTGGTGCTGCTCCTGGTGCCATTCCCGAGGCCATTCCCGGGGCCGCTCCCGGTGCCATTCCCGGGGCCGCTCCCGATGTCGCTCCCGATGTCGCTCCCGGTCCCGCCATGGCCCTCACCACAGCCCCACCCTTAGCCCCGCCCCTCCGCCTCGCCC